>JAVIAB010000041.1:56752747-57052747 GCA_032433765.1 Megaustenia siamemsis | reverse complement strand
GTCGACCCAGCCGCTGGCAGAAATGGATACCAGGGTATTGTATTCTGGAAAGAGGAGGAATGTCGCCTTAATCGTGAGTTTCGATGCTTGAAGCGACACAATCCAGAAGTCTCCGACCACTTCTGGATAGGCGGCCGAGCACATACGGGTGAGAACTCGAGTGCTAAGACGTCGATTCAAGTCTCGTACTTTACCTTTCTATAATCAAGAGCGCCTTCCTTCCTTCCTTCCTTCCTTCCTTCCTTCCTTCCTTCCTTCCTTCCTTCCTTCCTTCCTTCCTTCCTTCCTTCCTTCCTTCCTTCCTTCCTTCCTTCCTTCCTTCCTTCCTTCCTTCCTTCCTTCCATCTTCAGATGGATCTTACTTTTGCCACGGCCAATGAAGCCCCATGCTGCTCTGGAATATTCTTCAGGTTCTGAGTCCTCTTTAGAGTAGAAATCACCCAAAGTCGTCTTGACTGTGTCTGTGTTGACGTTATTGACTCTTTAACACTATTCCCATCTTTCTCTGGATTGAGACGCGCTAATGCGGTCACAAAAGTAATAAAATACAAGCGCGTCTTTGAAAACCTCTTACTTATTTTCTGTTTTGCTGCCATAGAAAATCACTAGAAAAATTATAAACCAATATCCGTCAATAACTGTAAATGAATCCGCCATAAGGCACTTTACTACACTTGAGTGAATCGCAACGTTAAACACAGAGAAAAAAATTTAGAATGATTGAAGCCACGGTCACGATAACCTGTATCTATTTTCGCCACTTTCGTTACTAAACGACTAAAGTGCATTGACCAGAGCTGGGGGATACTATTCTATTAGTCATAATGTGCCATGCCGGTTGACGTAGGCGATCGTTTCATTCAATAATTTTCTAACAGCAGTGCATCGTATCAATTCTGTTGTTGAATATTTTCCATGCACAACAATTAAGATATCTAGTTTCTTTCCCCTTTGCCGTCTGCGATATCTCTTTCCCTGTATTTTGTCAGCTATAAATAAGTACCCCAGCTTTCCTCTTCCCACATTAGGCTAAAAAATTGTTGATTGTTTCTTTCTGACAGTTTTAGTAGCTCCCTTTTTGTGTTGACCTTTTTGATAATTTACTCGTTGATCTTTTTAGCTGTCCTGTGAACCTTCAACATTCTTCGGAGAAATCCCATCTCTGTGGCCTCTAATCGTATTTTCACTTGTTTGTCTACTGTCCATAATTCTCTTCCATAGGTCATAATTGGATCTGTATAGTGCTGATGATTTCTCTATGATGTATACAGTGATGAATGCTATCAATGCGGTTAAAAAGTAAAAAGCAAAAGTAAAGGCTCCCTCCGCGCCTTGCTAGGCGTTATTGTTATTGTTATTATTGTTATTGGTTATGGAAGGCCTCGGTCTCACAGCAAACAAATTAAAATCCATAATTGCTCAACCGCCCGTGCCAGTGGAATCATCCACATAATTGCTAGGCGTATAGTGAATATGGCTTTAGTGACCGTTTTATTCTATGACCACAGCACATTTTTTTGAATGATGTGGTAGGTACCACGCCAGGCCGTCTTTACTTCCCAGAAAAACCTGGTGAAAAGGATAATGCGTTTGTCTCCCCTCTTCTCCGATGCCGGAGTAGCATTATGATTCCTGCCCTGACTTGTTTTGTGGTTTCTTTGATAGCCAACTTCTGTTGTTGAAAGGTATCGTTAATGTCATTCCACCATCTTTTTCTTGGTCTTCCTCGTGGTCTATATCCCCCTTTTAACGTGCTGGATGCCCTTGATGGTAAGGCACTCTCAACCATTCTTTGCAAGTGGCGAAACCTTTACATTTGTTGGCTTTGTATATGGTGTAGGTTTAGTTCCATGCCCAAACTTATTATTATGTTCCCATTTTGTTGTCTGTTTCTTAATGACACACATGCCCCTCTTCTCAAACATCTCATTTCATTGTTTGTCTCTAACTGACACACCTGACCCTCTTCTCAAACATCTCATTTCATTGTTTGTCTCTAACTGACACACCTGACCCTCTTCTCAAACATCTCATTTCATTGTTTGTCTCTAACTGACACTCCTGCCCCTCATCTCAAACATCTCATGTCATTGTTTGTCTCTAACTGACACACCTGTCCCTCTTCTCAAACATCTCATTTCATTGTTTGTCTCTAACTGACACACCTGACCCTCTTCTCAGACATCTCATTTCGTTGTCTGCCCCTTAATCACGCTCCTGTCGCTCTTCACAGACATCCAATTTCGTTGTCTGTCCGTTTATTTATTTCCTCTCCTGGACATCCAATTCAACTCTTGGACGTTCTGTGTTTTTATTCACTGCTGTCACTGTAAGACTATTGTCTGTATCGCTTCTCAAATCTATTTGTTATAGTTATGGTTATGGAAGGCCCCGGTATCACTGCAAACGAATTAAAATCCATAATTCAAACTATTTGATGGCCTCTAAGTGATAACCTCTTTATATGTATGAATATTTCTCATTTATTTATTTATATTTTAAAGAATACTTTGATAGCTGATTCTTTTTGTCAGTATCATTGTCTATCACATCACTTACTAGCTCACATTAATGTAACAGTGGGTTAGATTAAATTACATAATGGGAGATAAATATGTAGCATAGATCAGATAGCTTAGTCGGTAACCATTTCTGAACATAAACAGTAACATAAGAATAACAGTCGCCAGTAGTTAGCGAAGGAATTGGAGGCAATTAAAATGTTATTGGAAAAGGTGTGGGGATGGTGACATGACTTGACCCGTCTACATGTCCAGTAATTAGGTTGACAAACAAACTCGGGGCACGTCAAGTTGACCAGAGAAATGTTACTCGTAAAAGTCATGGTAGCGTTGTTTTGGAATAAGTTGATAGGGTCAACTAGGTATCAAGATGGTCGCTTTGTTTTGGCAATAAGTGACGATAAGTAAGACAACACAAAGACAATATTAGAGGCTACTGAGATATGGTTTATCAGAAAAGTTGTAGGAATTCCATGAATAGTAACATTTACAAATGAAGAATGTTCAAAATGAGCTGGAGATGCCAGAAATATTTTTAAAAAATCATAAGGGTGAGACATGAGACAATCTACATTTACTTGACATATCATTCGAAAAGAGGACCTTCTTCTTCTTCTTCTTTCCTTCCTCATCTGCCTTTCAGCGTCGAGGGGAGATATAATTTGCGGTCTTTTGCTCTTCTGTTCGCCTCTGCTGCTGTTATGTTTCCTAGTGCTTCTAATATTCCATCGATCCATCTTTTTCGTGGTCGACCCTTGGGTCTGTTGTTCTCACAACGTTTGTTGAAGGCTCGTTGTGTTGTGTTTTGTTCTTTCTGCCTTGTCACGTGGCCGAACCATTTTATCTGTTGTTTCCTTATATATTCTATGGCTGGGGCTATTCCTAGCTTTTTTCTCAGTTCTTCATTTCTGATCTTATCTCTCAGACTGTTTCCTGTCATTCGTCTAACACATTTCATCTCTGTAGAGGTTATTTTCCTTATTGTTCTTGCATCTAGAGTCCAGGTCTGGCATTGGTAGCACAACGTTGGAATGAAGATTGTATTGTATAGTGCTCGTTTTGCCTCCAGAGTTATTTCCTTGTTGGATAATAGTGGCGATAACTGTCTGATGATTTGACAAGCTTTGTTGCATCTTGATTCTATCTCTGCTGTTTGGGAATTGTCGTTTGTCATTAGACTTCCTAGGTATTTGAATTCCTCTACTTGTTTTAGTTGTCTGCCTTCTATAGTTATGTTGATGTTCTGTTTATTTTTGGCGACATTCATGACTTCTGTTTTGTTGATGTTGATTTTCATGTTGTATTTTGTTCCTAAGATGTTGAGTTTGTTTAAGTGTTCTTGTAGGTCTTCTATTGTTTCATGTATTAGTGCCTGGTCGTCTGCAAATAGAAGCTCGTTGATCTCCTCTGTCTCTGATGGGTTGGCTAGCTTGCATATATGGTCCATGTATGTAATAAACAGTAGGGGGGATAGTACGCACCCCTGTCTTACACCTGATCTAACTTCGAAGTGGTCTGTGTAGCCTGTTGTTGTTCTGACCCTGCAGCTGCTGTTGAGGACATTGAGAATACAATAACAGCAGGCAGAATGAATTAAAGGAAGAGCAGAGGAAAACCAAGAGAAAAATATTGAAGAGCTTATCCAAATGGCATAGTAAAAGAACACCGACTGAAATTATGACTTGTATGTAAGACCGAGTGGTGTGGAGAGAGATGATCGCATAAGCCAACCGGCATGGCACCTAATGATGATGATGGCTTCAGCAGTTGTAGAAAACGTGCTCTTCTTTTCTTTTCATTTTTTTTTTTTTTTTTATCATTCCAATTTTAATTGTCAGGGACTCATTTTAATGTTCAACATTCTCTCGTGATCTATTTTCTTACGCCTCATCTTTCAGTACTGGTTCAGGCACCATGTGCTACGTGTCGTGGGTTCAAATCGCTGTAACATGAACATAAATACTTTTATTTGGTGTCGTATTCGAAACTGCCGGTAACACATGTGACCAGAAACAAGCACTGACTCCGCGTCACAATTACACGATAATCCCATTTCTCTACCTTCGTTTCTGAACACATACACAAGAATGTTTTCGCATTTGGGACACTCATTGGCAAGAAATAACAATACAATTCAAATCCGAAATAAAATTATACTTGAACGCAAAGCTCAACACAAAAGGCATTGTATAATACACCATAGAAGATTGGCGATCAATACTGTTGCTCTTCCAAATGACAGAACATAACTGCGAATTGGCAATTACTGGTAACATGTTGCTTCCTGTCTTGTTAAATACTCCAGTTACTTTAGTTTTCTTTTCGTTTTTATTTTTAATTTACAATTGGATATTCAGATCACTGAAACGGTACAAACGTTTAAGAATGTTACAATAACAGAAGGCTTGTGTCAGAGGGGGGATTGTAGTAAATAACCGAGAGTAACACGAGGGGGAAAAGTGTTAAAATGTTATGCCATTTTTTTATGTTATAAAGTTTTTATCCAATAAATAAAATAAAAACGAATACAATTTTATTGTTTATTTCGGAGATATTTTTCCATCTACATTTATGGAAATGTTTGAAAATTAGGAGTCAGACAAAGAAGAGTCGAATAATAAAATAAGATATGTTTAATTTGCTTCTTTTGGATGTTTCCTGCCTGTGCCACATTCTATTGCCACATATACTTTTAGTTGTGCTGATGACTTCTTAGAATGTAATTACCATGACGTAACTTCTCAGACTGTAATTATCATGACATAACTTCTCAGACTAATTATCAGGACGTAGCTTCACAGATTGTAATTACCACGACGTAACTTCACAGACTGTAACTACCATGACGTAACTTCACAGACTGTAATTATCATGACGTAACTTCTTAAACTGTAATTATCATGACGTAACTTCTTAAACTGTAATTATCATGACGTAACTTCTTAAACTGTAATCACCATGACGTATCTTTTGGCGAAACCCGAGAAATTATTCTTCACGCGTTTGTCGAATATTCTTATTCGAACATAGGACTTTACCTGCTACGTCCAAACGTTTCAAGGCGTGTCGGGTTTCTGTTCAAGATGACGAGCAGTTAGTGTGCCCTATCATTAGCAAAACACCAGAAACTGCTGGAGAAAATGTGGACTAACTCATGAAGACCGCTGCCATTTCTCTAACATGATTTTAATCAGTTACTGAATGTGTCAAGGGAGCCGCTATAGCTCAGTGGTTAGTGAACTGGACTACAAAGGACAAGAGGCCGAGTTCAATCCTGATCGACGGCTTCCAGGTTCACCCAGCCTTAAATGGGCACCGGATTTTTTCTGGGAAAGTGAAGCGGTACGGGCGTAATACCGACCACATTACCCCAAAATTCATGTGCCGAAGGTCTGTAAAAATAATGGTCACTAACACCATATTCCCCATACTCTACTTGACGTGACGGGGTACTTTACTTTACTTTTATAGAATGTGTCAGGAGATCATACCATACAGCTTGAACTGGCATCACAAATATCTGCAAAGTTTGACCTTAGAATACTCAATCAAAAACGCTAGAAATATGGTTTTGAAAACGGTGTAGCCGTTTCTACTGCGACGACGGTTGTTGTAAGGAGAAATGGGGGGAAAAAAAATTGAAAAAACGGCGTGGTTAAAGCTTTGCGTAATAAGTGGCCGGCACAATTAGAACAGCGTTTCGGCTCAATAGGCCTTCAGTAGAAACACACATAGAACACACACAATTTCCACACAGACAGTTTTTTTTTAAACTCAGGATGGTGGCTGTTACCGCTCGTAATGATCCTGTTGCCTTATGCTTTGCACCTTGTTATTCAGTTTATCCGTTCACAGAAGGTTGTTTTTTCATGACTATGTTCAAAGTCTGTAATTTTCCTTGACTTTCTTGCAAGACAGCAACTGTGTGTAGCCAGTGTTATCTTTCCTATAAAAACAGTCTTACCAGACCAACAAGTCGTGCTACCTGGGTTTATTCATGTTTCCGTATTTCCCAGCTAGACTCACTCAAATAGAACCATTATGATCTTCTCTTACTTGCATGTTTTAGAAATTAATTTTCTTTCTCTGGCATTTCCTTTTCCAGAATACTTCTCACCAGGTGTGATGGTATTGCTGTGACATTTGGTCCTCCAGAATGTGCTGGTAAAAAACACAAGTAAAGTACTCCCGTCACAAAAAGTGGCGTATAGGGAATATGGCGTTAGTGACCATACATTTTACAGAGCTTCGGCATATGATTTTGGGGTAATGTGGTCGGTACTACGTCCATGCCGCTTTACTTTCCCAGAAAAAAATCAGGTACCCATTAAAGGCTGGGTGAACCGGAAACCGTCGGTTGGGACCGAACCCTATCCCTTGTCCTTTGTAGTCCAGTTCACTAACCACTGAGCTATCGCAGCTCCCAGTATGTGCTGGTGGTAGTTGTAAAAATTAATTGAGCTCACACTTAGAACAGTTTTTATTTGAGGCGGGCTTGGAAAGATGACTTACAAAAGACGACTTTCATGTAGAAAGAAAATGTACATTCGTTGTATAACAATTAAATGATGTAGATGGATAGCATAAAAGTAAGAACATCAAGAAATAATCCACCGCTTTGCCACCAAGTGTAGTAAACTCTTCGCATTTCTATCAAAAGGCACGACGTCATTCTTCGCTACTACTACTTCATACTTCAATATTTGAACACACACCATTTCAAGTTCCAGCTTTACAGGTTATGTCTCAACCACCTCCATCTTTAGTTTCCTTTGAATCAATCTGCAGAGTTGGGTTCACATCTTCCTTACAACGTTCCCTCAGCACCTGCTCTATAATTATCATTTCGCGATCTTCCTCTACCTTTCAACTCCCTCTGGAGTATAGGTCTTCAACAAACACTTTACAAGCCGTTCTGTTTCTTTCCATTCTTTTACGATCCTTCCGTGTCTTCTTCATCCTCTTCATCTCTACTTCCACCTGTGTTGCTTAATCGCCTCCACTGGTGTTTCCCCTGAAACGAGCTGCAGAGTTTGGTACACGCCTCATTAATCCTCTCTCTCCCTCTCTCATTACCAGCGCTAAAATTCTGATTTCTCAATCTCCTCTACTGGTATTTTCTCTAAATCAAACTGCAGAGTTTGGTATACACCTTCCTCCCCCTCTCCCTCATCATCGTCCCCACCATTTACCCTCCCGCAACCTCTCAAACGATCATACATGCGCGCGACTACAGGAATCTCATACCCGCTGTCATCTACCTCATATTTTCTGGCAATTCCCACGTGACAGTCATCCAATGAAATCGCTGTTCTATAACTTCTGTCCATTTCTCTGGAAGCAGAATTATCTCTTCCTGACACATTCTCAGCAGAGTTACCGGCGCTGTTTGCTTGTTTACTATTACTGGGCATTCTGGACCGACCATCACAAATTTGATAGATGACGTCAACATTCTGACACATGTTAGATTCTACTGTAGGGAAGCTGACGCTAAAAGACTCTTCAGCAGACAAACTGTTACTTATAGACTGTCCAACAAGACCGCTATTATCAAGAGAGTTATCAGTTCTTGCAACGTCTATAACACCCGCACATTCTCCACCAACCCGTGGCAAAAAAGGTAACTCGTGGTACTCGTTAAGTTGTCCAGTAGTTATATTTGAGGACGTGGTTATTTCCTCCCTTGAAATAAAATGATTTGGAAGACTGGTTCCAACTTCAGGGTGAGAACTGGTTAAACTCAACCCAGTGTTTCTGGCGTAACCAGCCAGAGCGGAGAGCATCAGCTGCGTTGTAAACTGTTCCGACCCTATATCTCCATTTCCTGACACGAACGGAAATTCATTTGCTCGAGGGTTGCTTTCCACTTGAGATTTTCCACAGCAAAAACAACATCCACAAGTGGATGTCCACATACCTTTTCTCTTCTGTCTGTGGATGATGTGCTCTGTCACGTGATACGGTGGAGGTGGGTCATTGTGGAGTGATATCGTTGCCACGGGACGTGAATTGATGTTTGTATTTCCTGGACAATACTGTCGATTCAGGGCTTGTCTGCGTGCAGGGATCACAATAAACCTGGAAGTAAATAAAGACGTCATTACAAGGACCTTTATTGACATCATAAAATAGTTATCAATTTTATTTACCAGCAATAGGTGATACAGCATGGACGTCGAAGTTCATATTGGTAGATCGGAGACCGGGGGTAATTTAAAGAAAAACCTACCTCCCTATAAAAAGGATAAGAAGATTGAGAGAAAAAAGAGAAGAGCAAAGGAAGAGTAAGAAAAAAAGAGAATATATTATAAGATAAAATAACTTAAGAGAAGAGGAGAAGAAGAAAAAAGAGAAGAAAATGTAAGAAAAAAACGGGGAAGAAAAGGACAAAAGAATGTAACTTGATCTTAGATAGAAATAAAGGAGAAGAAATGGTAAGTTAAATTAACAGTAGGGCAGACAAAAGTAGATAAACGAAAAAAAGAGAAGAAATAGTATATTATGAGATGGAGGTTGAAGAGGTGAGATGTGGCTGAAGAGAGGTGAAAAATGAAATTAAACGAAGTAAAGGAAAGAGATTAGAGTGAAAGGCAGAGAGAGAGAGAGAGAGAGAGAGAGAGAGAGAGAGAGAGAGAAGGGAAGATGTACTATAAGTAAATTACATAAATAATAGTAAGTGAAATAAAAGAAAGTTAGTGGAAGCGATGAGATGTATGGAGTGTTGGGATTATCAAGGGCAGTAAGCAGTGGCGTATCCTGGTGTCTGAAAGAGAGCATGCAACTTTTAAAAAATGATAATTTTCTACTCACCCAGTTATTTGAAGTTCAGTTCTATTCTGCGGCTCTTTCTGCTAAAGTCCTCTGTTACTTTGTTATAAAAGTCATCATTGCCTTTCATCTCTACAAGAAGGTCTTTTTCAATTGACATCATTGATAGAGCAGAAAGACGACATTGCCCCTGCGAGTTCCTTATGAAATTTTTAATGCGTTTTAATGCAGAAAACGAACGTTCCACTGAAGACGACGATGCAGGAATTGTCAATATTAATTCACAAAGTTTATGAAGTTCTGGAAGACCACTGTGAAGTCCTTTGTTCAAAAGAAATCTATGAATGTCGGACACATACATTTCTTTAAAGTGTTGGGATACAAACATTGCCTTTAATTCAGATCTCAGTCTTACTATATCAAAATATTTCCCATATATTCCGTTCAGTTTGGAAAACTGCTCTTCTGGAAACTCTTTTGAAAATGTTAAAAAATTTCTTACAGTCAAAAATTTCAAGAAATGACAAATCTGACAGAGAATCAAACCGGCTTTGTAACTGGCAGTTTACCGTATCATGAATTTCACAATAGCCTTCTGTACTCATCCTTTGGGATAACTGAGGATTCTCGCTTTCTTCTCTTTGTTGGAGGACCACACTTGAACTCTATTTGGCCCAAATTGAATCAAAGCCAGTATTGCGCATTGTGAACAATTTTTCTTTTAACTCAACTATCTCTCTAGAGCAATATGTGATGTCCAGTGAATTTGACTGAAGGATATTAAATACAACATCTGTCATCGAAAAAATATCGGTGAACACAGCCAAAAGGAAATTGAATTCAAAATCTCCTAGGTTTGACAGAAATCCAACTGCTTCATTAATTGTTGCGTGATCCCAATCACCAGGTCGTTCCAAAATGCATTCAAATAAATCTATTAATGCATTATGATATTCAGAAACAGTCTGTACTAAACGACTGGAATAATTCCATCTGGTTGCCGCCAGCTTGGGAAACCGTTTTTTCACTATGAGACTTTTCGTGTCTTGAAATAGCGTTATGTAAATTATTTAAATCAGAATACCCGCGTTGTCTGCTGTTCCAAGGCGGTTTACAAACAATATACATGGCCAGCAAAATAACTTACATAATGATTCCGAACCACAAAGCCAAACGACTTTCTTATATAAATCATTGTTAAATGAACGGACACATTTTGTTCCTTCTCGTTTCAAACTGCTTAACGCAGGAATCGGTCTGCCCTTTTTACCAAGTCCAATTTTTCATTAAATGTTCGCGATTGAAACGGTCGCTCAAATAAATCTTCAACATCATTAATAGAATCAGCCATAATAACCACAGTAAACAAATATACTAAGTTTAGTAATTAACAATAGCAATACAACATGTTTCTGTACAAACACAAAATATTAAATATCAGCTGATTAAAATCACGTTTGAAGTTTTGAATTCTGAAGGTTTGAAATCGAAACCACATCGCTGTGTAAATGTGCGTGTGTGTTGAGTAAAATCACGTGACGTGTACCAAAAATGACCAGAAATGGTTTACTAAACAAGTGTGTGTGTAGGCATTCAAGATTATAATTGCTTGCATTGTTATCATTAGTTTAACATTCAAATAAAAGTACTAGAACATAGAAATTGCACTGTTTCACACCAGTAAATAAATGTTCATCAATCAATTATTATTTGCCAGTGCTAAATTGTTATAATAGTGATTGAATCATAAATGTATTTATTTTTTTTTTCATCGCAAGCTTACTGTGGAGACACGGATTTAATAAAACACACACAGTATATCACTGCGCTTATATGTAAAGGGACTATTTTAACGAAAGCAACTTCAAAATTGCTTCAGAGCGGGCTAGTTCAACTATCATAAAAAACGATTGGACATATACAATTTTCTTTTAACGTCAGTGTTGCCAGCACTAATTTTTGGAAAAATTCAGATTTGTGAGAAAAACATTTTAAAATATATTTTTGAGCAATGCTGCAAGGGCTAAGTTTGGATGGGGGATAGATCACTGACTGGTTTATCATTTTCGCAACTCTTGAAGGCATGCAATGCTTGCCTTGCTTATATTAAGTATACGCCACTTAAGAGAATCTTTTGAGTTAAAGTAAAAGGATCTCCAGAGTTAATCAACTACAGCTATAAATAGCACAAGGGACAGAACCAGTAACATTGATATCTTCAACTCCTTAAGGCCCATCATTTTAACCGAAACATCAAAAAGACCCCGGCAGTACCAAGAAGCGCCAAACTAAACTGATTGAAGAGCTTGCCTATATTGCAGTCACCAGAAAATGATTGCTCTCGATCCTAAAATAAAAATAATCAATATCTCACAGAAGTGAGTTTTTTTTTTCTCTCAGATAATAATTGACTCTCTGAGAGTTATGTATTCTAAAAAAAAGTAGATAACTCTTAAAAGTGATTTGCTGCCAGGAAAAAAGATGATTACTCTCAGAGTAATCGAGTCTTGAAAAAGTAAATAACTCACAAAAGTGACTTTCTCACAGAACATGATTTACACTCAGATGATTATGAACAATGACTTCCTCACAGAACATGATTTACACACAGATGATTATGAACAATGACTTCCTCACAGAACATGATTTACACACAGATGATTATGAACAATGGCTTTCTCACAGAAAATGATTTACACACAGATGATTATGAACAATGACTTTCTCACAGAACATGATTTACACACAGATGATTAGGAACAATGACTTTCTCACAGAACATGATTTACACACAGATGATTATGAACAATGACTTTCTCACAGAACATGATTTACACACAGATGATTATGAACAATGATTTTCTCACAGAAAATTCTTCATCTCTTCTTCGTTCTATCCTATTGTACGTTTCAGCATCGATGGTTGATATAGTTTACAGACAGACTTATGCTACTCCGTTAGTCTCTCATGCTGTTATGTTTCCTAGTGTTTCTAATATTTCATCGACCCATATTTTTTCCTTGCAGGCCGTTATATGTTCTCGCAGCGCTTTTTGATGGCTTGTTGCCTCGTATTTTGATCATTTCATCTTATCGCGTGGGTAAAGTATCTTAATATTGTTTTTTTATGTTTAGGGGAAATTATTCCTAATTTTTTCATAGTTTTTCTTTTGTATCTCTGAGGTTGAGCCGCGATAGCTCAGTGGTTAGTGAACTGGACTACAAAGGACAAGTTCGATCCCAACCGACGGCCTCCGGGTTCACCCAGCCTTAAAATGGGCACCGAATTTTTCTGGGAAAGTAAAGCAGCACGGGCGTAATACCGACCACATTATCCCAAAAATCATGTGCTGAAGGTCTGTAAAATATAGGGTCACTAACACCATATTTCCCTATACGTCACTTGGCGTGACGGGGGTACTTTACTTTTACTTTTTATCTCTGAGGTTGTTTCGTGCCAACCGTCTCACACATTTAATTTTTGTAGTGGTCTTTTATTTATAAATTTGGAATGAAGGTTGTGTTGTAGAATGCCAGGGAATAATAATTGCATTTGTCAAATTATTTAGCAACCTTTGCTGCATCTTGAGTCTGTTTTTACTGATGCGTTTTGTCTTTTGTTGAGTTTTGCTATTGTCAATAGAGATGCTGTATAGGAACACGAAGTCTCTCTTTTTGGTTTGTTATCTTTTCGTTGCCAATGAAAAAAAGAAACAATTTTGTAACCTATTTAGATTTATTTACATTATTTTTTTTTAATTTTCATTGGGTTTTCTTCCTGGTGTAGCCTTTGCAGATGATATTGAGACTGGTATATAGAATTTTGAATGTTATATGTGCTGTTGAATTATAAATGTGGCGATCCATGATTATACAAGAATTTACGACGGTGGTTTTCTGTTGCCTTCAGTCGGTTTGTTTACGGTTGGCTCCGCTAGCCTTTGACTAAAAGTCTCACCCACAAGGCAGTGGGGTTGTTTTACTTCGGGGTACCATCCCTTAACCTTTTACTCTCCCGAGCTTACCTGCAAGGCAGCAGGGCAGCCACAGGTTGTACTGTCTACTGCATACAGTAGCAGGTAAAAATTACCTGACAGCTAGTAAAGTGTAATGAAAACGTTCGGAAAGAGGTCAAAGCAAAAAAAGAGCTAATTTCCAATATTACGAAGAAACAATCAACATTTGTTGGTCATGATATGAGAAGGGAACAGCTGGAATATATTATAACAACTGGGAAAATTGAGGGACGAAGAGATAGAGGGTAGCAAAGAGAAAAGATACCAGACAGTTTAAGAGAATGGCATGGCTGAAGGTCAACAACCGCAATGATAATCAACTGTCGAAATAGAAAGTTGTGGAGAGACATGATCACCTATTCCAGCAGGCATGGCACTTAATGATGTATAATCCCGTAATAAATCCCTGTTGGTAATCAGCAAATATCAGTCTCGTATAAACAATTTTATTCATGATTTGCAGCTTTCTTAATTATGTCCCTTTGTGTGTAATTTCTCATAAAATACACGGACACATGTACATAGTTGACTACCTGAGAACCACCATAATGATTGTAAAAGAAGCTATGCCCAGTAGGACTCCAATTAAAATAAACAACAGGCTGGAATCTTTCGCAGGCACGTCCGAGTCTGTAATCAAAAACAAATAAACAAGAATTGATCTATTCAATAATATTAGAACAACAAAGTGTGATATTTGTTATTTTATATTTCAGAATGGTTGTATTTGTCTCTAGCACAGTATGGTTAAGGACTTCCATATCACATAATGGCTATATGGTTTTACATGCAAAATCGCATGCTAGATTAGGTAGCTTAACAGGTAAGATAAAGGTAAAACACGAGACTTGAATCGGCGTCTTAGCAAGCGAGTTTTCACTCATTCGTGCTCGGCCGTCTATCTAGAGGTTTATGGATAGTGTCGCTTCAAGCATCGAAACTCACGATGCGAGGCGGCATTCCTCACCTTCCCAGAGTAATACCCTGGTACCCATTTCTGCCAGCGGCTGGGTCGACCGCTGGGGTATTTTTTTTTTCCAACCACGAGTACAGCTCACACTGCTTCCAGCGGGAATCGAACACGGGTTGTCCGGAACGTCGGTAGCCCAGTCGGGTGTTTTTCCAAATAGGTTACCGAGGCCCCACAGGTAGATTAACAGCCTATAATGTTTAAATAATGTTACATTCCAGGACTTGTATTTTGGCTGATATTCAATAATGGGTCAGTAGTTTTACTTGCTGCTTGCACAGAACAGAGACAAATGGCGAGATTTGATAAAAAATCTTTAAAAGAAAACTGCTAGAACAAAAATTCAGATATGAGAAGGTGTATCTTGGTCTACGCCCTATGGGCCGGCAACGGCTCGAAAGGTCAATAGATAGATAGTTTTACTTTCCATCAATATTTAATTAGGTGTCGCGATTCTATAAGTCATTTAATATTCTACATCAACATAAGATAGCACTGATCTATTTTATTAGATAGTTATGTTGTTCTTGCTCCCTTATTGAGTTATTTATGGTTATCATCATTGCACTCCGAACATTTCCATACGTTCCCCAAATCGTTATGTAGTTTAAAAATCCATATTGTTTATGCGAATCTACATCCTATAATTGTTGTACAGTTTTACATTTAATACTGTTTATTTGTATCGGCTTTACATAACGGCACGTTTGTCGAAATCCAAAAATAATTATATAGATTATATTCAATATATTTATATAGACAAGAAAACAGAACAGAGAATTGAAGCCTTTGAAATGTGGATATATATAAGAATAGGTAGAACTGGATGGAAGGAAAAGAAAACAAACGATGAAGTCTTAAAACAACTAAAACTGAAAAGAGAACTACTAAACATAATTCAAACAAGACAAATGAGATTTTTGGATCATGTTAAAAGACACAACAGCTTACTAAAAGTAATCTTGGAGGGGAAAATACAAAGTAAAGAGGCAGACCAAGACTAACATGGACAAGTAACATCAAAAGATGGACAAATCAGCCTATGACAACCTGCACCATCAAAGCAAGAGACAGAGAAGAATGGTGCTGTATGGTAGCCAACCTTTTGTTGCGGAGATGGCACTCGATAATGATGATGATTCATTTATATTCAGGGAATCAGTTTCATTGCAGTCGGGGCTTCTCCATATCCGCTCCACCGATGGTCCCAACATTTCTCGAAGCGTATGAAGAATGATTGATTCTGTAAAGTGTTGATTGTAGATACATCTGTCTACTCCACTAAACACTCATGATCGACCAGATCACCTTCCACCCTTAGACTCCTCAATCCTTCAAAGTATACATCCTTGTCCAACACATCCTCTTCTTCTCTTAGAGAGTGAAGAACAAACTTGGCGATGTCTTCTTTTTTCCAGAGTAAGGCCACACTCAGTGTCAGAGCTGCCAGCGCGCTTATCGGCTAATTATATAGATAGACATCAGGTTATGGTTATTATGGAATAATAGAAGGAAAAGGTATGTGTTAGCACTCGGAAAAAATGACAAATAAACAACAACAGAAAAAACAAAGAACAATATATGGTCCGAAGCAGGATAGAACCGGTACCAAGCGTTTGGCTTCTCGTGGCAAGGCGCAGTGCCATGGAGTACGGGTTCGATCCTGCTTCGGACCATATATTGTTCTTTGTTTTTTCTGTTGTTGTTTATTTGTCATTTTTTCCGAGTGCTAACACATACCTTTTCCTTCTATGATTCCCTATTATCGCCTCGGAAGTTTCCCTATTTAATAATATTTATTTATTATTATTTGTCTCCTATGGTTATTATGCCCCTTCGTGTGTTACCAGAACCTCCGTGGTGAAGGAAGAAAAGAATAGAGCCACTTTTACCTGCCACGCATATCGTAATAGAGGCAACTAATGAGGTTTGGAAACGTCGCCGGTGCAATCGAGTAGGACGTGCACGGAGCGACCTTGTCAATAGAATTTACATATGCATTTGGGGAAATACTATGACAAATTTCTTTCTTTTTTTTTCGTTCGCCAGCCTTTACCTCTGACGAAATCCCTAGAGACTAGGAACTGAATTTTACGTGTTAATCTATTTTTCCCTGGCAGCCGTGTGCACAGGGGTCCCTCGACACAAAGGCAGATAACTCCGACTTCGGAGGTTCTCATATTTTTTCCGTCGATGAGTAATTGACGTTTTCAAGCCGGGTCTCGCTGCTGAGGCCAGGAGTGGTTGCCGCAGAGAGAAATCATAAATAAAAATCCAAACTGGTGCAGCCGAGATTTGAACCCAGAACCCATTTGTCTCGAGGCCAACCAGTCCCCCATGACAAATGGTAGAGAGTTTAAGGAAAATTCCTGGCTGCAACGAAACTGGTTCCATTGATATAATACAGTAACATAGGTCAAGATTAGGTACAATGACAGTAACGGTAACTGTTAAAACATATCAACATCACATAATGGTTATATGGAACGATACCTCGTATTTGTTTCAGTTTTACATTAATAAAATATCGTGTTGAGATAACAGAGTTCATCATCATCAAATACCGGGCCTGCTGGCTTAGGTGATAATGTCTCTCCACAACTTTCGATCTCGACAGTTTTTTATCATTTCTGTTGTTGACCTTCTGTCAAGCCATTCTCTTGAGCTGTCTGGTATTTTTTCTCTTTGTTTCCCATTATCTCTTCGTCCCTCCATTTTTCCAGTTGTCACAATATATTCCAGCTGTTCTTTTCTCATTACATGGCAAAAAAAGTGACGATTGTTTCTTCCTAATATTAGAAATTAGCTGTCTGTTTTCTTTGACCCCTTTCAGAACATTTCCATTACTCTTCTTAGCTATCCATGGTATTCTATCATGGTATGATAACAGATTTACTGTCTGAGTAAATGGTGATTGTTCTATTTACAAGTACAAGAAAACGTATTAGATCTTATAGTTCTAGTTCTATCGAGAACAAAGACAAAACATGTTTTTGCAACGCTATTTTCCAAATGATCGACAAAGTTCTCATGATGATAATGAATCGTACCAGAATATGTTGCGTAGTAGCCAAGCTTGACCCCACCGCCAGAGTTCATCACTTGTGCCCCGGATGTGAAAACAACCATCATGTAGTTGCTGGTGCTATGAAATGACTTGCTCTCATTGGAACAAACTGAAGCAATCTTTCTGTCATCGTAAGTTGTCTTTCCTGTTGCACAAACATTGCATTATTAATCAGAGCAACATACTGCAATCTGATATCAGGAACTAAGTAAGAACAAGAGTAATCTTTTACTTGTTTTTTTTGTGTGTGTCTTTTCCCTTAATCAAAGGTCAAAAATCTTTTCGTGGCCCTTACAGATCACAAAACATTTAGTAGTTATTACGTCATAGACCAAAAAGCTTTCAGTGACCTTTGCTTCACAGACCACAAAAACATTGGTGGCCCTTGTTACAGACCAAAAAAAGCGTTTTGAGCTCCTTGCGTCACAGACCACAAAACGTTTAATGATCCTTGCGTCAAAGAACAAAAACATTTAGTGACCATTGCGTCACAGACCACAAAAACATTTGGTAGCCCTTGAGTCACGGACCAAAAAAGTGTTTTGAGGCCCTTGCGTCACAGACCACAAAACTTTTAGTGATCCTTGCGTCACAGAATACAAAACGTTTAGTGATCCTTGCGTCACAGAATACAAAACGTTTAGTGATCCTTGCGTCACAGAATACAAAACGTTTAGTGATCCTTGCGTCACAGAACATAAAACATTTAGTGACCCTTGCGTCACATACCAAAAAACATTTAGTAGCGCTTGCGTCACAGACAACAAAACAATTATTAACCCTTGCGACTGCGATATCGAATAGGCTGCAGCAAAGTTCCTTCACTTCACAGCTTCTGTGATCACCCTTTACAGAGTGCCCCAGTTCAGGCTCACAATTCTTATTTTCATTCTTCCACTTCATAATCCACTTTTTCTATAATTACACAATCCACTCCCTCATTGTTACACACTCCCACGTTTACAAGCGTTACTTATTTCACTTTTCCATTACTTCACACTTGACCTTTTCCATAGTTACACACTTAACATCCACATAGTTTAACACTCAAATGGTTTAACACCCATCGACAAGATCCCCCCACATATTTGTAGAACCCTTCCACTTGTTTTACACCCTCCCATCGACAAGATCCCCCCCCCCCACATATTTGTAGAACCATTCTACCTGTTTTAGATCCTCCCATCGACAAGATCCCTCCACATATTTGTATAACCCTTCTACCTGTTTTACACCCTGCCATCGATAAGATCCCCCCAAATATCCGTAGAACCCTTCTACCTGTTTTAGACCCTCCCATCGACAAGATCCCCCCCCCCCACATATTTGTAGAACCCTTCTACCTGTTTTACACCCTCCCATCGACTGGTCAACTACACCGCGTACACGTTCATTTTCCTTCTGGCCACAGAGCGGTTATACAGGGAAGACATTTTTATTTTTTTTCACATACTAGTTCGACATTATTTTATTTTAGATGCTTCATTATTAGTTAGCTATGTAGGACTAATTTGATTTTCTTACATACCTATTGTGTGTCGTTTGTTTGTTCCTGCTGAAAGCCTATTGAGCCGAAACGTCGTTCAAATTTGTGTCGTCCATTAATTACGTAGGGCTTTAGACATATTATTTTTTCTTCTTTTTTAAATTTTTCCTTCATAAAAAAAGCACAGCATTAATTCCCATCAATTTACTTTTTTTTTACATTTCGAGATGTCAGATAAATTTCCTCCAAACATCTCCTCGATTCAACCTCCAAACACATTCAAAGATCCATACTCCACCACCTCAACGGTCAGCATCTCTTCACCCCTACCAGAACTTACCATCAAAGACGTACAGACCAAAGTTAAAGCAACTGTTGGAGCCTGTCATGTCAGCGGTTAGAATATCCAGCAAAACTCGCTGACCTATTGGCGCCTTCAGTAGCCACTGACAGTGGACGTTTCTGGAGATTAGCCAATGAGGAAACAGCTGAAAGAAGTGATGGTCATATTGATTCATGTATCACGGCTGCTTGTTTAAACTACAAAATGGCATTTTAGTTCCAAATATATAAATTATCCAGCACCTATGGTAACACTGAGTTTCTCCCACCTCAATCGTTTTCAAAATTAAGATTGTATTTAATCTTCTAAAGGTCAAGGTAAAGTACGAGACTTGAACCGGTGTCTTAGCACGCGAGTTTCCACCCATATGTGCTCGGCCGCCTATCCAGAAATGTCGCCTCAAGCATCGAAACTCAGATGCGAGGCAACATTCCTCACCTTCCCAGGGTAATACCCTGGTACCCATTTCTGCCAACCGACCGTGGGTCGACCGTGGGGGTATTTTTTTTTTTCAACCACGAGTACAACTCACACTGCTCCCAGCGGGAATTGAACACGGGTTGTCCGAACGTCGGTAGTCCAATCGGGTGGTTTTCCCAATTCGGCTACCGAGGCCCCCGAAAATCTTCTAATCATCTAATTTGTGAGGTAGCACAAATGTATCGATGTTGCAACTTAATTAGTTTGTATTAGTGACAATTAAGATGATTCGTGCCCAAGAAACAGCATTTCAAAAACTGTCTAGGTTGACTCACTGTGGTTCTAAATAATCAATATTTAGTCCCAAATGTTCTTATTTAAGATATAGTTTGGACCAATCAAACTGAATGTACTACGGAAGTATTATTTACTTAATATTTCCGGGATTAATAAACAACCAACACAGCTAAAATATCAATGTCAAACAACATTGATACAAGAAGATCACTATAACTATACTCTCTTCACTTTCCCCACTGCACTGGACACTATTCTTCTTTCCTTCTTATGTCTTCAGGCGTCGAGGAGAGAAATATTTTGCTGTCCTTTCCTCTTATATAAGCTCTTGCTGCTGCTATGTTTCCCCAGTATTTCTACTATTCCATCAATCCATTTTTGTCGTGTTCGGCCATTGAGTATCATGTCCTTGCAACTTTTATTAAAGGCTCGTGGTGTTGTGTTTGGATCTTTCTGTCTTTTTACGAGTCCAAATTATTTTATCTCTTGTTTCTTTATGTTTTCAATGGGGAAAATATTTCTATCTTTTTTTTTTCACAGATAATAGGGCATCGTGGTTAATGAACTGGACTACAAAAGACAAGAGATTGGGTTCATCCAGCCACAAAGTGGTACGGGATTTTTTTCTGGGAAAGTAAAGCAGCACTGGCGTAATAACGACCACGTTACCCAAAATCGTGTGCCGAAGGTTTATAAAAATTATGGTCACAAAATGGAGCCGCGATAGCTCAGTGGTTAGTGAACTGGACTACAAAGGACAAGAGGTAGGGTTCGATCTCAAGCGACGGCGCCCGGGTTCACCCAGCCTTAAATGGGTACCGGATATTTTTCTGGGAATTTAAAGCGGCACGGGCGTAATACCGACCACATTACCCCAAAAATCATGTGCTGAAGGTCTGTAAAATGTATGGTCACTAGCACCATATTCCATAAACGCCGCTTGGCGTGACCGGGCTCTTTACTACTTACTGTATCACTAACACCATATTCCCTATACGCTATTTGGCGCGACAGGGCTCTTTACGTTTTTTTTTAAAATTAACACATTGGCAGAAACTCAGTTATAGCATAGTGATCAGTATTAGTGGCCATAATTATCATCAAGTGCCGTGCCTGCTGGTGCATGTAATTATGTCTCTCCACAACTTTCTTTCCACAAAATCAAAAAATATATCAAAGTTAAAACTTACGGCGCCACCTGTAGAGGGTAATAAGGGGAGACAATGTGTTGTGTCTCTAGCGTGGCATGCAGCACCTTCGCCTGCTCATTGTAACAGTGACTAAACTCTGTATAGAAACGACAGCATTATAAAGTACACACAAGCGAAAAGTACAACATTAAAGGTTAAAACATTTTCTCTCCTCATATTGTATAAGTCGGAACCGCGATATCTCTGTGGTTAGTGAACTGGACTACAAATGACAAGAGGTAGGGTTCGATTTCAACCGACGGCTTCCGGTTCACCCAGCCTTTAATGGGTACGGGATTTTTTTTCTGGGAAAATAAAGCGGCACGAGCGTAATATCGACCACATACCTCAAAAGTCATGTGCCGAAGGTCTGTAAAATCTATGGTCACTAACACCATATTCCCTATATAGTTGTAGTTAGTCGAAGGTCCCGGTATCACTGCAAACGAATTAAAATTAATAATTGCTCACTCGCCCGTGTTAGTGGATACATCCGAATCAACATCTCATTGTAAAATCCAAAGAAACATAGGTAGCTGCAGTCCCTTCACAGAAGACATAGCACACGCCAAAAGGCATTAGGCGTAGTCGCACAGAAAGTGAACGCAGCGAAGCTGTCCTTTGAACTATCATCATTCATTTTAAGCAATCTGAATATCGAAACACGATCCGGATGAAAATCACAGCTCACAGTGTGCACAGAGTACCAAACTCAGTAGCTCCGTCAGCAAGCCGGGCTTGGAATTTGAGAAAACTGCAACAAAGAACACCATTCATACTGAGCCTCGACGGTTCCTGTCGCCTATCGGCCATTTTAACCGAAATTTAATGTGAATAGTTTCTGGTTAGAGGGGTCTCCTGGTTTATCCCACTTCTAAAATTGGGTACCTAGTTTATTGCTTCAAATACCAGTGGATAAAGAGATACATTGAAGACGATGGCGTTGGAGAGGGCTCACGCTGCTGAAGCCAACTGAGAGTATTACATAACAGCCCTTTTTGGATTCCCCAAGGAAAAAGACAAAGAGGAAGGCCAAAACTTTCTTGGAGAAGACAGATGGAAGCAAAGATGAAGATAATGGGGAAGACATGGAATGATCTTAAAAGAATGGCAAGAAACAGAACGACTTGGAAAGTGTTTGTTGGAGACCTATGCTTTACAGGGAGCTGAAAGGTAGAAGAAGAAGAAATGTATTCCTTCGTAAGTCAAGAGGACTGACGTTTTGCTGATCACATCTGCTATACATTCACCGATGATAATTAACTTTTACAGCTTTACTATATTTATTGCATTTCTTTTCTTTTTTTTCATTTTAACAAAATTCTTTTTAAAATTTTATTTTTAAATTCGTAGTCTCTTAATTTTCTTAAAGATAGGTTGCTAGAAACGTAAACTTTCTAACATTGTTTATGTCAACAACAAACAAAGGTTTTAGTTGTCAAGAGATTGTATCATAATCAGATCGATGAGGATTCAATTCATGGCAAGGTTAAAAAAAAAAAAGCGATTTCCTTTCAGGCAAGAATTTTTTTTTTTTCGTTCGCTCGCTCGCCAGCTTTTACCCCTGACGAAGTCCCTAAAGACTAGGAACTGAATTTTGTGTGTTAATCCAATTGTCCCTGGCAGCCGTGTGCACAGGGGTCCCTCGCCGCACAGGCAGACAACTCCGACTTTGAAGGTACTCATATTTTTTTCCGTCGATGAGTAATTGACGTTTCAAGCCAGGCCTCGCTCCTGAGACCAGATGTAGCAAGAAATGAACACTTCAATCTATACACCACGAAATGCCTGCAAGGGGAATTATATTTTTATACTTCACCTTTTTAGGAATCACAGGCATATCCCTGTTACAAGATAAATGCCGTTCTCGTTGAAGTATATTTATCTCAAACCCAGTTCGCTCCTATCCTTGCACATCTCCCTACGTAAATCTCCGTCTGCATGCTGCATATTCTCCCGTACACATCTCCTTACATCTTCGTCTATTTATATCTTCCCCTACACATCTCCTTACATCTTCGTCTATTTATATCTTCCCCTGTACATCTCCCTACGTGCTTCTCGTATACATATTTCTCCCTTACACATCTTTCTACGTATATATACGTCTATATACTTTCCACTAGAAATCTATTTTCTTACTTGTATCTCCGTCAATATATATTTTCATATACATCTCCCTCCGTACAACTCAGTATATTTTACTTCCCTTATCCATCTCCCTATGTACATATCCATATCGTCTACTAAGTATCTCCCTACTTACATCTCCGACTTTATGTCTTCTCCTATACATCTCTGTCAATATATATATATATATATATATATATATATATATATATATATATATATATTCCGCTATACAGAATCCCTTGTACATCTCCATCTGTATATATATATCTCCCTCCATACATCTTTACCTACAGATATCCCTTTACACATCTATCTTCATAAATCCAAGACTCTATATACATTCCATTCTAAACATCTCCAAATTCCCAATCCTGAACAAATGTTGGTAATTTCCTAGTTTACCAACACAAATTAAAATGATCCCCCCTTAGCTGGTGGCACAACAAAAATTCAGCGGTTCTCAAAATATTGTCTATTTTGTATTGAAACTAAATATTGTCTCTTTTATTCATCACTAACGCAAATTAATTTTACTTTTGGGTTAGGGTTATGGTTAGGGAACATAGATAGGACTTTACCCTTGCGATGTCTCTCTTTTCTCTACATTTAGGGGTCTTCCAATGGCAGATTTAGAACCGTCGAACAAAGTGCAATGTTGATCAAGGTAACGTTACTCCTCCAGAACTGAAACAAAATTATGTCCCTAAACTAGGACTTTCATCATCATCATCATCATCGAGTGCCATCTCCGCAACGAAGGTTGGCTACCATGGAGCGCCATTCTGCTCTGTCTCTTGTTTTGATGATACAAGTCGTCATAGGCTGGTTTGTCCATCTTTTGATGTTACTCGTCGATGTTAGTCTTGGTCTGCCCCTGCCTCTTTTACCATGTATTTTCCCCTCCAGGATTACTTTTAGTAGGCTCTTGTATCTTTTAATATGGCCCAAAAATCGCATTTGTCTTGTTTGAATTGTGTTAGGACTAAGAACTTTAAAACTAGGAGTTTACCCAAATCTCGTATATCCCAACCCTTCCCATCTTCTAATTCAATTGTCTCAGGGACGATGACTCACCTGGTACGCTCATGACTTTGATCTTAAACCCCCGGCTAGTAACGTGGTCGGCTCTGTCGCTACCAGACCTGAACACCAGATACAGCCTCTCCTTAGGACTCACAAATCTGGTAACGCCTGCAGCACACACTTTTCCTATGGACTTGGCGCTGCCTGAAATGCTGAAACACGACACTTGTAGGCAATTGTTCTTTGATATTTTAGGTGTTATATATATACAAGGTGCTAGGCAAGGTCGTGTGCTGTCACCATATTTATTGAATTTGTATAATAAGATTATTTTCAGATCCATAAAGAGCATGTGATGAGAATAGATAATAACGAATAGCAAAGCAAGCCAGTAGTATACAATGTTGTATTTGTTCGAATTGTGGCGCTAAATTAACAAAGATATATAGTGTGGCGCGCGGCGCGCATAAAGCGTGTGGCGCAGGGGGAGTTAACCGTGACATTTCGTGTCGAGGTATTGACCTCTAGTCCCGGTGACCCGGAAGTGACGTGTTTATGTCTGGTGTGTGCTGACTTTGGAGTTCTTTATGTACTTGATCGTTAGTGATAGGTTAGTACAGCGGTCGTCAAACTTTTTCGACCCACGGAGCCCTAATTCTTAACCACAAATCACCGCGGCAGCACCTTATATCAACAAAAATTACAATGTTAAAAAACCCAAACTTTTAAGAACATTTTAACGGCATATTTAACAGGTTATTATATTTATGTAATAAAAGTATAAGTGAATCAACTTACATTGTGATATTTATTTGCTGTATAAAGTCAATGGGAAGAATGAGCTTGCTTCATCCTCACCAGGTCCTCAAATCTTGGCACAAGTTTGGAAATTCCCACTCTAATCTCTTTCTCAGCGTTCAAATGTGATCTGTATTGGTTTTTATAGCTGCCAGTGCCGAAAAAACCGGTCTCACATAAGTAGGTAGTCGCAAATGGAATTAATACACGGAGGGCCTTCTTGCCTACTTCTGGAAATTCTTGCTTTACAAAGCTCCAAAATTCTGGTAGTGATGAGGAAGCTAATCTTGCTTTCAAAGTTGCGTCTGATGAAATATCAATCAATTGCTCTTGTTCTTTCGAAGTGAGAGTTGTGGGTAGTGCTGTACTAAACGGGTTTTTAATCCAATCATACTGGTCTGCCTCTCCTGAGAAATACTTGTCAAAATAAGCAATGAGCTGTGTTAAATGACCTACAAACACACCTGTTAGTTCTTCACTTAAACTCAAATCATTATCAACTAAAAGTGCATGTAGAGTTGGAAAACAGTAACTAAAATCTTTGTCGACCAGTTTTTCCTTCCACAATAATAATTTTCTTCTGAAGGCGGAAACTTTCTCCGACAGTTGTAGTATGTGCGTTTCAGTACCTTGCAGGGACACTTTTAACGAATTTAGTTTTTCAAATATATCACAAAGATATGCCAACTTCAAAACAAAGTCGTCATCCACAAACTTTCCTGAACTAGAATGCTTTTCTTCAACAAGATAGCAATGAAGCTCATTTCTCAGTTCATAGACCCTTTTCACGACATTTCCACGTGAAAGCCATCGAGAGTTACAATAATAGAGCAAGGAAGTATGTGTGGCTCCCATATCAATGCACATTTGCTCAAACCACCGGCATTTAAGTGGTCGCATTTTAATAAATTTACTACTTCGATTATGGACTGAACAACCTCATTAAGGGCCGGGCAGGTGTTTTTTGAAGCCAGTGCTTCCCTGTGAATAATGCAATGAGTCCAAACACAGAAAGGAGACTTTTTGCGGATCAAAGCTTGCAGCCCAGTATAGCATCCAGACATTGAACGACCTCCGTCTGTGCACACTCCTACACAATTCTCCCAGTTAATTCTATTTTCTTCAATAAAAGAATCAAGTATTTGAAACAGATCTGCTGCTTTGCATGCAGATTTTATGATTTTACAAAAAAGTAGTTCCTCGCAAAACTTGCTATTGTCATCTATGAACCGAACATAGCAAATTAAGTATGCATCACTGTGTATGTCAGTGGCTTCATCCAGCTGAAGAGCAAAATCACCTCGTAGTTTTTGAATAAGCTGGTCATTAACATCGTCAGCCATCTCATGAATTCGACGGCTAATAGTGTTATCTGACAAGGGCACATTCAGCAGTTGTTTGGCAGCAGACTCACCTATCATAACAGTCACCATCTCAACTGCGGCAGGTAAGATAAGTTCTTTTGCAATGGTGTGAGGTTTCTTGTTCTTTGCTACTAGATAAGCAACTTTGTAAGATGAAAGAAGAGCCCTTGAAGGAATCGTCGCATGTTTTGTGAAAGTTGCCTTTTGTTGATTCATTTCTTTTAACTTCTGAGAAAAGAATTCACGTGGTCGGTTCACTAAACTACTATGGACTGTTTGCAAATGTCGTTTCAATTTACTGGGATGCATGCTTGCACAGGCCAAAACTTTAAAACAAATAACACATTTTGGGCACTCCTCATTTTCTACAACAGTGCTAGTAAATCCGAAATCCAAGTAACTATCGTCATACTTACGCTTTTTCCCCCGTTTCAATTCTGCGTCTTTTGAACTGCATGAATCGTCAGAGATGGTACGTTTTATAGTCCTACTTACAAAATTATCCATTGTGACAACAGAGCACTGACACGAGACAAGTTTTAATCAAACTGACTTCGATAAAACAAACGTCCAAACTGAATATTATTTTCACTGGTGCGACTTGAATGCTCTTCTCTCGATCAAAGCGTATGGCGGGACGGAGTTGGATGGGTGGGAGGTGGGGGCGGGCAGAGAAAGTCCGAACGAGTGAGCCTATCCGGCGCCAATTTTCTTTGATTGATGTTTGCGGCACCCTTTCAGAACAAAGGAAAGTCAACCACTTGGCCACAACACACACACACGCGACTTTACACCGAATAAATTTGATAAAACATTGTTGCTAACTGTCATTGAAAGAGCGGAAAATAAATCTTGGGCCATAGAGAGAAATAATTAGACATTATTGTGGTACAAAAACGGCGAAGTTGATAAATTGTTTGTTGAGAAATATCACCTACGACGGGCATGGCACTCGTTGATGATGAAAATGATGTCCGATCCGCGGAGCCCCTAGGATGGGCTCGCGGAGCACCTAGGCTCCGCGGAGCACAGTTTGACGACCGCTGGGTTAGTAGATTATACAACATCATTGAAAAACAAGCAATATAAAACAAAAGACAAAAGATATATTTTATTCTTTATTATCTCAATAGGTGTATAACATGCAGTGGATATTATATAACATTACAAAAATATTCAGTACATTGAGTCAATATATAGTACATGTACATGGATAACATTTATTTATAGATAGGTAGTTGGATGTCTGCTTAGCTCTATGTCATAAATGAATCATAAGGGGTGAAACTGTTAGAGATTGCTGGGTAGTCTAAGCTGGTAGTGTAAAGAGTTAAATATCTAGAGGAGTTGTCGAGACGTTATCATCAGCTACCTTTCTTTTTATATAGAAATAGGAAAGAGCATTTCTTGTTTGACTGTAGGAAAATATGGAATTATTTAAGACTTTGAAACCTACATTTTTCCCACCCTTAGCCTTTTGCGTAGCGAGAACCTCTAAAAACATATCTTTATCTAATTTGTTGTGTTGCTTGCTTAGCCCTTTACAACTGATTTTATCGTAATCCCCACTACAATGGTACGTCTTACTACATAAGCTAACAAGAGCTGTCCCTTCGTACTCTAGTTTAAAAGCCCGGGCGTTCGTTTGGTGTATGCTTTAACACCCTTACAGTTTATACAGTCTGTCTTGCTAGTATGTTCATCGCAAAACTCGGCAGGAAACCAGTCTTTATATACACTATTAAACTCATCCCGCAGACCTGACTTAACTATGTCCTCTAGCTTAGGTGCGCTTAAGGCTAAGTATAAACTATCAGTATCTGTTTCACATAACTGAAAGTTGGACCTATCTACAAACTTATCTAAGAACTCGAAATAAAAATCTAACATACGAAGTTTTGCGTACTGGTAGAAGAAGAAACCAATTTGTAGGGGTAAATCCCAAACAGTTTTCTTTTTCTCCATCTCAATTTCAAAAAGATCCTCCCCTATTTCAGTCATCTTTTTAAACCGGGAACTATTTATCATTTTCGATATCTCATCCCCTTGAACATACGAGACAGCGTTATGATTGGCCTTATTGGTTAGAGTCTTCCCATAGGCTGAGTTTCCTAAGAGCTTCATCGTATCACTTACTATAGATTGATTTTCGTCTAGATCACCAGCCCGCCTAGCGTCAGAAACCATTTCTCCAAACTTTTTAAAACAACTAGACGGTTGATATTCTATCACTTGATAAATTTTTGTTACCTCTAGCCCATGATCTAAATACCATTTTAACAGTGGTGTTGCCAACAAAATTTTTTCTCCGACATGACTACCGATTAGGGTGCGACGAGGGGTTGACAACAAGTTATGTTTGAGGGCATATTCACACATAAACGGTCCGATATCATCACGCGTGACATCAATAGTTCCTTCAGGTGGTCGGGGACGTGTAGATCACATTCCACTAAACCAAAACATGTCCCATCTGAAACAGAAGTCAGAATCTGTTTATCACTGAGAGGGAGCCCTTCTTTAGAGTAAGAGGGCCTAGCTCGAGGGATGGTTTTAGAAAGGAAAGCCCTAATGCTTGGGTCAGACTTTTTCAGAGCCTGCCATTCACATTCCCACATAACTTCTACTGGGACTTTGACCTCCTCAGTTAGATAGGTGTGTATCTCACATGTTTTTTTCAAACAGCTCGAACAAGGGCTTATTATTAACAGGGTTTCTATCTTTATCTTTGGTGAGGGGACAGTCTTTGTGACCATGGTACAGACAACCATGAAAATTATAGACTATTCTATTGGATTTATCCCACCCATCCACGGGGATGTTTCTATCACCTAACCGAAACTCCCTCCCGTTAAACTGAGTTTTCAACTCCACCTCTTTTTGGTGAGCGACCCACGTTAGCCACTCTCTACTTTGTTGGACATAATAGTTATCTTTTTCGACCCTAAACCCGGTCTCCATTCTTCTAATAATTGGGTAATCTGTTGGCATTGGGTTCATCAGAGCCCAAAGATACAACGCGTTGGCATCGTAACCTTGGATGGATTGGACTACCTTTCCGCCCCTAATAAACGTTTTGCCTACCTCGTGATACCTATGGAAAATTATAGAGGGACCCCCAACGATATTATCTCTAATCATTTTGTGTAAACTCGCCTGTTTGCTCGAACATAAACTAAACATTACACCCCTATCAACGGTCTTAAAAAGATACTTTAAACAAACACCCGGAACCGAAATGGCGTCTTTAAAACAGTCCACACCCCGCTCCCCATAAAAGCGAACCTGCTGCTCCAAGGCGTCTAAAAAGGGACTACATCTTTGTTATTATACCACACCAAAAGTCCCTAAGTGTGGTCATGTTATTGGTCTTCCAGACCTTTTTGCACAGAGCGTACTCCTCCTTGGAAATGTTGGAATTTTTAACGACGAATAAAACGTTTCGTGTGGGGGTAGTTCTGTCTCGTTCAACTTTTGAGGGTCGTCTATATATTCATAACAAAAGTAACCCTTTGTCTCACTAATCTTATAAGCTGCCAGATATTTACTATAGCTAAACCCTGGCGCTAGATAATTTATGATATCTAAGAATTTTAGATTCTGTGTTGCAATACACATAAAGTTATTGTTTCTTTTAACTATAAACTTGAACGGTTTTGTACTTTGTAGTCTACGTCCATTTTATCTTCCTCTTCTTCGATAACATCGGCATCTTCTTCCATACTATCACCTTCGTCGTCCACTTGTGGAGCGGCATCCATGAAGTGCTTTATTAAATAAGGTTTAATGACGTTGACGTCATATTTCCCCGAGTTAAACCCTATTACTGGAAGCTCTTTTAAATACTCATCAAACCTAACTACTATCTTGTCTTTATTCAGACCATGGAGTTGAGTAAAAATACTTTCAAACCGAGCTCGCAACAACGAGTATGCCTTAGCAGCTATACCAGTGAGATAATCAAGCATCTGACTAATTAAAATTTGTGGGTCACCCTTGGTTATGAAGCATTTTGGGCCTCCCTCCCAGGGACATTTGACGCTACAGAGCAGGAGAGGGGTACGTGTTTAGCTACAAAGGTAGTCGAGTGCGTCTCTTTGGAACATTCCTACTATCAAAGTAACATTCATAATCGAATGTCGCCCTGAATGGGTAAATAAAGCACTCTGGAGTACTTATTCCTTCAGCGCTGATTGCGTCCCATACACTTTCAGGTGAAGAATAAACACCACCTTTATATGTCTCTACAGCCAAATCCCCATTGCAAGTTTTTTCATGCCTATCCATACGCCAAAACTTCTTCCACAATTTCCCACATTTTCCACAAGAAAAACTTTTACTAGCCCTGGAAAGATCGTTTATATAAAGAAGTGGTTTTTGTAAAGTAAAAGACGGAGAGTTTCACTATAACTACTGCCACTTCTCAGGACAATACGCAAGGCTTGTTCAGAATCAAACTCAAAAATATCTATGTTTACTGAAAAACAACTTTCTAAGAGAGACATTTCAGCAAGAGTTACACCGTGAAAGTTACTTAACTTTAGAGACGGGTTAAACTGTTTGAAAAGTAGTCTCGAAACCTCCTAACATCAGTATTTGAAGTTCCTCGATGGATAGCTAGACAACGGAAGAAGCAGAGATTATCATTGTAAACTTTAGAATGGGAATCGGTTTGAAGGATATTAATACCATGATTTGATGCAATGTAGGGTGGGATATCTATCAGACACCCTATAGGATAATCTTGAAGTTTATAAACATAAACACTCGTACTGACTAAGGCTTCTAAGGTATATTTGGTTGTCTCCCTGTTTTTATTTGCATACCCTAATATATCACTTTCATTTAATCTATCAACAAACGTTTCAAAATCATTTCTGTTGTTAACTAACAGGGTTTGTCTAACCCTGTCGCGTTATTCGAGCTGGCGTGAAAGTAACGCAGCCCCTGTGTCTCCCTATGTCTTAAAACTAGATGATGACTATAATTCACCTTGAAACGCTTTTTCTGGGCTAGAAAAATTGGGTTTACAAGAGTCTTCCAATCTATAGGAGTATCAGGCTGATGAAATATAGTGTACGTGTCCATGTATTTGGTCCTACGTTCATGTGTTCGAATAGCTAACCAGTTGTTCTTATATATCTTTCTAATATCTTGAGGCAACTTATTTAATGAGTCTGCTTCATTAATAAGTCTTGGTCTCTTTGAGGGTTTTTGAGTCGAACTCTTTACGGCCCGCTTGCGTGAGGTTGTCGATACCAGGGGGCCTGGTAGTGTTGATGGTGTTGAGGTGGTCACAGCTATGTCATGGCTAGCAAGATGTGCTCGCAGATGGCTTGCCCCAGTAAAGCTTTGTTGGCAGATATGGCAGATATGTGGGGTAACACTGGTCTCTTTCGAAGGTACGTGACCTGTTGACACAGGAGTTGGTGATACAGGAACTGCTGATACAAGAGATGCAGGATGCTCTGTCTTGATATGTTTGGCAAGATTGTCAGCTCTATTATATACTCGTTCACAAACATCACATTTGTATTCCTGACGCCCATGTACACTAGCAACGTGTCGTTTTACGATCCGGCTCCGGGTGAAAGTTTTGGAGCAGAGATGACAAGTGTTAGACATCTGTAGAAAAGAAATTGAAACATTACAAAAAAGAAAACAAGAAAAGTAAACAACGAGATACACAAACTATCGAAATTATGTTACAAAAGTAACACGTGGATACTAACAAACCAACTTAGCGAAGTTAGGTCACAAAAGTAACACGTGGATACTAAACAACCAACTTATCGAAAATAGGTTACTAAAGTAACATACTATAACATTAAAGATCTAATATAACACTTACTTTTTTATGTGTTTGAAGGTACAAGACACATCCGTCGGCAACAACTGTAAGCGAAAGTCTGATTACAAGCTTCAAAGTCGCGTTATATACGCCAGAAACACCGGAAGTGTTACTAAAAATAGAACTGACCGCTGATGCAATACCGGAAGTGTTACTAAAAATAGCTTTTGACTGCTGACGTGATGCCCGTGGAGTTTCTAAAATAGATTTTGACCTATGATGCAATACCAGGCGACTTTATAGGAGTTTTTCCCCTTGACCCTTTATGAGGGGACGCCCATGAAACTGTTAGAAATAGTAAATTTACACTCTAGGGTTACTCCAAACTTTATATTAAGCATCCCATAGCAAAAATTACTAAAAAACCACTTTTATGAGTGTTGCCCCCTTACCCATTTTTGGCGGTTACGCCCATGAAACTGTTAAAAATAGTAAATTTAACATATAGACATACCCCAAACTTTATATTAAGCATCCCCATATCAAGAATTTACATAAAAACAACGTTTGAAATTACTACCCCTGTACCCATTTTTGGCGGTTACGCCCATGAAACTGTTAAAAATAGTAAATTTAACATCTAGACATACCCCAAACTTCATTTTAGTCATCCTCATATCAAGAAATTACATAAAAATCACTTTTGAAATTACTACCCCTGTACCCATTTTTGGCGGTTACGCCATGAAATCGATAAAAAATTGAAATTTAACACCTAGACAAACCCCAAACTTTATATTAAGCATCTCCGTATCAAGAATTTACATAAAAAACAACTTTTGAAATTACTACCCCTGTACCCATTTTTGGCGGTTACGCCCATGAAATCGATAGAAAATGGAAATTTAACCTCTAGACATACCCCAAACTTTATATTATATAAAGTATATACTGTATATCCAGTGATTGGATGGATGAATGTCCCTTGAAGGCACATAAATCCTTATATAAATAGTCTACACGCAGATTTTTTGGTGCCGTTTTTCATTATATGAGAGTCTACCCGATCAATCACTGGATATACAGTATATACTTTATATAATATAAAGTTTGGGGTATGTCAAGAGGTTAAATTTCCATTTTCTATCGATTTCATGGGCGTAACCGCCAAAAATGGGTACAGGGGTAGTAATTTCAAAAGTTGTTTTTATGTAAATTCTTGATACGGAGATGCTTAATATAAAGTTTGGGTTTGTCTAGGTGTTAAATTTCAATTTTTTATCGATTTCATGGGCGTAACCGCCAAAAATGGGTACAGGGGTAGTAATTTCAAAAGTGATTTTTATGTAATTTCTTGATATGAGGATGACTAAAATGAAGTTTGGGGTATGTCTAGATGTTAAATTTACTATTTTTAACAGTTTCATGGGCGTAACCGCCAAAAATGGGTACAGGGGTAGTAATTCAAACGTTGTTTTTATGTAAATTCTTGATATGGGGATGCTTGATATAAAGTTTGGGGTATGTCTATATGTTAAATTTACTATTTTTAACAGTTTCATGGCGTAACCGCCAAAATGGGTAAGGGGGCAACACTCATAAAAGTGGTTTTTTAGTAATTTTTGCTATGGGGATGCTTAATATAAAGTTTGGAGTAACCCTAGAGTGTAATTTACTATTTCTAACAGTTTCATGGGCGTCCCCTCATAAAGGGTCAAGGGGAAAAACTCCTATAAAGTCGCCTGGTATTGCATCATAGGTCAAAATCTATTTTTAGAAACTCCACGGGCATCACGTCAGCAGTCAAAAGCTATTTTTAGTAACACTTCCGGTATTGCATCAGCGGTCAGTTCTATTTTTAGTAACACTTCCGGTGTTTCTGGCGTATATAACGCGACTTTGAAGCTTGTAATCAGACTTTCGCTTACAGTTGTTGCCGACGGATGTGTCTTGTACCTTCAAACACATAAAAAAGTAAGTGTTATATTAGATCTTTAATGTTATAGTATGTTACTTTAGTAACCTATTTTCGATAAGTTGGTTGTTTAGTATCCACGTGTTACTTTTGTGACCTAACTTCGCTAAGTTGGTTTGTTAGTATCCACGTGTTACTTTTGTAACCTAATTTCGATAGTTTGTGTATCTCGTTGTTTACTTTTTGTTTTCTTCTTGTAATGTTTCAATTTCTTTTCTACAGATGTCTAACACTTGTCATCTCTGCTCCAAAACTTTCACCCGGAGCCGGATCGTAAAACGACACGTTGCTAGTGTACATGGGCGTCAGGAATACAAATGTGATGTTTGTGAACGAGTATATAATAGAGCTGACAATCTTGCCAAACATATCAAGACAGAGCATCCTGCATCTCTTGTATCAGCAGTTCCTGTATCACCAACTCCTGTGTCAACAGGTCACGTACCTTCGAAAGAGACCAGTGTTACCCCACATATCTGCCATATCTGCCAACAAAGCTTTACTGGGGCAAGCCATCTGCGAGCACATCTTGCTAGCCATGACATAGCTGTGACCACCTCAACACCATCAACACTACCAGGCCCCCTGGTATCGACAACCTCACGCAAGCGGGCCGTAAAGAGTTCGACTCAAAAACCCTCAAAGAGACCAAGACTTATTAATGAAGCAGACTCATTAAATAAGTTGCCTCAAGATATTAGAAAGATATATAAGAACAATGGTTAGCTATTCGAACACATGAACGTAGGACCAAATACATGGACACGTACACTATATTCATCAGCCTGATACTCCTATAGATTGGAAGACTCTTGTAAACCCAATTTTTCTAGCCCAGAAAAAGCGTTTCAAGGTGAATTATAGTCATCATCTAGTTTTAAGACATAGGGAGACACAGGGGCTGCGTTACTTTCACGCCAGCTCGAATAACGCGACAGGGTTAGACAAACCCCTGTTAGTTAACAACAGAAATGATTTTGAACTGTTTGTTGATAGATTAAATGAAAGTGATATATTAGGGTATGCAAATAAAAACAGGGAGACAACCAAATATACCTTAGAAGCCTTAGTCAGTACGAGTGTTTATGTTTATAAACTTCAAGATTATCCTATAGGGTGTCTGATAGATATCCCACCCTACATTGCATCAAATCATGGTATTAATATCCTTCAAACCGATTCCCATTCTAAAGTTTACAATGATAATCTCTGCTTCTTCCGTTGTCTAGCTATCCATCGAGGAACTTCAAATACTGATGTTAGGAAGGTTTCGAGACTACTTTTCAAACAGTTTAACCCGTCTCTAAAGTTAAGTAACTTTCACGGTGTAACTCTTGCTGAAATGTCTCTCTTAGAAAGTTGTTTTCAGTAAACAAGATATTTTTGAGTTTGATTCTGAACAAGCCTTGCGTATTGTCCTGAGAAGTGGCAGTAGTTATAGTGAAACTCTCCGTCTTTTACTTTACAAAAACCACTTCTTTTATATAAACGATCTTTCCAGGGCTAGTAAAAGTTTTTCTTGTGGAAAATGTGGGAAATTGTGGAAGAAGTTTTGGCGTATGGATAGGCATGAAAAAACTTGCAATGGGGATTTGGCTGTAGAGACATATAAAGGTGGTGTTTATTCTTCACCTGAAAGTGTATGGGACGCGATCAGCGCTGAAGGGATAAGTACTCCAGAGTCTTTTATTTACCCATTCAGGGCGACATTCGATTATGAATGTTACTTTGATAAAGGGAATGTTCCCAAAGAGACGCACTCGACTACCTTTGTAGCTAAACACGTACCCCTCTCCTGCTCTGTAGTGTCAAATGTCCCTGGGTGGGAGGCCCAAAATGCTTCATAACCAAGGGTGACCCACAAATTTTAATTAGTCAGATGCTTGATTATCTCACTGGTATAGCTGCTTAGGCATACTCGTTGTTGCGAGCTCGGTTTGAAAGTATTTTTACTCAACTCCATGGTCTGAATAAAGACAAGATAGTAGTTAGGTTTGATGAGTATTTAAAAGAGCCTCCAGTAATAGGGTTTAACTCGGGGAAATATGACGTCAACGTCATTAAACCTTATTAATAAAGCACTTCATGGATGCCGCTCCACAAGTGGACGACGAAGGTGATAGTATGGCAGAGGAAGAAGAAGCCGCTGCTGCTAACGACGAAGAGGAAGATAAAATGGACGTAGACTACAAAGTACCAAAACCGTTCAAGTTTATAGTTAAAAGAAACAATAACTTTATGTGTATTGCAACGCCGAATCTAAAATTCTTAGATATAGTAAACTATCTAGCCCCCGGGTTTAGCTATAGTAAATATCTGGCGGCTTATAAGATTAGTGAAACAAAGGGTTACTTTTGTTATGAATATATAGACGACCCTCAAAAGTTGAACGAGACAGAACTACCCCCACACGAAACGTTTTATTCGTCGTTAAAAAATTCCAACATTTCCAAGGAGGAGTACGCTCTGTGCAAAAAGGTCTGGAAGACCAATAACATGACCACACTTAGGGACTTTTTGGTGTGGTATAATAACAAAGATGTAGTCCCTTTTTAGAAGCCTTGGAGCAGCAGGTTCGCTTTTATGGGGAGCGGGGTGTAGACTGTTTTAAAGACGCCATTTCGGTTCCGGGTGTTTGTTTAAAGTATCTTTTTAAGACCGTTGATAGGGGTGTAATGTTTAGTTTATGTTCGAGCAAACAGGCGAGTCTACACAAAATGATTAGAGATAATATTGTTGGGGGTCTCTCTATAATTTTCCATAGGTATCACGAGGTAGGCAAAACGTTTATTAGGGGCGGAAAGGTAGTCAAATCCATCCAAGGTTACGATGCCAACGCGTTGTATCTTTGGGCTCTGATGAACCCAATGCCAACAGATTACCCAATTATTAGAAGAATGGAGACCGGGTTTAGGGTCGAAAAAGATAACTATTATGTCCAACAAAGTAGAGAGTGGCTAACGTGGGTCGCTCACCAGAAAGAGGTGGAGTTGAAAACTCAGTTTAATGGGAGGGAGTTTCGGTTAGGTGATAGAAATATCCCTGTGGATGGGTGGGATAAATCCAATAGAAGAGGCTGTAATTTTCATGGTTGTTTGTACCATGGTCACAAAGACTGTCCCTCACCAAAGATAAAGATAGAAACCCTGTTAATAATAAGCCCTTGTTCGAGCTGTTTGAAAAAACATGTGAGATACACACCTATCTAACTGAGGAGGTCAAAGTCCCAGTAGAAGTTATGTGGGAATGTGAGTGGCAGGCTCTGAAAAAGTCTGACCCAAGCATTAGGGCTTTCCTTTCTAAAGCCATCCCCCGAGCTAGACCCTCTTACTCTAAAGAAGGGCTACCTCTCAGTGATAAACAGATTCTGACTTCTGTTTCAGATGGGACATGTTTTGGTTTAGTGGAATGTGATCTACACGTCCCCGACCGCCTGAAGGAACATTTCAGTGAGATGACTCCAATTTTCAAAAATATTGACGTCACGCGTGATGATATTGGACCGTTTATGGGTGACTATGCCCTCAAACATAACTTGTTGTCAACCCCTCGTCGCACCCTAATAGGTAGTTATGTCGGTGAAAAAATTTTGTTGGCAACGCCACTGTTAAAATGGTATTTAGACCATGGATTGGTGGTAACAAAAATTTATCAAGTGATAGAATATCAACCGTCTAGTTGTTTTAAAAAGTTTGGCGAAATGGTTTCTGACGCTAGGAGGGCTGGTGATCTAGACGAAAGTCAATCTATAGTAAGCGATACGATGAAGCTCTTAGGAAACTCAGCCTACGGGAAGACTCTAACCAATAAGGCCAATCATAGCGCTGTCTCGTACGTTCAGGGGGATGAGATATCGAAAATGATTAATAGTTCCCGGTTTAAAAAGATGACTGAAATAGGGGAGGATCTTTTTGAAATTGAGATGGAGAAAAAGAAAACTGTTTGGGATTTACCCCTACAAATCGGTTTCTTCTTCTACCAGTACGCAAAACTTCGTATGTTAGATTTTTATTTCGAGTTCTTAGATAAGTTTGTAGATAGGTCCAACTTTCAGTTATGTGAAACAGATACTGATAGTTTATACTTGGCTTTAAGTGCACCTAAGCTAGAGGATATAGTTAAGTCAGGTCTGCGGGATGAGTTTAATAGTGTATATAAAGACTGGTTTCCTGCCGAGTTTTGCGATGAACATACTAGCAAGACAGACTGTATAAACTGTAAGGGTGTTAAAGCATACACCAAACGAACGCCCGGGCTTTTTAAACTAGAGTACGAAGGGACAGCTCTTGTTAGCTTATGTAGTAAGACGTACCATTGTAGTGGGGATTACGATAAAATCAGTTGTAAAGGGCTAAGCAAGCAACACAACAAATTAGATAAAGATATGTTTTTAGAGGTTCTCGCTAAGCAAAAGGCTAAGGGTGGGAAAAATGTAGGTTTCAAAGTCTTAAATAATTCCATATTTTCCTACAGTCAAACAAGAAATGCTCTTTCCTATTTCTATATAAAAAGAAAGGTAGCTGATGATAACGTCTCGACAACTCCTCTAGATATTTAACTCTTTACACTACCAGCTTAGACTACCCAGCAATCTCTAACAGTTTCACCCCTTATGATTCATTTATGACATAAAGCTAAGCAGACATCCAACTACCTATCTATAAATAAATGTTATCCATGTACTATATATTGACTCAATGTACTGAATATTTTGTAATGTTATATAATATCCACTGTATGTTATACACCTATTGAGATAATAAAATAATAAAATATATCTTTTGTCTTTTGTTTATATTGCTTGTTTTTCAATGATGTTGTATAATCTACTAACCTATCACTAACGATCAAGTACATAAAGAACTCCAAAGTCAGCACACACCAGACATAAACACGTCACTTCCGGGTCACCGGGACTAGAGGTCAATACCTCGACACGAAATGTCACGGTTAACTCCCCCTGCGCCACACGCTTTATGCGCGCCGCGCGCCACACTATATATCTTTGTTAATTTAGCGCCACAATTCGAACAAATACAACATTGTATACTACTCAAGCCCTCATGTGGTAAACAACAGGTAAGAGGAAAAGAGGAAGACCCAGAGAGACACTGAGAAGAACATTGATGAGAGAGGCAAGAGCAGCAGGAATCGGCTCCCTCAATGAGATAGTGCTGCTTGCACAGAACAGAGAGAAATGGCGAGATTTGATAAAATATATTAAAAGAATTGAAAACTGCTAGAACAAAAAATTCAGATAAGAGAAGCAGAGTCTTGGTCTACGCCCTATGGACCGGCTACGGCTCGAAAGATAGATAGATAGAAGGAGCATGCCTGGAATAACAATCGGGTGTCATTATATAAATAATATGAGGTATGTTGATGATACAGTCTTAATCGCTGAGGGTGAAACTGAGTTTTAAAAAAATATTAGACATTTCATTTAGGAAAACAAGAAATAAAGGACTCAGCCCTAAAAGTAAAAAGACAGATGTAATAGTATTAACAAAGAAAAAGACATCACCTCAATGCACAATAAAGACAAGTGGAAAAATATTTAAAAGGGTAAATTAATTTAAATATCTGGGAACAATGTTAACCTTAGATGGTAGATGAACAACAGATGAGATGCAGAATTCTTCTTCCACCTTTCAGCTCCCTGTGGAGCATAGGTCTTCAACAAACACTTTCCAAGTCGTTCTGTTTCTTACCATTCTTTTAAGATCATTCCATGTCTTCCCCATCATCTTCATCTCTGCTTCCATCTGTCTTCTCCTAGAATTCTTTGGTCTTCCTCTTTGTCTTTTCCCTTGGGGATTCTTAAAAAGGGCTATTTGTATAATACTCTCATTTGGCTTCCGCAGTGTGTGTCCTATCCAGCGTCATTGTCTTCGCTGTATCTCTTTATCCACTGGTATTTGACTGGTACATTTCCATAATTCTATGTTAGTGAATTTGTCTTGCCATTTCCATCCTTTTGTTCTGCGTAAGCATCCATTAATGAAAATCTGTATCTTCATGATTTTCATTTTTTGTTACTCTCCATGTTTCACAGCTATATATTAGGACTGACTAAATACTGGAGTTGAAAAATTTTATTTTTGTATTTAACCTTATTTATTTGGACTTCCATATGTTCCCCAGTGCAACAAAAGCTCCTCTTGCTTTTGATATCCTTATTTTGTTATCATTTTATGTTCCTCCCGCTTTATCTATAATACTGCCCAGATATACGAGTATGTAAGATTGTACGTCTAGTAGAGGTATTTCTCCTAATTTTTTGGGGTTATTGTCAACTGCATTAATTCTCATATTGTTGATCTTATCTCTATTAATTTTCAGTCCTAGATGTTGTGATCTTTCATCAAGTATGCTCATTTTATTCTGCATCTGTTGATGGCTGTGTGATAGGAGAGCTATGTCATCAACAAAGTCTAAATCATCAAGTTGCTTTACTTTGTTAGTGATCACTGACTATTTCTGTTCTTTCGAGTTATTTTCATAATCCAATCTATGGGCAGCAGAAAGAGAAATGGGGACAGAAGGCATCCTTGGCTTACTCCTGTTCTTATTTCAAGTGCTTCTGTAAGCTGTCCTTCATGCACCACACTACATTTTGTTCCTTCATACATTGTTTTTTTCAGTTTAATAAACTTTATGGGGATTCCGTAATGACTCAGCAACTTCCAAAGCATTCCTCTGTCTAAACATTCAATTGCCTTTTCGTAATCTATGAATCCAATATAAAGTGGGGATTTTAGTTCTAAACTTTGTTCAACTATTATACGTAGAGTAGTTATTTGATCAGCACATGATCTGTTCTTCCTAAAACCTGCTTGTTCATCTCTCAAATGTTTCTCTACAGCCTCTTTTAGTCTCTCCAGAATGATTCTGCTTAATATTTTTCCTGGCACTGATAATAGCATAATTCCCCTATAATTTGTGCACTCCTGTAAACTTCCTTTCTTTGGTAGTTTGATCATATAACCTTCTTTCCAGTCTTTAGGTATTTCTTCCCTCTTCCAAATTTTATCTAATAGATTATGTAACATCTTGGTAGAGCTGTTAATATCTACTTTGATGGCTTCCGAAGGAATTTCATCTGGTACTGTGGCTTTACCATTTTTTAATATCTTGATGGCATTATTTCTTCTTTGATTCGTTTTCCACAGTTAACGTGTAACTCTTCTTCTGCTTGTAGTATATCTGGAGGATTGTTTGAGCTGGGTCTGTTCAAAAGGTCTTCAAAGTGCTATTTCCATCTCTCCCTTTGTTCCTTTATATTACTAAGCAGATTTCCTTTCTTATCTTTAATAATGACATTGATATGTTTGTATTTTGAGATGCAGAATGGCTCAGGCAAAAGCAGCTTTCCAAAAACTGAGTAAGATACTATGCAATTAATTTTTTGACAATAGAAACAAGAAAGAGAGTACTTAAATGTTATGTAGAGCCAGTCTTAATGTATGGATGTGAATCAAAGACAATAAAACAACATAAAAAATCACGGGACGCTGTAAAAATGTGGTTTTACAGAAGAATGTTGAGAATACCACGAACAGCTAAGAAAAATAATGAAAACGTTCTGAAAATGCCAAAGCAAAAAGAGAGCTAATTTCCAATATTAGGAAGAAACAATCATCATTTTTTAGGCCATGCTGCAGGAAGGGGACAGATGGAATATATTGTAACAACAGGGAAAATTGTGAAACGAAGAAATAGAGGAAAGTAAAGAGAAAATACACCAGACAGCTTAAGAGAATGGCTTGGCAACAAGTCAACGTCAAAAAGGATAAATAACTGTCGAGATCGAAAGTTGTGGAGAGACATGATCACCTACGCCAGCAGGCCCGGTACTTGATGATGAGTTACTGCTAAAGATCGACATGTGTTGATGAACCGTCTATGAAGACTCAACATGCCTTGTTTTATGTTGCAAGATTCCCAAGCGGCGATCCAACTATGAAGACTCAACATGCCTTGTTTTATGTTGCAAGATTCCCAAGCGGCGATCCAACTATGAAGACTCAACATGCCTTGTTTTATGTTGCAAGATTCCCAAGCGGCGATCCAACTATGAAGACTCAACATGCCTTGTTTTATGTTGCAAGATTCCCAAGCGGCGATCCAACTATGAAGACTCAACATGCCTTGTTTTATGTTGCAAGATTCCCAAGCGGCGATCCAACTATGAGTTGCACCCAAGCGGCGATCCAACTATGAAGACTCAACATGCCTTGTTTTATGTTGCAAGATTCCCAAGCGGCGATCCAACTATGAAGACTCAACATGCCTTGTTTTATGTTGCAAGATTCCCCAGCGGCGATCCAACTATGAAGACTCAACATGCCTTGTTTTATGTTGCAAGATTCCCCAGCGGCGATCCAACTATGAAGACTCAACATGCCTTGTTTTATGTTGCAAGATTCCCAAGCGGCGATCCAACTATGAAGACTCAACATGCCTTGTTTTATGTTGCAAGATTCCCAAGCGGCGATCCAACTATGAAGACTCAACATGCCTTGTTTTATGTTGCAAGATTCCCAAGCGCGATCCAACTATGAAGACTCAACATGCCTTGTTTTATGTTGCAAGATTCCCAAGCGGCGATCCATCTATGGAGACCCAACATGCCTTGTTTTATGTTGCAAGATTCCCAAGCGGCGATCCATCTATGAAGACTCAACATGCCTTGTTTTATGTTGCAAGATTCCCAAGCGGCGATCCATCTATGGAGACTCAACATGCCTTGTTTTATGTTGCAAGATTCCCAAGCGGCGATCCATCTATGAAGACTCAACATGCCTTGTTTTATGTTGCAAGATTCCCAGCGGCGATCCATCTATGAAGACTCAACATGCCTTGTTTTATGTTGCAAGATTCCCAAGCGGCGATCCATCTATGAAGATTCAACATGCCTTGTTTTATGTTGCAAGATTCCCAAGCGGCGATCCATCTATGAAGACTCAACATGCCTTGTTTTATGTTGCAAGATTCCCAAGCGGCGATCCAACTATGTCCAAGGTAAAGTTCTAGTGCAGTTTTCGATCTTTTACTCTTCTGCTGACGTCGTCTGCTGTTATGTTTCCTAGTGTTTCTAATATCCCATCAATCAATCTCTTTCGTGGTCGAAAATTGAGTCTGGTGTTCTCGCAACGTTTATTGAAAGCTCATTGTGGTGCGTTTTGATATTTGTGCTTCATCATGTGGCAATACCAATGTATCTGTTGTTTCTTTGTATAATCTATGGCGGGAATTATTCCTAATTTTTTTGTCTCAGTTCTTCATTTCTGAACTTATTTCTCAGGCTGTTTCCTGTCGTTCGTCTAACACATTTCAACTCGGTAGTGGTTATTTTTCTTTTAGTTCTTGAGTCTGAAGTCCGTATCTGGCATTGGTTGCACAACGTTGGGATGAAGATTGTATTGTAGAGTGCCCCTTTTGCCTCTAGAGTTATTTCCTTGTTGGGCAATAGTGGTGATAGTTGTCCAATGATTTGACATGCTTTGTTTCATCATGATTCTATCTCTGCTGCTTGTGAATTGTTGTTTGTCTTTTGATTTTCTAGATATTTAAAATGAAATTCATTGAACACACACAATAGTTGTTTTAATTAGAAAGTATTTGAGGAGATCGTTTATTTAACTAGCAATGGAGATAATTAAAGAATAGGGATGGAAAATGTAAAACCCAAATAAACAAAAGAATAGAAAAGACAAGTAATATTAATGCCATGAAAAGTATATTAACATCAAAACAAATAACACTAGGGATAAAACTAAGAATAGCAAAATGTTGTATCTTTTCAATATTCTTGTATGGTGCAGAAACATGGACATTATACAAGAAAACAGAACAGACAATTGAAGCCTTTGAAATGTGGATTTATTGAAGAATAGATAGAATTGGATGGAAAGAAAAGAAAAGAAATGATGTAGTTTTAAAACAACTAAAATAAAAAGAGAACTACTAAACACAATTAGAACAAGACAAATGAAATGTCTAGGGCATGTTAAAAGACACAACAGCCTGCTAAAAGTAATATTGGAAGGGAACATACAAGGTAATAGAGGCAGAGGCAGACCAAGACTAACATGGACGAGTAACATCAAAAGATGGACAAGTCAGCCTATGACAACCTGCACTATCAAAGCAAGAGACAGAGCAAAATGGCGCTCCATGGTAGCCTACCTTCAATACGAAGACGGCACTCAATGAAATTAATGAGCGGGAGACTACACGTTAGCGAAAAACAGTTGCATTAAACAATGTACCGGAGCCTTGGTGGCTGAGTGGTAATTGTGCTCGCTTCCTAACCAGAAGGGCCATTGTTCAATTCCAAGAAACGACGAATCGAATTTTTTCTCAAATTGGCAAGTCTCCGGGGTTCATTCAACCTAAAAAAATGGGTACCATATGTTTTTCTGGGACGTAATAACGGCCTGGGGTGATACCGATCACATGACCAACAAATGTGCCGTGGTCATAAAAAAAATATGGAGACTAATATCATATTTCCATTCGCCTTACAAAGTATGGAGCAAAACTTTTCTTATCTTTACTTTTCTTTATTTTACCTGTCTTTACTTTACTTTATCTTATCTTTACCTTTCTTTACTATATTTTTCATTATTTTACCCTTTACTTACTTTTTCTTTATTTTACTTTTCTTTACTTTACTTTCCTTTATTTTACCTTTCTTTACTTTACGTTTTCTTTACTTTACCTTTCTTATTTCGCCTTTCTATATTTTACTTTTCTTTATTTTACCTTTTTTTTTACTTTACCTTTCTTTCCTTTACTTTTCTGTACTTTAATTTATCGTTACTTTTCGTTGCGGATATTCTCTCCCTTAGAAAAACTCACCGTCAAAAACTTCCAGACTTGTGTCCTGATTATCACAAGCCAAGGTCACGTCAAGGACAGACACGTGAAGGATGTCACCAGAGTTGAACTCGGTTGTCAGGTCGTAGAAGCAGTGAAGGTGACTGGGGATTAGACAGGTAAAAATAAATTACCTGGCAGGTAGAGATAACCATTCTGTAATGGTCAGTTCCTTAAACATAGCATATAAGTGCTTCAGTAGAGGGTTAAAGTAACTGCTCGAAATAAAAGTAAAGGTACGAGGCTTGAATCGGCGTCTTAGCACGCGGGTTTCTTCTACCCATATGAGCTCAGCCGCCTATACAGAATTGTTCGGAGACTCCTGTCTTGTGTCGCATCAAGTATCGTAATCAAGAGCGAGGTGCCGTTCCTCGCCTTCCAAGAGTAATATCCTGGTATCCATTTCTGGAGAGAAATAATAATAAATGTATATTATTATAGAGGGAAGCTTCCTAGGCGATAATCAGCGAATTAATTCAAAGGAAAAGGTATGTTTACAGCACTCGGAAAAAATGACAAATAATCAACAAGTACAAAAAAACTAAGAACAATATATGGACCGAAGCAGGATTGAACCCGTACTGAGTGGCACAGCACCTTGCCACGAAAAGCCAAACGCTTGGGAACACTGCCACTCAGCTAATTTCTGCCAACGGCTGGGTCGACCACGGTGGTATTTTTTCCAACAACGAGTACATTTCACAAACTGCTTCCAGCGGGGTTCGAACGTCGGTATCTAGTGGGGTGATTTCCCAACTAGGCAACCGAGGGCCTCGAAATAAACTTAGTGAAGGCAACGACAAACCACTGATTGCAAACTGCCGAAAAATCCTGGCTCCAAGAAGGTGAGACAGCGCAGACGGAGAAGAATGTGGCCTCAAGACATCTGGTTTCAAGACACCAAAGTGACCTTAAACATGACAAAAAGATATGGGCGATCTGGACTGAGACGTATTTTTTCGACAGTTTGTGGTTAATGCAACGTTCAGCAAAGGGCATGCAACTCGATTATACAATATTAGGAGTTATCTCATAATTGCAACCCCACCAATTTGTCACTTCCCTGTTCCAACACAACATTACTAATCGTTCCCCTCTGTGACTACACCTATCTTCCCATCAAGCACATGTTACCACAGCTACGTGAACACTTCTTCTACATTCACAAAATTACTTCTTATCTTATAAATGTTCAATTAGTAGTAGCCTCCGTCAGTTATAGTTGACTTTCGATTTCCAGCGCCTCTACAAGTGTCACCAACATGGCGAAGCTGGAGTATCCTCTTCAGGGCGCGAGCTTTGGTAGAAAAAGAAAGAGACAAGTTGTTGCCCAGGTAACATGTTTCTTCTCTCCACGCAGCCGAGCGTGGCTCGGTCAGCCGATCAAACCGATCCAAAGGTCAGCAGAGCAAGAACAGTTTGGTGCCAACTGCGCCGCAGGAGTTGTCAGAGCAATGTTGATGGCTGGTTGGTGGCGTTTGCCCGATGACTAAAGTATTCTAGAGTATCGTGGTAGACTAGAATATTCCTCTTCATCATCCGCCCTTACAAGGACGTAGAAGACGTGTCTGCGTTGTGTTGTGGTTTGCAGTATAACTGTTATATTTGCGCATTTCGGCCCAACGCATCCGACTTCAGCACGACATTTTTGAGTACCAGGTTGTCTTCCCTCTTCGATCCCTGCACGCTTGGCCAGACTAGACAGGTTACTCTGTTACTGGAGGCACCACGGAGAGGTGGAGCAGGGTCTGGATGGTTTTGGTTCATCGATCCTGGCGCAAGTCATCAGCTGTGGGTCGCTGACAACTTCCAGCTCTGGTGCTGGTAGGCGCGTCTTCGCCTCCTTTTTTGCCAGAGCAATGTTGAAATCAACACTGACCTGACTTAGGGACTCTATCTCCGGATTTTTCCTTCCGGTTTACCCCGAAGTCTATTCAGTGAACGGGTAGACCCGCTATAAAACGGGGGTTTATAATCCGAGTTGACATACTAGATGCTTTGCCATTTTTAGGCTAACGTGTCGCATCTACTCAGGAAGGAGGTTAGGGCACCTCCGATTCGCCTGTGAAAACGTCATAGGGCATATGAGTTATTTTATAGAATTAGCTACCCCACGGAACTAATTCACCCCAACCTCTGTAATCACCACTTGACTTCGTTTTACGGAACGTGGCTGGTTATTCTATATTCGGAGCATACCTCTATATCTAGAGTCCGACCACTAGTGGACACGTTTAGAGGTAGGTCAAATTTTCATATAAAGAGGTGTTAAAAGAACGTTAAAGCGATGAGGTGTGATAGATATCATTCTGCGATATCTGCGCCTTTCATCTCTCTCTCTCTCTCTCTCTCTCTCTCTCTCTCTCTCTCTCTCTCTCTCTGCGATCAGGACTCAATCAGAATAGGATTCCAGACTCTCACATGAAGTCAGCTGTCAGGTTAAGTGTGTTGATCGCCCCCACAAACAGAACATCACAATTAGAGTCCGCCAGATCCACTCTGATTGAACACCCGTTAAAACGTTGCACTATGTTCTGCGCCAGTGGCCCAGTCCATCCGATTTCAGCCAGCATTTTATTCAGGTTTGCATTCCTTAACCTTTGATTGTCCCCAATATTCCCGCAAGGCAGCAGATGATCTTTTCTGTAGGGGGATTCTGCCCTTAGATGGTCTGCCCTCCCATGTTTACGAGCACCATCTGCCCGAGTCACTAGAGGTGACTAACACAGACATGCACACACAAAGATAGGAGATGTGACCAACACAAACATGCACACAGCGATACGAGGCATGACTAACACTGACACACATCAATATATATGACACATGACTAACATAAACATGCACATAAAGATATGAGATATGACTGACATAGACATGCACACACAAAGATATGACACATGCCTAACATAGACATCCACACAAAGATATGAGATATGACCAATATAGACATGCACACACAAGATATGAGATGTGACTAACATAACCATGCACACACAAGGATATGAGATGTGACAGACACAGACATACACACAAAAAAGATATGAGATATGACTAACATAAACATGCACACAAAGATATGAGATAGCACTAACCCAAACATGCACACACAAAGATGTGACACATGACTAACACAGATACACACTAAGATATGAGATATTACTAAACACATATACACATAAAGATATGATACATGATTAACACGGACACACCAAGATATGAGATATGACTAACATGACACACGCCAAGATATGAGCCATGGCCAGCACACACACACACACACACACACACACACACACACACACACACACACAAGCTAAGATGTGAGTCATGGCTAGCACAGAAACACATCAAGATATGAGCCATGGCTAGCACAGAAACACATATTAGGCATGGATTCACTGAAAAACACCAAGAAATGAACCATGTCCAGCACAGAAACACATTAAGGTATCCATATGCTTGGGTTTGTTGTAGTCGGCAGACTCTTCTTAACGTGGGAATCATCAACATACGAGACGCAGGCCCCGATTACCTGTTCACAGGTTTCGTTCAAACAGTTGTCTGGAGATTTGAGAGTGCAGTCTGACCCGTAGTACGTTTCCTTGCACGAACAGTCTGTACTTTCCGGATCACATATGATGTCACAGCCCTTAGAACACGACTGTTTGCACTGTAGCCCAAAAATACAATCGGGACAAGTGTCATTACAGGTGTAGCAGGATGTTTACATTGTAGGCATTTTCCTGATTTTTCCTCACGTAAAGGACAGACACTAAAACACGACCCGGAGCAGTCGTGTCCATAGATCCCATGTGAACAGTTGCCGTGACACGTACCGATTATGACGTTGTATCCTTTGCAGCACCCACTACACACTGCACAAAACGACCAAGAATGCCCGTCCAGACAATAGGTATTTGTAAATGTTTGCACCTCACACTCCGTCAGTGCACTGTCGGCCTGCGAAATAGTCGGTGAGAACTCAATCTTAATGTGTGCCATTGATGCTTGTATGGTGACTACAATAGTGTTCACAGAAACATTAGGGTATGATATATCATTATACTGGAACACTACACCGCCACTGTCAGAGAAAGCCTTTAGAATGGCATTCTTTACCCAAATGATAGTGCTAGCTCGATGATAGATTCGACTGGTTTGACTCTTCTGGGGCGTGGCAAAGTTCAGATACCAGTAAGCAGAATTGGTTCCACTTCTCAATTGTGTGTGTGTGCAGTCATTGTCATAGAGATTGGTCTTTGTTTTGCCATTAACTGCGGCCTCTGGTCCACATCCGTCTCCTGTATAACAAACATTTATGTGTCGGTCTGGTTCATCTAAAAAATATTAGACCTCAGCCTGACATATCTTGGTTACCTTGCCTTCTCTATTTTTACTTATTTGGGATTACCTTTCCGTCTCCATCTTTACTTATTATGGGTTACCTTCCCTTCTTCGTCCTTACTTATTTGGGGTTACCTTCCCTTCTACGTCCTTACTTATTTGGGGTTACCTTCCCTTCTTCGTCCTTAATTATTTGGGGTTACCTTCCCTTCTTCGTCCTTACTTATTTGGGGCTACCTTCCCATTTCCATCTTTACTTATTTTGCCAGATTACTTAACCTTTTTAACAGCTGCAGTACCCTGGTCATGACGAATACAGTCAGGTGTAAACTTTTAGAGCTCCATTCTATTCTCTTCATGGAATAAGTATCACTGCGGTATTGGATTTCCCATCTGTGCTCCAATCGGTCACAGATCCCGGAAAACCGCGGTGGAAAATCCTGTTGACAAAGTCGCCTACCGTGAAACCCTAAACTGACCGCACTGGTGACGATTGCAAAAGACTTCCATCGAATCGAGAGTGCACAGTTATTTCCTGTCTCCAATTCCCTCGAAAACACACACCTAAAACAAAACAAACGAAATTGTTTAAGCGACTCCGTGAGTCTCTGCAAAAATATAGCGACGTGCAGCCATGTTGATTTTGTATTTTTGTTTGGCGTTAGCAAGGTTGAACTCCAGTACGAGCCAAGTCGGCTTCATGGGCGACCATTTCAACAACATCACCGAAAAGAGAATACCCACTGTGATTTCCAACTAAAATTCACTTGAATAAAGCGGGAAAAAAAAATAAACATAGAAACCAGCGGAAACACAAAAACTGTTTTAGTATTGTCATTCGCTGAAGGGGAGCCGCGATAGCTCAGTGGTTAGTGAACTGGACTACAACGGACAAAGGGTAGGGTTCGATCCCAACCGACGGCTTCCGGGTTCACCCAGCCTTAAATGGGTACCGGATTTTTTTCTGGGAAAGTAAAGCAGCACGGGCGTAATACCGACCACATTATTTCAAAAATCATGTGCTGAAGGTCTGTAAAAAATAGGGTCACTAACACCTTATTTCCCTATACGCCACTTAGCGTGACGGGGGTACTTTACGTTACTTTTGTTTTTATTCGCTGAAGGGGACTACGCCAATGGCCGGTCATCTTCCACAGAAGCTTTCAGTGCTGATGGTGCTGTTCATCTTGGGTCACTAAACACACACACAGGCACACACACCCTCTCTCTCACATACACACACACATACACACACACGGTGTTTTTTTTTTTCTAAAATAAAGATTTTCATAGCTCTATATAAAATCTCACATTACCAGTAACCGCAATACACCAGGTCTCTGTAGCTCTCATGTACCACATTTATTGAATGGATATTAAAGACATGCAATAAGTGAGCAAAACCCTAATTATATACCGGAGCGCATTCCGAATTGTTCCGGCTTTAACAAGTCATATATCATACGTGCGCGCGCACACACACACACACACACACACACACACATGTAGTTGCAGCTGTATTTAGTGATGATGGACATACGTACCGCGAAAAATTTGATGGGTAATTTGGTGACGTCAGTTCTATCTCCTGTCCTGTTTTTACAGTCACCTTGACGTCACATTCGCCGTCTGTAAACAATGTTCATAGTTTAAATGACTTCATATTTCATATGGTCTCTTTGATTAACTATTATAGAGCAAGAATTTGAAATTATTTGTGTGATTTTTTTTGTTTGTTTTGCACATCCAAGTTTAGCGTGTAGAAATATGGAAATGTGCCAGTCAAATACCAGTGGATAAAGATATACAGCGAAGACGATGGCGCTGGATGGGACACACACTACGGAAGCAAACCGAGAGAGTATTACACAACAGGCCCTTTTTGGAGTCCAAAGGGAAAAATACAAGAAGCAAGACCAAGGAATTCTTGGAGAAGACAGTCAGAAGCAGAGATGATGATGATGGGGAAGACATGAAATGATCTTAAAAGAATGGCAAGAAACAGAACGGCTTGGAAAGTGTTTGCTGAAGACCTATGCTCCACAGGGAGCTGAAAAGTAGAAGAAGAATTTTAGCATGCATATTTAGTTTTATAAATTGCTGAAGTGTGTTGAGTGGGTAAGACGTTGGCCTATCGGTAGGAAATCTCAGGTTCGAATCCACAATATGTGATTTGGAACTTTTCTATTTGCGTCCTCAGATTTATCTTGTTCACTTTCCCCTCCCCTGGTCTCTGTGTAGCAAGAACTGATGTCAAGCCCTCTCGGATAATGGTGACTCATGAAGGCAAATAAGGAAAGAAAGAAGGATATCGTTCTATGTACTTGGGGAAGTTAACAGAGTATAATTGTAGTGACGTAAACCGCAGATCAACTCTAGACGGTGGAAGGTCGCATTCACAACACTTGACTTGTCAAATCATGGACAGTAGACAAACAAATGAAAAGACGATTAAAGGCCACAGAGATGGGATTTCTCAGAAGAATGTTGAAAGTTCCCTGGACAGCTAAAAAGACCAATGAGGAAGTTCTCAAAGGGGCCAACACAAAAAGGCAGCTCCTAAAAAACATCAGAAAGAAACAACCAACATTTTTCGGGCACATCATGAGAAGAGGAAAGTTGGAATACTTGGTTACAACTGCCAAATAAAAGGAAAGAGAGATCGCGGACGACAAAAAGAGAAATACTAGATAGCTTGGTGTCATGGCATGGAAAGCAGTCAACAACAGAACTGATACGATGCCCTGTGAATAGAAGATTGTGGAAAGACATGGTCGCCTACGCCAACCGGTATAGCACATGATCATGATAATGATGACTTGTCAAAAAGGAATATTGCCGTGTGTAATCTTCTTGTATCAATGTAGTTTGCCATTGATATTTTAGCTGTGTTGGTTTTTTATTAATTCCAGATCCCGTGGTCACTCTGCGCATGTTAAAGAGCACTTGGCAGTTACAAATCGAAATCAGCAGATCAAATATGGCCGCTGCCATGACATTTTATCGTTAGGAAAAGATAACCCAACTACCGCTTCCATTTTCAAATTCTTGGCTGCTGTTTTCTCTAACTTGTGGCGGCGATGATACACACTGGAGAGGAGATCTCGGTACCGTGGGACTGTCCGAGGCACAAAAACATGACTAAGTTTATAATTAAACAGCTTTCCTGGATTATAAGAGTGCATGGAGATGAAAGAGCGGACAGGCTGGCTAGCTGTATTGTATTTGTAAACCAATGGATCGGGCAGGCGTCATTAATGCACTCCGTGATGTAGGAGGGCACAGGACTTCGACAACCATGAGTCTATGTCACTCTTTCGGACGAAGGAGATGGGAGTAAAGATGGGTACATCCAGAAACGAGAGGCTTAGGTGGCGCATAAGAGGACTTAACAACCAACACAGAACTGGAGGCGACAGTCTATGTATGCTGAGGACGGCATCTAAACACCTTTAATCTAAACCACACATGTTCAGAGTTCGATGATGAAAATCCACAAATAACTCAATAACTCATGGGTTAACGAGAAGCTTTAGTCATGAGAAAAGTCCGTCGGCAAAATTACGTCTAGCTAGTTACTACTATGCAACCCATTTTTGACAATCGAAACAAAAAAATGAGTTCTTAAATGTTATGTAGAGTCAGTCTTAACATATGGATGTGAATCATGGACAATAAGAGAACAGACAAGAAAATCACTGGAGTCTGTAGAAATGTGGTTTTACATAAGAATGTTGAAAATACCATGGACAGCTAAGAAGAGTAATGAAAATGTTCTGAAAGAGGCCAAAGTAAAAAGAGAGCTAATTTCCAACATTAGGAAGAAACAATCATCATTTTTTGAGCCATGCTGCAAGTAGGGGACAGCTGGAATATATTGTAACAACAGGGAAAATTGTGAAACGAAGAGATAGAGGGAAGTAAAGAGAAAAGACACCAGACAGCTTAAGAGAATGGATTGGCAAAAAGTCAACATCGAAAATGATAAATAACTGTCGAGATCGAAAGTTGTGGAGAGACATGATCACCTACGTCAGCAGGCCCGGTACTTGATGATGAGTTACTGCTAAAGATCGACATGTGTCGATCAACCGTCTATGAAGACTCAACATGCCTTGTTTTATTCTGCAAGATTCTCAAGCGGCGATCCATCGATGTCCAAGATAAAGTTCTATCACGGGACAGACTTTCTACTGCTTTATGTTTGTGTGTATGTTTTTGTTTTAATGTTTATGTTATTATTATGTCTGTAATTATATTCTTGTTTGATTATTTTCGAGTGCTAAACTAGAAGCCCGAGCTAAAATGCAGTGGTCGTTACAGCAGGGTCAACAACACATAGCTGACCAAGACCTCCCCTCATCTTCCCTTCCTTCCTGGGTACATTCTGCAGAAAATAAGACTTGCTAATCGTGGTCCTCGCTGAGATGACTGTCGGTTGATATAGAAGACCTAGCATTGCAGTAGTGAGGTCGGTTGATATAGAAAACCTAGCATTGTATTAGTGGGGTCGATTGTATAGAAGACCTAGCATTGCAGTAGTGAAATCGGTTGATATTGAAGACTTAGTAGCCGTTACGCTTAGAATTTCTAACGTATGTATTGATTTCCTAGATCAACAAGTTGTAATTTGTCGTTAATAATCTTTATTGTTGTTGATGATTTCCGGTCAATAAGGCGGATAGGCAACAAGGAGCCGTTGTGGCACTGTCTGTAAGGTTTCGATTTTGCAGTTTCCTTATATTTAAAATCGGGCATGCTGTCGAAGCTACGAAGATTAGTCCTCCGTGCACACCGTGAGCTGTGTGTTTCATCCGGATGGTGTTTTTATATTTAGATTGCTTACGATGAATGATGACATCGTATGACGAAGGTCTGTTCAGTTACGTTCACTGTCGGGGCTGATACACATTATGTCTTTTGACGTGTGCTGTATTTGCTATGATAGGGTCTGTAGCTGCCTTTCATTGTTTGGGCATTCGATGAGATGTTAATTCGTATGATTCCACTGGCACGGACATTTGGGCATTTATGGATTTTCATTCGTTTACAGTGATACAGGGGCCTTCTTATAATGATAACTATAATGTTGTTTATAATCCCTTAACAGTTGTTACTGGTGGTCAGTGAAACTTTGTTCAACAAATGAGTGATTGAAGTTTAATCCAGTTTTATCCAATTAAATCCCGTCTTATATAGATCAGTTATATAGGTCATTTAATTCATTCTTCAGCTTTCAGCTATTGCTATGAATTTACACATTTAGATCAGCCTGGGTCACGAACAAGATCAGCTATCGCTATGAAATTTGACATTTAGACCAGCTGGGACACGAACAAGATCAGCTATTACTATGAATTTAGGCATTTAGACCAGCCTGGGTAATGAACAAAATCAGCTAATGCTATAAATATAGACATTTAGATCAGCCTGGGTCACGAACAAGATTTGCTATTGCTATGAATTTAGACGTTTAGATCAGTCTGGGCCACGAACAAGATTTGCTATTGCTATGAATTTAGACATTTAGATCAGCCTGGGTCACGAACAAGATTAGCTCTTGCTAGGAATTTAGACATTTAGATCAGCCTGGGTCACGAACAAGATTTGCTATTGCTATGAATTTAGACGTTTAGATCAGCCTGGGTCACGAACAAGATTTGCTATTGCTATGAATTTGGACATTTAGACCAGCCTGGGTCACAAACAAGATCAGCTATTGTTATGAATTTAGACGTTTAGATCAGCCTGGGTCACGAACAGATTTGCTATTGCTATGAATTTAGACGTTTAGATCAGTCTGGGTCACGAACAAGATCAGCTATTGCTATGAATTTAGATGTTTAGATCAGCCTGGGTCACGAACAAGATTTGCTATTGCTATGAATTTGGACATTTAGACCAGCCTGGGTCACAAACAAGATCAGCTATTGCTAGGAATTTATACATTTAGACCAGCTTGGCTCACGAACAAGATTTGCTATTGCTATGAATTTAGACGTTTAGATCAGTCTGGGTCACGAACAAGATTTGCTATTGCTATGAATTTAGACGTTTAGATCAGCCTGGGTCACGAACAACATTTGCTATTGCTATGAATTTGGACATTTAGACCAGCCTGGGTCACAAACAAGATCAGCTATTACTAGGAATTTAGACATTTAGACCAGCTTGGGTCACGAACAAGATTTGCTATTGCTATGAATTTAGACATTTAGATCATCCTGGGTCACGAACAAGACGGTGCGTTTGAGGTCATCGCCAGTTCCCCATCGCTTGTCATGTAGGCTTGTTTCTGTGGACCATATTTGTGTTCTTAGTGTGTTTAAAGTTCTGCAGTCCTGTAGTGTATGCTCTGGAGTTTGTCGGGATGATCCGCAGTCACATGTTGTAAAGTTACTGAGTCCTATCTTGTGTAGCTGTGCTCTGAGACCACAATGACCTGTTGAGTGTCAATAATTTGGTCTGCTTATGTCTGCTAAGTTTGTTTAGGTCGCATTGATCTGGTTTATATATTCATTTAATATAATCGTTGAATAATAAAATCGTTGATCTTTGTAAGGATTGAGATTGCTAGAAAGAAAATTTAGAAAAGAGAAAGAGTATCTGGGTCTATGTCCTACGGGCCTGCCACGGCTCGCAAGGTCAATAGATAGATAGGTAGAAACAACTAGACAACCGACAGTACATAGGTGTCTCTTCATTTCTGTAGAAGTAATTGTTACCTACTAGTGGGTCTTTGCAGCCATTTATAAAACTTACATTCAGTGGTGCAATTTACTGGATTCTGAATTCTTCTACTTCTTTCCTTTCTCATTTGCCTTTCAGCGCCGAGGGGAGGTATAATTTGGGGTCTTTTTCTCTTTAGTTTACCTCTGCTTCTGTTATATTTCCTAATGTTTCTCTCTCTCTCTCTCTCTCTCTCTCTCTCTGCGTTCAGGACTCAATCAGAGTAAGGATTCCAGACTCTCATATGAAGTCAGCTGTCAGGCTAAGTGTGTTGATCGCCCCACAGACAGAACATCACAATTAGAGTCTACCAGATCCACTCTGACTGAACACCCGTTAATACGTTGCACTGTGTTCTGCGCCAGTGGCCCAGTGCATCCGATTTCAGCCAGCATTTTATTCGGGTTTGCTTTCCCTAGCCTTTGATTGTCCCCAATCTTCCTGCAAGGCAGCAGATTGTCTTTTCTGTAGGGGGATTCTGCCCTTAGATGGTAGGCCCTCCCAGGTTTACGAGCACCATCTGCCCGAGTCACTAGAGGTGACTAACACAGACATGCACACACAAAGATGTGAGATGTGACTAACACAGACACGGACACACAAAGATGTGAGATGTGACTAACACAGACATACACACACAAAGATGTGAGATGTGACTAACAGAGGCATGCACACACAAAGATATGAGATGTGACTAACAGAGGCATGCACACACAAAGATATGAGATGTGACTAATACAGACATGCACACAGCGATACGAGACATGACTAACACTGACACACATCAAGATATATGACACATGACTAACATAAATATGCACATAAAGATATGAGATATAACTGACATTGACATGCACACACAAAGATATGACACATGCCTAACATAGACATGCACACAAAGATAAGAGATATGACTAACATAGATATGCACACACAAAGATATGAGATGGGACTAACATAGCCATGCACACACAAGGATATGAGATGTGACAAACACAGACATGCACACACAAAGATATGAGAGTCAGTACTTGGATTTTATTTGCAAATATGCCCAAAAATCTGAACCTACTTTCCTGTTTGATAACAACGATGTTTCTAATATTCCGTCAATCCATCGCTTTCGGGGTCGACCCTTGTGTATGGTGTTCTTACAACGTTTATTGAGGGCTCGTTGTGTTGTCTTTTGATATTTCTGCCTTGTCACGTGGCCAAACCATTATATCTGTTGTTTCTTTATATATTCTATGCCGATGATTATTCTTAGCTTTTTTTCTCAGTTCTTCATTTCTGATCATATCTCAAAGGCTGTTTTCTGTCATTCGTCTAACTTATTTAATCTCAGTAGATGTTATTTTTCATATTGTTCTTGCATCTAGGGTCCACGACTGGCGTTGGTACTTCAACGTTGGGATGAAGATTGTATTTTGGTGTGCCAGTTTTGCCTCTAGAGTTATTTCCTTGTTGGACAATAGAGGTGACAGCTGAGTTGACAAGTTTTGTTGAATTTTGCGTCTATTTCTGCTTTTTGTGAATTGTCGTTTGTCGCTAGACCAAGGTATTTAAATTTCTCCACCTGTTTTAGTTGTCTGCCGTCTATAGTTATGTTGATGTTCTGTTTCTCTTTTACGATATTCATGACTTCTGTTTGATTGATGTTGATTTTCAAGTTGTATTTCGTGCTGTTGAGATTCAGCATTGATATCATAATTAATTCAACAAGAGAGCTCAATGTTGAAGACAGAATTTCAACTCCAAAATAAATAAAAAAAATCCAATAAAAATTGGTTTAAGAAAATTCGACCGCAAATTGTAGTCTACAACATAATGAACATATTTTTTTTACTAATTATCATATTTAAAAAACAAGCAACGCTCTTTATCATGGTAACATAGCGTCTGCTGTATAAGAAGAAATTAATAGCCAAGGTGTTTTAGAAGCAATGGGAGAGCCTTAACGGTGAACGAACATATGAAACAAAGAAAGGAAAAATAACAAAGAGGAAGATAAATGTGAAGGAAGGAAGGAAGGAAGGAAGGAAGGAAGGAAGGAAGGAAGGAAGGAAGGAAGGAAGGGAGGGAGGAAGGAAGGAAGGAAGGAAGGAAGGAAGGAAGGAAGGAAGGAAGGAAGGAAGGAAGGAAGGAAATGTGAAGGGAAGGGAGGAAGTAAGTATGGAAGAAAGAAAGGAAGTGTGGAGAGAAAGGAATAAATAAGGAATATAATTTGTTACAATTTATTATCGCTACATGGTAGAAAATACTTACAAACAATGTCCACAAAAGCGCATAACAGCGCAAACAAGTGTCCCCATATTGTATTCATGATAACCAGGCACTGTCACTACAATCACAAACTATAGAAAATAGTAACAATTGTAAATGTACATGCATTACGTGAGTAAATATCAGGTATGAACAATGTAAATTATACATATACATATACACAAGCAATAGAATAGCCCTGGGAAAAAATATATATGATATACTGCGGAGAGTATAAATCTTCTTCTTCCTTCTTCTTCTACCTTTTTAGCTTCCAGTGGAACATAGGTCTTCAACAAACACTTTCAGCTCCCAGTGGAGCATAGGTCTTCAACAAACACTTTCCAAGTCATTCTGTTTGTTGCCATTGTTTTAAGATCATTCAATGTCTTCCCCGTCATCTTTATCTCTGCTTCTATCTGTCTTCTCCAAGAATTAATTGGTCTTTCTCTTTGTCTTTTCCCCTGGGGATTCCAAAAAAGGGCTTGTTGTGTAATACTCTCAGTTGGCTTCCGTAGTGTGTGTCCTATCCAGCGCCATCATCTTCGCTGTATCTCTTTATCCACTACATAGAGTATAACATACTATTTTGTAAATATACTGATATACTTTACTTGAAAGTTATTTTGCTTAGAAATTGAAATTTTAAAAACTATTCTTTCTTTCTACATACCAGCTGTCACATCCAAACATTTCTATGGCAGCTAAACAACAAATGATGAATAGCATTTTCATACCAACTTTGTGCTATGAAGTCACACAATGGACCCTTTCTAAATCACATTTAGAAAGATCAATACATGTGAGATGCGATGCTTGAGAAAAGTAACTAACAACACAAGAAGAGTTAGATACCAAATGAAACCACAAGAAAAATGGTAGGAATAAAATCCTGTCAAGAGTATATAGAGCAACAACAACTTAAATGGTCAGAATGAATTCTCACCAATCACCATCTAGGGCGTTCTTCTCGAGAATGCATTGAAAAAGACCAAGAGGAATACCTCGAAGAAGATGGATAGATGCAGTGATAGAGACATGCAACAAGAAAGGAAAATCACTAATTCAGACAGTTCGAGCAGCTCAAGAACGACAAATGATATAAACCACGACACCTTTTAGGTATCAGTGAGAAAGAGAAAAGAAGAAGTAGAATCTTTGTTTAGTGTTTGAATATAAATAAGGATGTTTGCGAGAATTTCTTGGGTGAATTCTCTATCAGCGAAAGAAACTGAGGATCTGGTTGCAGGTCGAAACACATGGAGAACAACCATAATAACAAAATAAGCTGCACACTAACGGCACAGCAACATTCAAGGCAGTGTTGATATCTATTTAGGACACAAAAGACGCAAGAGAAAGAAGATAAGGCCAGGCACATCTTCTTGTTCATTCTGCTGCCGAATATGTCTATCCAGTATTGGCAGATTCAGCTATGAGAGAAGCTGTTCAGCAAAACAGCATTCTACATAAACAAAATTTACCAAACTATTGACTTATCGGGAGCCGCGATAGCTCAGTGGTTAGTGAACTGGACTACAAAGGCCAAGAGGTAGAGTTCGATCCCAAACGACGGCTTTCGGGTTCACCCAGCCTTTAATGGGTACCGGATTTTTTTTCTGGGAAAGTAAAGCGGCACGGGCGTAATACCGACCACATTACCCCAATAAACATGTGCCGAAGGTCTGTAAAATTTATGGTCACTAACACCATAATCCGTATACGCCACTTGGCGTGACGGGGTACTTTACTTTTTTTTTTTTTTTTTAACTGACTTATCATGATTGCTTACTATCAACCGTCTGTCAGGATGCCAAATGGCATATATATAGATGACACGGAAATTCTCAAAGATGCCAACTCAAAAAAGGGAGCTCCTAAGAAACATCAAATAGAAATAATTAACATTTCTAGGGCACATCATGAGAAGAAGTAAATTTGGAATACTTGATTACAACTGGAAAAATACAGGAAAGAGAGATCGCGGACGACAAAGAGAGAAAATACTATATGGATAGCTTGGTGTTATGGCATGGAAAACAGTTAACAACGAAATTGGTACGATGCACTGTGGATAGAAGATTGTGGAAAGACATGATCGTCTACGCTAATCGGTATGGCACGTGATGATGACGATAGATGATACAAACAAAACAATATTTTATGTAATACATAATTTCTTGCACTTATAGCCACTTTAATTATTTTGCTTTTGAGTAACATCCAAATCTACGATTTCAAAACAGATTAATGTAATCAGCGGCTTAAAGGTTAAATGTTAATTGTATCTGTTGGATTTATTTACTTTACATTAATCACCCTTTATGTGCCATTTTGGCATGCAAGGTTTCTGCTTTTGAGATTGTGGTTCTGCCCTATGTGCCGTCTTCGGCTCGAAAGGACAATAGATAGATAGAATCACCCTTTGACATTTGTTTAACTTAATAAATGATAATCATCACGTTTTAATTCAAATATAAAGTTTATGAAGTTATGAATATCAAGAAATCAATAACTTAAATTTAATTGTATGTTTCCTCCTTCCGGGAGCCGCGATAGCTCAGTGGTTAGTGAACTGGACTACAAAGGACAAGAGGTAGGGTTCGATCCCAACCGACAGCTTCCGTCCGGGTTCACCCAGCCTTTAATGGGTACCGGATTTTTTTCTGGGAAAGTAAAGCGGCAAGGCATAATACCCACCACATTACCCCAAAAATCATGTGCCGAAGGTCTGTAAAATGTATGGTCACTAACACAATATTCCCTATACGCCACTTGCCGTGGAGGGGGTACTTTACTTTTTTTACTTACTTTCCTCCTGCTGAAATAGTAGAACTATATTCTGTGTATTAAGTAACACACTTGATTTCAAATAATAAAAGGCTTGTGCTCAGAGCTATCCGCAAAACTCATATCATCACACTCGTTTCTGAACGACTGTTTGTTGGGCTAACTCTACCTGTCAGTCTGTCACTGTGAAGACAGAGAGGATCTAGCCATGAGGCGGCCCTGCATGTTATTTATAAACCTGTCTTCATAGCTAGACAGTTGACACGAGTTCTTTTCTCTGTTTCTTATGATCAACGCCAAGGACATAATGAGGGTGTTGGGAAATGAGGGAATGGAAAATGTCCAGAAGGGTGATTATTTATCTGTGATTAAAAAGGGGAAAAAAACTAGCAGGTGAAAGATATTTCATATGTGTGTAAAGCTAAGGACCTACCTGTGTAAATATAAAGAGTAATATTTGTAAAGATAAGGATATATATATATATATATATATATATATATATATGTATGTATGTAAAGTTAAGGAGATATATGTGTAAAAATAAGGAACTATACGTGTACAGTTATGGAGAAATATGTGGAAAGTGTGTCATGGGATTTTTTTCATTTTCATTTTTGGCCATGTAATGAGAAGAGAACATTTGGAACATATTGTAACAGCTGGGAAATTGAGGGACGAAAAGCTAGAAGGGAGCAACGAGAAATGATAGCAGACAGTTTAAAGGAAAATGGCTTGGCACAAAGTCAACAACAGAAATGATAAATAATTGTTGAGATCGAAAGTTGTGGTGAAACATGATCACCTACGCCAGCAGGCACGGTACTTGACTACAATGATATATAGGGATAAACGTCCGTTGGTAGTCGCGACAGTTTGATTACATACATCACGTTCTGGTGCCACGTTTGCCCAGCTAAGTAATTCATAGAAAGAGACCGAAGTGTTATAGTAAAAAGTAAGGTAAAGAACCGCCGTCACGCCAAGTGGCGTATAGGGAATATAGTGTTAGTGACCATACATTGTACAGACCATCAGCACATGATTTTTGGGTAATGTGGTCGGTTTAAAGGTAAAGTACGAGACTTGAACCGGCGTCTTAGCACGCGAGTTTACACCCATATGTGCTCGGCCGCCTATCCAGAAATGTTCGGATATTTCTGTATAGTGTCGCCTCAAGCATCGAAACTCAGATGCGAAGCAACATTCTTTACCTTCCCAGGGTAATACTCTGGTACCCATTTCTGCCAACGGCTGGGTCGACCGTGGGGGTATTTTTTTTTTCCAACCACGAGTACAATTCACACTGCTCCCAGGGGAATCGAACACGGGTTGTCCGATTTACTTTCCCAGAAAAAAATCAGGTACCCATTACAGGCTGAGTGAACCCGGAAGCCGTAGGTTGGGATCGAGCACTACAGCTTGTCCTTTGTAGTCCAGTTCACTAACCACTGAGTTATCGCGGCTCCCAGAAGTGTTACAGTAGTTCACGTAAATCATTCTATCATTTCTCTTTCTCTTTCAAGGACAATCTTACATCACCATCATCATAATCCCAAATTCCAATATTTGAATTATATGTGTTCACTTTGGTTTTAGCAAGCGTGCAGTGAGACTCGTTTATTTCAACCTTCGAGACTAAGCAATGTATCGTCACACAGTCAGCGTTATCTTTGTAAAAGTAAGTAAAGTACCCCCTTCACGTCAAGTGGCGTATAAGGAAATATGGTGTTAGTGACCCTATATTTTACAGACCTTCAGCACATGATTTTTGGAGTACTGTGGTCGGTATTACGCCCGTGCTGCTTTACTTTCCCAGAAAAAAATCCGGTACCCATTTAAGGCTGAGTGAACCCGGAAGCCGTCGGTTGGGATTGAACCCTACCTCTTGTCCTTTGTAGTCCAGTTCACTAACCACTGAGCTATCGCGGCTCCCCGTTATCTTTGTGGATGCAAATATTCTAAAGTCTAATAGATCACTCCCCACATTCTTAAAATAGATACTTAATAAAAATGGCTGCAATTGTTTCTTTTTTATCTGACATAAACGTGCAATTTCCAGCTTAATTAATGCTTATGTTAGTGATGCTTTAATTTATTAATAATAAAGAGAAGAAAAAAAATGTAGAAAAAGTAAAGAGCCCCTGTCACGCCAAGTGGCGTATAGGGAATATGGTGTTAGTGATCATAATTGTACAGATATTCGGCACATGATTTTTGGGGTAATGTGGTCGGCATTAAGTCCATGCCTCTTTACTTTCCCAGAAAAAAATCTGGTACCCATTAAAGGCTGGGTGAACCTGGAAGCTGTCGATCAGGATCGAACCCGACCTCTTGTCCTTCGTAGTCCAGTTCACTAACCACTGAGCTATCGCGGCTCCCCAGTTCACTAACCACTGAGCTATCGAGGCTCCCCAGTTCACTAACCACTGAGCTATCGAGGCTCCCCAGTTCACTAACCACTGAGCTATCGAGGCTCCCCAGTTCACTAACCTCTGAGCTATCGCGGCTCCCCAGTTCACTAACCACTGAGCTATCGAGGCTCCCCAGTTCACTAACCACTGAGCTATCGAGGCTCCCCAGTTCACTAACCTCTGAGCTATCGAGGCTCTCATTAAGAAAAGAAGCAAACATAACATTGAGACTAATTTGGCACTTTTTGTTGGGAACTATTCAAGGTGCATCAACAAATGTTTTACAAATTTTAGATATAAATTGTTATGATTAGTTTGAATATTCAAGTGAAGAATGAAATACATTGAATATGTTTGAAATGTACAAATGAGCAAAGAGGAGATTGGTTGGTCTTGAGACAGAGAAGTTGTGAGTTCAAATCCCGGCTACATCAGTTTGGGATTTTCATTTTTGCTTTTTTTTTTATTTAAGTGGAATACGATTTATTCTTCTTTGTGTCGTGTGTTTGCGGTTCGACGGGCAAGCACATAGTTTTCGACAACAGTGGCGCCGGTGTTAAGGTTCTCGTCTTCTTCCTCTTGTGTCTGTTTTTCCTTTTAACTTGCACTTTATTTCTTTTACAATCATACGTAATATGAAACTCTTTATACAGAGCTTCGCTGCAGGAGGCAATCTGTCATCAGAATGGGACCCCATGTCGAGCAAGTGTTTCAGCCCTTTAGGTTCTTGACACTCTAAGGAAGACAGTCATGGCTCCCAGGCGTCGACCTCCTGCTGCATTGCCTTTATAGCTTACACTCTATGTATATATTATTATGCCGCTCCTTATATGTCTTATTTATGCGCTACGATCATCTGACAGCTTTTCGGCGTTTCCCATTAATTGAGAATCCACTCAGTGATGCTTTGTAGACTTCTTTGTATCTTAATTGTTGTCTACACACTGCTGTGTCCCATCGCTACACTCCACAAACAATATTTGCTTTCTGGTACGATTGTTGCGCGTTCCACCAGGAAATAAATTCCGGAGTTATAGAATGAAAAGGCAACATGGCAGATCTGTCACTTCATTTCTAGACTGGTCACGTGTTCCATTTCCCTGATATCAGATATTTATAGCCCGTCGTTATTAATGAACGTCCGCTAACTTTAGACTAGAGGACACCATCTTGTCAGCGGTTGTCTCCCTTATAACTGTCAGTTATTGCGGAAATACTAGCTTATTATGCCAAGACATAGGCGTGTCCCTTTCTTAATAATACGTGAAGTAGGGAATACATCCAAGATGTTAACGTCTTAATAATACGTGAAGTAGGGAATACATCCAAGATGTTAACGTCTTAATAATACGTGAAGTAGGGAATACATCCAAGATGTTAACGTCTTAATAAGAATCAAAATTACCATAAATCGTATTTTTTTCTTTTCTAAAAACAAGTAATAGTGATTTTCTGTGTTAAAATACAGCGACTGGTGTGACCAATCAATCATTCAAAGCCTTAGATAACTCCTTTTTGGAGATATGTCACAAAGTCTCTCCTTTCATCCTTACTTTTTAATATTTTTCTCTGCTTCTCTCCAATCTAGGCCAAAACTTATGAGAGTTTCCATGACTTCTTTTCTCCATATATTATTTTGCCTTATTGGCGATCTTGACTTATTCCTTGCTATCTATTTCCTTTCTCTAGTAATGGATAGTTTATTCCCTTGTCTGCTTTATTTATTAACACGCGAAATCTTTTTTTAGTAGGTGACTTGTTGTTAGCCTGTCCTCCTTATGACATACGTGGCAGGTGACAATAACTCTATTCTTTACTCCCATAATCATGGACAGACCACAGTGCCCATTAACATACCAGTAGTCATTGCAAACATAAATATAGGCACTGGCACCATATTCACCGTAAGCGCTACAATGTCTTGCAGGAAACCTTACTTTTGTTTCACTTGTAATGTGCACTGCACAACGTGTAGGGCACATACGGGATCCGGCGTCTCCCTATTTGTAGATTTTCTCTGAATACATGACTTGTTCTACACCATCTGCTATCATTGTGTGCATTTCGTCTTAACTGCGCCAACTTGAGAAGTTCTTGATAGTTTTAACATTTTCATTCTGTCAAAATATTGAAAGAATTCGTTTTCTGTATGGTGCAGAAACATGGACATTAGACAAGAAAACAGAACAGAAAATTGAAGCCTTTGAAATGTGGATTTATAGAAGAATAGGTAGAATTGGATGGAAAGAAAAGAAAAGAAACGATGAAGTCTTTAAAACAACTAAAAATAAAAAGAGAACTACTAAACACAATTAGAACAAGACAATTTAAATTTTAGGGGCATGTTAAAAGACACAACAGCCTACTAAAAGTAATCCTGGTAGGGAAAATTCAAGGTAAAAGAGGCAGAGGCAGACCAAGACTAACATGGACGAGTAACATCAAAAGATGGACAAATCAATCTATGACAACCTGCACCATCAAAGCAAGAAACAGAGGGGAATGGCGATCCGTGGTAGCCAACCTTCGTTGTGGAGACAGCACCCGATGATGATGTTTCCTGCTGGTTGTCTGAAATGAAGGCTGGCTCGATGCGCATTTTTCTGTCTTCTCCAAAATTCAGAATCACACAACGTTATCTATTGCATGTGCGTTTCAAAAAATCCTTATTTTCCCTCCTTCTGTTTGCTTTGAATTCAAGTTGATACTATAACTATTTATAGATATAACTATTTTATAGATGTAAAATAATGTAAGCATGCCCCTGACTTTTGTTTCTTTCATTCCTGATACGTCCATCATCATCAGGCTTTCATTCTGTCTCTTTTTCTCTCTCTGTCTCTTTCTCTATCTGTCTCTTTCTCTCTCTGTCTCTTTTCTCTCCCTCTCTTTCTTTCTCTCTATCTTTCTCTCTATTTTTCTCACTCTCTTTCTCTCTCTCTTTCTCTCACTCCCTTTTATTCTCTCTCTTTATCTCTCTCTTTCTCTGTCTCTTTCTCTCTCTTTATCTTTCTCTTACTCTTTCTCTCTTTCTTTCACTCCTTCTCTCTCTCTTTCTCTTTCTCTCTCTATCTCTCTCTCTGTCTCTCTCTCTTTCTCTCTTTCTCTCTCTCTTTCTCTCTCTTTTCTCTCTTTCTCTTTCTCTCTCGCTTTCTCTCTCTCTCTCTCTCTTACCCAGCCTGTGTCAAAAAGTCGTATTTTCTAAACCAAATATCTGAAACAAATATAATTGCATTTATAAATCTTTCTCTCCAGCCTTGACGCTGCTCTTGCAGTGTTAAAATGTTCTACTCATTTATTACTGTCACCGTTTTATTACGTGTTTACTATGATAAATGACGACTGACATTTTCTGACGTGTAAGGTTTCAGGGAAAAAGTGGTAATATATGAATGTTGCTCCCATTATTTTAAGACTTGTATAGGGCACGATGTCTGAAGTTATAGATGTATATCTCTATTGATGTTAATTCTTTCCTCTTCATTCTATCCTCATTTGCTCTTCAGCGTCGAGAGGAGATATAATTTTTACGCAGTTGCTCTTCTGTTAGCCTCTGCTGCTCTTATATTTCCTAGCTTTTTTTCTAATATTCCACCAATTCCTCTTTATCGCGGTGGACCGTTGGTGTTCTCACAATGTTTGTTAAAGACCCGTTGTGTTGTGTTTTGGTCTTTCTGTCATATCACGTGTCCAAACAATTGTATCTGTTGTTTCCTTATGTATCCTATGGCAGATATTATTCCTAGCATTTTTTTAAAATCAGTTCTTCATATATGATCTTATCGCTCAGGTTTCCTGTCATTCGTCTAACACATGTAATCCAGTAAAGATTATTTTTCTCATTGTTCTTGCATCTAGGGTCCAAGTCTGGCATTGGTAGGAGAACGTTAGGATGAAGATTGTATTGTAGAGTGCCAGTTTTGCTTCTAGAGTTATCTTCTCGTTGAACAATGGTGGCGATAGTTGCCTGATGATTTGATAAGCGTTGGCGCATCATGGGTATATTTCTCTTGTTTATGAATTGTCGTTTGTCGACAGACAAAAACCTAAATATTTTAATTCTCCGCTTACTTTATTTCTCTACCGCCTTTAGTTCTTTGATTATGGAAGGCCCCGGTATCACTGCACACGAATTAAATTCCATAATTGCTCAACCGCTCATGCCAGGGGAATCATCCGAATTATATCTCATCTCTCAAATAAAGAAAGGTAGCTGTAGTCCCCATCACAGCAGTCTAAGCACACGGCAAAAGACATAAGGCGAAACCGCACAGAAAGTGAACGCAGCCAACTGTTCCCTGCCATACGATATCATCATTCATCGTAAACAATTGGGATATCGAAACATGATCAAAACGGATGAGACACACAGCTCACGGTTTACACAGAGCACCTAACTCAGTAGCTCCTGCAAAAAGCCGGACTTGGAATATAAGGAAACTACAACAAGGAACACTTTCATACATAGCATTCAATGGTTCCTGCCGCCTATCCACCATATTGACCGGAAGTTCACGTCCTTCTGAAAATGATGATCGTCATATTTTTAAAATGTACAGCGCTTGATGATATTAGGACCTCGTTTTTGACTCCAGTTCCGAAAACCGTCTACCGTTGTTGAAGGCTTGTATAAGGCACGTTGTTTGTCGATGTCTGCTACTGCACATTAACACCTATAAAGCGACACATATTTATTTAACATATTAAGGGTATGGATGCCTGTGTGGTCGAGACATAAAGCATCAAACACTGGACAAGAAAGGGAGCCGCGATAGCTCAGTGGTTAGTGAACTGGACTACAAAGGATAAGAGGTAGAGTTCGATCCCAACCGACGTCTTCCGGGTTCACCCAGCCTTAAATGGGTACCAGATTTTTTTTCTGGGAAGGTAAAGCGGCACGGGCGTAATACCGACCACATTACCCCAAAAATCATCTGCCGAAGGTCTGTAAAATATAGGGTCACTAACACCATATTCCCTATACGCCACTTGGCGTGACGGGAGGTACTTTAATCTGTTTACTTACTGGACAAGAAGTTCATGGTTTCGGTTCTTACAACAGGCATCATCATCATCATCATGCGCCATACCGTTTGGCGCAGGCGATCATGTCCTTCCACAATCTTCTATCCACAGTGCATCGTATCAGTTCTGTTGATGACTGTTTTCCATGCCATGACGCCAAGCTATCCAGTATTTTCTCTCTTTGTCGTCCGCGATCTCTCTTTCCTTGTATTTTGCCAGTTATAACCAAGTATAATAAAGAAAAAGACATCACCTCAGTGCAAAATAAAGACAAGTGGAACAATATTAAAACAGGTAAATGAATTTAAATATTTGGGAACTTTATTAACCTCAGACGGAAGATGTAAAAAAGAGGTGAGATGCAGAATGCTCAGGCAAAAGCAGCTTTCCAAAAACTTAGGAAGATACTATGCAATCCATTTTTGACAATAGAAATAAGAAAAAGAGTTCTTAAATGTTATGTAGAGCCAGTCTTAACATATGGATGCGAATCATGGACAATAGGACAACAGACAAGAAAGTCACTGGAGTCTGTAGAAATGTGGTCTGTAGAAAGTTGTGGAGAGACATGATCACATACGCCAGTAGGCCCGGTACTTGATGATGATGATGATGATGATGAACCGAGTATTCCAACTTTCCTCTTCTTATGATGTGCCCGAAAAATGTTGATTGTTTCTTTCTGATGTTTTTTAGAAGCTACCTTTTTGCGTTGGCCTCTTTTACTCTTTTCTTACAACAGGCTTTTGAATTTTAAAAAAAATGGAAATCGTGGTTTCATCATTGAGATCCGATCTCTAGCCGACTCTGATACGACAAGACGTCCCGTTTACAGTCTCATCATCATCTTCAAGTACCAGGCCTGCTGGCGTAGGTGATCATGTCTCTCCACAACTTTCGATCTCCACAATTATTTATCATTTCAGTTGTTGATCTTCTGCCAAGCCATTCTCTTAAGCTGTCTTGTAATTTTTCTCTTTGTTTCCCTCTATCTCTTCGTCCCTCAATTTTTCCAGTTGTTACATTATATTCCAGTTGTTCTCTTCTCATTACAGGGCCAAAAAATGATGATTGTTTCTTCTTAATATTGGAAATTAGCTCTCTTTTTTCTTTGACCTCTTTCAGAACATTTCCATTACTCTTTTTAGCTGTCCATGGTACTCTCAACATTCTTCTGTAAAACCACATTTCTGCAGACTCAAGTGATTTTTCTAGTCTGTTGTCCTATTATCCATGAATTACATCCATATGTTAAGACTTGCTCAACATAACATTTAAGAACTCTTTTTCTGGTTTCTATTGACAAAAATGGATTGCATAGTATCATACTCACCTTTTGGAAAGCTGCATTTGCCTGAGGTATTCTGCATCTCACAGAATGTTGACAGTCTACGCACGTTAGAGAACCCTTGGCAGTTGGAAACTGAAAAGAGTATTATCGCTGTCCGGACAAATTTGAGAGGAAAGAATGTAGACTAAAACGTCTAAACTATCCGCGATAAAAAAGTGAGAGTACGCTTGAAGTAGGAGAATATTTGCCTATATGGCGAGGGACACCTTGGTGAGGGACACCTTGGCGAGGACATAGCTACCAGTATGAAAAATAGGAAAACGTGATGCACATGGAAAAATTCAGTGATTTTGAACTTTACTAGAGATATATAGTTGGCGTAACCAAACAGAAACAAAAATACATTTAATATAATACATTGAAATGACAAATAAGTATCAATGAATACCACAAAGTGTTGTGGGTGGATGTAGTTTCCTGTGAAGTGTTACTAGGACCGTTGTTAGCCCGCGTCGCTGCAAGAATTTTGTGATATCTTATCATCTGGTTTTTTTTTTCCCCTCGTTCTTTAAAAGCTAAAAAGGAAGTTAGTCTGAGGCAGTGGTTAGTGAACTGACCTACTGAATGCAAGATGTTGGGTTCGATCCCAATAGACGGGCTCTGGGTTCACCAGCCTTAAATGGGCACCGACATAGTAGCGAACTTTTGGGTCCCGACATGAAATAGTAGAGAATAATGTGTGCCTCATAACGTCTAGAAATTTCCGTCGTTTTCATGAACTCTGCAAAGTCGCGGTCTGTCCATTCTTTAAAGTTATCTTCCCTTATCTTCTCTGTCTACCTCTCAATTCTTTCATTTCACGGTTCTTTGCTGAATGGCCTTTCCCAGGCCAGACGATCAAGATACGTGCCCACACCATTTCATTTTGCTTTTCTTCACAGCTGCCAAAAGATCCTTATCTACTCCATTGTTTGCGCACTTTTTCATTCGTGAAACAATCTGTGTAAGAGATGGCACGAATCTTACGATAACTTTACATCTCAATAGCTTGCTTAAGTTTTCTTCTGTAGCTAGTACGGGTACAAGTTTCGCAATCGCACAGACAAAGTAATATAACAAGGGTACTTGATTTTAGAGCCATGAACGATGTTCTTATTTTTGAAATAGATTTTAACACTGCAATGACTGATGTAGTTTGTGCTATTCTAGTCGTAATTTCAGGTCTTAAGTCTAAAACTGATAGGTGATCCTCTATGTGTTTACATTTCTCAGTCGTTTATATAAAGCACGGCGCATGATGATAGAAATGAGCTATCAATCTCGAGCTAAATCTGTGTGTCATGGTATGTCAACTCAAGATCGAACACAGAAAGAGGTTACCTGTCATAACAAAGAGACACATGACAAGGTGTATGGCGGTATTGTGCTCCTAGGCCTTATTTCACATTTCAGTCTCGTTAGTTCAATCCAAAGAACTTATGCTACATTTGGTTCCATTCCAACATGATCATGCCAAATCATTATTTGTATAAGATTTCTTACTTTAGTTGATTTATTTGGTTTGGTTTAGTTTAGTTGACAGGTCATCCTCATTGCACATCTGAAAAGTCCGTAAATGCTCAGATCTCCTCTGATAAGTCTTCTTTGGATTCCTGCGTAGCGCTCTCGCCTGGCATCTTGTACCTCATTCGTGAAGTCTGTTCATCGCTGCGGAGTCAGGGTAAATTTGTACAATCATTTTTCTTGTCAAGCGGCATTCTGAATGTCCAGGGGTCATTGCCCTTCCGCACTCAACATCAGCCAAACTGGCAAATATGTCAGCATATTCATGACCTCTTACACCAGCGTGCCCTGGCACAAAAATGAAGCAGACATTTTTTTTAGAATAGACCTAACGTCATCGTAATGGTTCCCTAAACCGGCCGTGCGCAAATCTTACGGTCTGCTGTTTGATGTGCGACGAGGAAAATGTGACGTCTGACTGTGTGTCCATATGTTCGGAATTGGAGTCATCAACGATGGCCTAACATCATCAAGTGCTACGACGATCATCATTTTCAAGAGGACATGACTTACCGGTATATGGGGATAGGCGGCGGGAACATTTGGAGGCTGTGCATGAAAAGTGTTCCTATAGTTGCAGTTTCCTCATATTACAAGTCGCATGTCTGTGTTAGTCACCTCTAGTGACTCGGGCAGATGGTGCTCGTAAACCTGGGAAGGCGACCATCTAAGGGCAGAATCCCCCTACAGAAAAGATCATCTGCTGCCTTGCAGGAAGATTGGGGACAATCAAAGGCTAAGGAAAGCAAACCAAAACAAAATGCTGGCTGAAATCGGATGCACTTGGGCCACTGGCGCAGAACACAGTGCAACGTTTAAACAGGTATTCAATCAGAGTGGATCTAACAGGCTTAAACAGACAGCGGTTTTCGTGCGAGAGTCTGGAGTCCTACTCTGATTGAGTCCTGATCGCAGAGAGAGAGAGAGAGAGAGAGAATAGACCTTCCCAGAGACTCCAACCACTGCCACCGAGCACAATCAGTTACGGTAGTTCCAATCTAATAATAATTCTTAGACCTGCCCAGCTCTGCACACACAGTAACTCGCTCTGAACTGAGACCGCATCAATTTTCTGACGTCATTTTTGTAATAATAAAAAAGACCACCAAAAGTGAGCGCTCAGTTTGTGTAGAATCAATAATTGTTTGGTTTTATACTGCTGGATATCATACAAGTATCCAGTGGGCGATGAGAACATGACTCAATTTGCAAATTATGATCAAAGGTATATAGAACGAAGATATTGTATTTCTATCTTTGTATTTTAAAAAAAAAATGCTGCGTTTAATTGAGTTATTGCGTTATTTGCGGGTCGTCATCATTGGACTTCGAACATGTCCATACGTGCTCAGATCCCATCCCAGCGAATGACGACTCCAATTCTGTGTTGGTTGATAAGTCTTCTTACACGCCTACTAAGTTTTTCATTTCTGGCTGTTACCATCTTAACTCCCATTTCTATCATCCGAAGAAGTGACCTGGATTTGTGTTTGTCGAAGACCTGTACTCTTTCCACATCTCGGAGGGCATTGATGATGTCCGCCCGATCCATCGGCTGACCGTCCTCAACAACAGCGTGCGTAGCTAGCCAACCTTTCCGCTCTTTCATTTCCACGTACTCCCGCATGTCCTGGGACATAGGCAAAAGGTGACCTTACGTATTTTGGATTTCTGCAATGACTCTACCATTGCATGCGTACAGAGCCCGCCTCCACTTTTTTTCATGCTCATCAAATCACTCAGTATATAGGCTATTTCTGTATATATCGTTAAATATATATATATACATATTTTGTATTGTTAACTCTTGTTCCAGCTGAAAGCCTATTTGGCCAAAACATCGTTCAGCTTTTGTTTTGTTTCTCACCTACGTAAAGCTGTTACCATACCACTTTTTTCTCTTTTTAATTGTCATTATTACCATAAGCTTCACAGCAGCTTCGCATCTTGATGCCTTTACCCCGTCCTTATATACTACTGTTTTCTATACCTAAGACAGACAATCAGCACACAAATTATAGATGTGCTTATGATAACCTCCAGCTAACAGTTAGATTCTACCAGACAGGCTGTAGGGAATTAAACGTTCTGCAAAGTCACATGACTTGACGATGATGATGATGCACTTTCTTCTGGTTCAGCATATGACCTTGAGGAAACCTTACATTTGTTCTTATTCGTCGTGTTCTTGTGAAGCAAGGTCATAAACAAATGATGTTACAAAGAGGCGTAACTCCGAGGCTTGCCAAACTTGGAAAAGTTACTAAAGTGGATTATTGACAGTGCTAATCGCACCGCCTTATTAAATAACTTACGTCAACAAAATTATGCCTACTAAACTGAAGCCACTAAAATGATGTCCATTAATCTGAAGCCACCAAAATGATGACCACTAAACTGAAGCCACCAAAATGATGCCCACTAAACTGAAGCCACCAAAATGATGCCCACTAGACTCAAGCCACCACAATGATGTCACTAAAATGAAGCAACCAAAATGATATCCAGTAAATTCAAGCCAATAAAATGATTCCCGCTAAACTCAAGCCACCACCAAAATGATGCCCACTAAACTCAAGCCATCACCAAAATGATGCCCACTAAACTCAACCATCACCACAATGATGCCCACTAAACTCAAGCCATCACCAAAATGATGCCCACTAAACTCAAACCATCACCAAAATGATGCCCACTAAACTCAAACCATCACCAAAATGATGCCCACTAAACTCAAACCATCACCAAAATGATGCCCACTAAGCTCAAGCCATCACCACAATGATGCCCACTAAACTCAAGCCATCACCAAAATGATGCCCACTAAACTCAAGCCATCACCAGAATGATGCCCACTAAACTCAAACCACCACCAAAATGATGCCCTTTACACTCCTGAACTGATAGCAGTCAGCGATTTGTAGCCAACCGTTTGCACCAGTATCAGCGACAACATGTGATCAGGTTCTACTCTACCTCCACGCAGTGACTCTTGTAAACAACTAATCAGTCTAGCTAAGCGAGTATGGACTTATAGGAGAGACAACCCGGTACTCAAAATAATAAGATAATAAAACCGAATGTACTGGGCCGAAAGCTGCAGCTTGCAGTAAAGCTGAACGCACCTCACGGATGTTTTCTCATAATGTTTGAGCAGTCTTGCTTATTTTATCAGTTCTGAAACACGAGTTGATTATAAATGTTATAGTAAAAGTAAAGAGCCCCGTCACGCCAAGTGGCGTATAAGGAATATGGTGTTAGTGACGATAAATTTTACAGAACTTCGGCACATGATTTTTGAGGTAATGTGCTCGGTATTACATCTGTGCCGCATAACTTTCCCAGAAAAAAAATCAGGTACCCAATAAAGTCTGGGTGAACCTGGGAGCCGTCTTTTGGGATCGAACCCTAACTCTTGTTCTTTGTAGTCCAGTTCACTAACCACTGAGCTATCGTGGCTCCCAAAAAGTAAAGAGCCCCCGTTTCTCCAAGCGGCGTATAGGGAATATGGTGTTAGTGACCATAAATTTTACAGACCTTCAGCACATGATTTTTGGGGTAATGTGGTAAATATGTTATGGTAGATTAAAGATTAAAATATGGATATGAATCATCGACAGTAGGATAGAAGATAAGAAAATCACTGGAGGCTGTAGAAAGGTGGTTTTACAGAAGAGTATTGAGAATACCAAATGGCTTGACAGAAGGTCAACAACAGAAATGATAAATAGCTGCCGAGATCGAAAGTTGTGGAGAGACATGATCACCTGCGCCAGCAGGCCCGGTACTTGATGATGATGATGATGATGATGATGATGATGATGATGATGATGATGATGATGATTGAGAATACCATGGACAGCTAAGAAGAGTAATGAAAACGTCATGAACTAGGCTAAAGCAAAGAGAGAGCTAATTTCCAATATTAGAAAGAAACAATCATCATTTTTTTTTACCATGTAATGAAAATGGAACAGCTGGAATACATTGTGACAACTGGGAAAACTGAGAGACGAAGAGATAAAATGAAGCAAAGAGAAAAGATACCAGACAGCTTAAGAGAATGGCTTGACAGTAAATCAACACCAGAAATGATAAATAACTGTCGAGATCGAGTTGTGGAGAGACACGATCACCTACGGCTGAAGGTGTGGTAGTTAATGATGATGATGAAATTAAATATCAACATAAGTGACACTACAACTTAAATTGTGACAATATTTGTGAGTAAATTATAATTATTATACACCAGATAGGGTCAAATTTGTGGAATGTTTCTTTTAATAAACATTAAGAAACTAAAATATCAGCAGTATTCAAATGAAGAAAGGCAGAGTATTCATATTTTTATTCAGTGTCGCAAATTTGAACCACTCCCAAAAATATTAATATTCAGAATGAGTGGAAAGTAGTTTCCTCTGGGCACCTTCATTTATAAATGTTGCAATAAATTTGGGACTGAAACTAAAATACCGCGTTGAGATTACCGCTCTGAGATTAAAACTAAAATGCCGCTCCGCTCTGAGATTAAAACTAAAATGCCGCTCTGAGATTACCGCACCGAGATTACCGCTCTGAGATTACCACTCTGAGAGTAAAACTAAAATGCCGCTCTGAGATTACCGCTCTGAGATTGCCGCTCTGAGATTGCCGCTCTGAGATTACCGCTCTGAGATTACCGCTCTGAAAGTAAAACTAAAATGCCGCTCTGAGATTACCGCTCTGAGAGTAAAACTAAAATGCCGCTCTGAGATTACCGCACTGAGAGTAAAACTAAAATGCCGCTCTGAGATTACTGCTCTGAGAGTAAAACTAAAATGCCGCTCTGCGATTACTGCTCTGAGAGTAAAACTAAAATGCCGCTCTGAGATTACTGCTCTGAGAGTAAAACTAAAATGCCGCTCTGAGATTACTGCTCTGAGAGTAAAACTAAAATGCCGCTCTGAGATTACCGCTCTGAGATTACCGCTCTGAGATTACTGCTCTGAGAGTAAAACTAAAATGCCGCTCTGAGATTACTGCTCTGAGAGTAAAACTAAAATGCCGCTCTGAGATTACTGCTCTGAGAGTAAAACTAAAATGCCGCTCTGAGATTACCGCTCTGAGATTACCGCACTGAGAGTAAAACTAAAATGCCGCTCTGAGATTACCGCTCTGAGAGTAAAACTAAAATGCCGCTCTGAGATTACCGATCTGAGAGTAAAACTAAAATACCGCTCTCAGATTACCGCTCTGAGAGTAAAACTAAAATGCCACTCTGAGATTACCGCTCTGAGAGTAAAACTAAAATGCCGCTCTGAGATTACCGCTCTGAGAGTAAAACTAAAATGCCGCTCTGAGATTACCACTCTGAGAGTAAAACTAAAATGCCGCTCTGAGAGTAAAACTAAAATGCCGCTCTGAGAGTAAAACTAAAATGCCGCTCTCAGATTACCGCTCTGAGAGTAAAACTAAAATGCCGCTCTGAGATTAAAAATAGCAGTTGTTAATTACGTGGTGTATGACGTTGTTTAAAGGGCGGACGGCGAAGAGGGAACGTCAAGGAAGAGCAGCAGACGAAGAATGATAATACTACTGCTGATAATACATTTTCTGGTAAAGTTGATGATTTTGATAATGAAATTATTGTCGACCAGGGTTAAAACGAATTTAATGAAGATGACCATGCTGATTATGCTGAAAATAATGTTTTGATAATGACGATGATGGTGACAATGATGAAAAGATACAGATGATGCTGATGCTGTTGTTAAAGATAAAGAACTGATAATTACAATTCACGCACAGATCAGAATGTCATATTATGCCATCCATAAACAATCACTTCGCAAGTCAAACTGCTGCATCCTCCTCCGCAGATAGACATATCGACGTGCTCAATGCAGCTGGTACATCAAGGCTCACATTGCTTTTATTAACCAGCATCCATCTAACCCATTTTAAGAAAAAGCAATATGAAGGGGTAGGCCTCATCAAAACAACAGCATATGTTAATGTATGTGTGTACATACGTCTGTTTAAGCTCCCCCGTCATTATACATATTATTTCCTTTGTTGCCACGTACTTGTCCCTGACACATCTTTCTTCACTTGTAGACCATACAACTAATGAAGACAGACAGTTCACGAAGTTGAAGTTTGATTTTTGCTAAACAGATGGAGGCTGCAACACTAGGAAGTAAGTATCTCAGTTATATTATCAGTTATATTAACAGTTATATTAACAGTTATATTATCAGTTATAGTATCAGTTATATTATCATTTATATTATCAGTTATATTATCAGCAATATTGTCATTTATATTATCAATTGTGGGAAATTTTAGAATAAAATTAAAAGCAGCAAAACGAGCTTCAGTTAATATCAAGTTAAATTTATATTTACTCAAATCAGACAAGAGGTTACAAGACAAATAGAACTGCAATTCAGAACCGGTACAATGCAATAGAGAAGATACAAAGCATTGATGAACAGTGGGAAATGCTAAAAGAATCAATGAAGCAAACATCAAAAGAGTTCATACCACTATTGAGGACAAATTCAAGAAAGAAATAGATTATATATGGCATTTTACAGTTAATGGATACAAGAAGAAATAAGTATAACAAATATGAGTGTAAATTAAATAAAGAAATTGCAATAGAATGCAATGAAACAAAATAGAAGCATGCCTAAAACAGAGATGCAAAGACATTGAAATTCACCAATCAAGAGATGTCAATGCGATATGCAAACAATTTGAAGAATTAACAGGAAGAAATACGCAATAAATAACTGAGTGTTTAAGATCAAAGGAAGGAGAACTGTTGACTAAAGAAGAAAGCATAAGGGAACTATGGACAGAATACATTAAAGATCTTTATAATGATGAACGAACAGAAGTAAATATTAAAGATAATGGAGAAGGACCAGAAATACTCAATGAAGAAATGAAAGACGCCTTGCGCAATATTAAAGCTAGAAAAGCTAATGGACCAGATAACATAACTAAAGAAGAGATTGAAGTCATGGATGATTTTAGAATAGAAATGATAACAAAAATGTTGAATGTTGTTATCTACAACAGCAGATATATACCTGACGACCTGATAAAAATCAATATTCATGGCCCTACCGAACAAAATCAGTGTGATTGAATGCGATGATCATCGCACAATAAGCCTTATGAGTCACAAGACTAAGATATTAATAAGATTCAACATGCGAAGAATGCGAAACAAAATCAGTCCAGAAATTAGTGATGAACAGTGTGGTTTTGTTAGAGGTAAAGGAATGAGCAATGCCATATACATCATAAGATGTTTAGTAGAAAGAGCCATAGAGGTGAAAACAGATCTATACCTATGTTTCATAGATTACACCAAAGCATTTGACAATGTAAAGCACCAAGAAATTATCAAACTCTTAGAAGGAATACATGTAGACAGCAAAGATCTAAGAATAATAAAGAACATGTATTGGCAAAAAACAGCGGCCATAAGAACTGGAAATCAATAAGGGAATGTTTCAACAAATAAAACTAGGTGTTAGGCAAGGTTGTGAGCTGTCATCAGATTTATTTAATACATATAGTGAGATGATTTTAAGATAATCCATAAGGGGCATGCCTGAAATAACAATTGGAGATCATAATATAAATAATCTGTGGTATGCTGATGATACAGTCATAATCGCTAAGAATGAAAATGATTACAAGAAATGTTGGACATTATAGTGAAAGTAAGCAAAATTAAAGGGCTTAGCAGCAAAACGACAGAGGTAATGGTAGCAACTAAGAAAAAAACATCACCGCAATGCACAATAAAAACAAGTGAAACAATATTAAAACACGTAAATGAATTTAAATATCTGGGAACAATATTAATCTCAGATGGTAGATGTACAACAGAAGTGAAATGCAGAATGGCCCAGGCAAATGCAGCTATCCAACAAAAAAAAAAAGAGAAAGATACCGTACAATCCATTTTTGACAATAGAAACAAGAAAAAGAGTTCTTAAATGTTATGTAAAGCCAGTCTCAACATATAGATGTGATTAAATGACAATAGGACAACAGACAAAAAAGGCTGTGTAAATGTGGTTTTACAGAAGAATAGTGTGAATACTATGGTCAGCTAAGAAGAGTAATAACAACGTTCTGAAAGAGGCCAAAGCGAAAAGATAGCCAACATCCAATATTAAGAAGAAACAATCATTTTGTGGCCATGTAATGAGAAGGAAACAACTGGAATGTATTGTGACAACTGGAAAAATAAAGGGACGAAAAGATAGGAGAAAAGATACCAGACAGCTTAAGAGAATGGCTTAGCAAAAGATCAACAACAGAAATGATAAATAGCAGTCGAGATAGAAAGTTGTGGATAGACATGCTCACCTACGCCAGCAGCCATGGAACTTGATGATGATGTTGTTATTATCAGTTATGTTGTGAGTTATATTATCAGTTTAATTATCAATTATATTATCAGCTTCATTGTTAATTATATTATCAGTTATATTATCGACTTTATTATCAATTATATTATTAGCTGCATTCATCATCATCATCATCAAATACCGGGCCTGCTGGCTTAGGTGATAATGTCTCTCCACAACTTTCGATCTCGACAGTTATTTATCATTTCTGTTGTTGACCTTCTGCCAAGCCATTCTCTTAAGCTGTCTGTTATTTTTTCTCTTTGCTTCCCTCTATCTCTTCGTCCCTCAATAATTCCAGTTGTTACAATATATCCCAGTTGTTCCCTTCTCATTACATGGCCAAAAAATTATGATTTTGTATATATGAGACTGTATACAGTAAACAGTACAAACTGTGGCTGCTCTGCTGCCTTGCAGGTAAGCTCGAAAGAGTAAAAGGCTAAGAGAGGGTACTCCGAAGTAAAAAAAAAAAACCCCACGGCCTTGTAGGTAAGACTTTTTAGTCAAAGGCTAGCGGAGCCAACCTTAAACAAACCGACGGGAGGCAACAGAAAACCACCGTCGTAACGTCATTGTACAATCATGAATCATGAATAACTACATTACATTAAATTATTAGAGATACATAATTGTGATGCCCTGAGGAAAACACTTGGAGTTCCATGGTGTGAATCCAAGACTGGTGTGGAGGTAAAGGACATGACAAAAGCATACAAAAAAAGTAACATCTACTATCATGGAAAAGAGAGGGGGCATGTGTTTGCCACGTGATGAGAAGAAAGAACAAGATAATCTTAAATCAAAGAAGAAGCAAGTGGTCGAGTGAATTTAAAGAAAAAAACCAACACGTCCTTTGTCTTTGAGATAGACAGAAGAAGATAAGATTATGATACGCGTATGTGTATCCTTCTTCTATCTGAGAAGGGGAGAGAAATGGACAGGTGATTGTTACTAGAGGATTAAACAACAGTGGCTTCCATTTCAACGGACGAAATGGAAGATCTTGCCTGAGACAGTTTAAAAGGTAAAGTTGCTTATAACTACATATGTTACCTCTACAATCGTTGCCTATAACTACATATGTTACCTCTACAATTGTTGCCTATAACTACATATGTTACCTCTGCAATTGTTGCCTACAACTACATATGTTACCTCTACAATCGTTTCCTACAACTACATATGTTATCTCTGCAATCGTTTCCTACAACTACATAAGTTACCTCTACAATCGTTGCTTACAACTACATATGTTACCCCACATAATCGTTGCCTACAACTACATATGTTACTCCACATAATCGTTGCCTACAACTACATATGTTACCCACATAATCGTCGCCTACAACTACATATGTTACCCACATAATCGTTGCCTACAACTACACATGTTACCTCTACAATCGCTGCCTACAACTACATATGTTACCTCTACAATAGTTGCCTACAACTACATATGTTACCCACATAATCGTTGCCTACAACTACACATGTTACCTCTACAATCGTTGCCTACAACTACATATGTTACCCCACATAATCGTTGCCTACAACTACATATGCTACCCACATAATCGTTGCCTACAATTACATATGTTATCTTCATAATCGTTGCCTACAACTACATATGTTTCCTCTACAATCGTTGCCTACAACTACACATGTTACCTCTACAATCGTTGCTTACAACTACATATGTTACCTCTACAATCGTTGCCTACAACTACATAAGTTACCTCTACAATCGTTGCCTACAACTACATATGTTACCCACATAATCGTTGCCTACAATTACATATGTTATCTTCATAATCGTTGCCTACAACTACATATGTTTCCTCTACAATCGTTGCCTACAACTACACATGTTACCTCTACAATCGTTGCCTACAACTACACATGTTACCTCTACAATCGTCGCTTACAACTACATATGTTACCTCTACAATCGTTGCCTATAACTACACATGTTACCTCTACAATCGTTGCTTACAACTACATATGTTACCTCTACAATCGTTGCCTACAACTACATATGTTACCCCACATAATCGTTGCCTACAACTACACATGTTACCTCTACAATCGTTGCTTACAACTACATATGTTACCTCTACAATCGTTGCCTACAACTACACATGTTACCTCTACAATCGTTGCTTACAACTACATATGTTACCTCTACAATCGTTGCCTACAACTACACATGTTACCTCTACAATCGTTGCTTACAACTACATATGTTACCTCTACAATCGTTGCCTACAACTACATATGTTACCCCACATAATCGTTGCCTACAACTACATATGTTACCTCTACAATCGTTGCTTACAACTACATATGTTACCCCACACAATCGTTGCCTACAACTACATATGTTACCCCACATAATCGTTGCCTACAACTACATATGTTACCCACATAATCGTTGCCTACAACTACATATGTTACCCACATAATCGTTGCCTACAACTACATATGTTACCTCTACAATTGTTGCCTACAACTACATATGTTACCCCCACATAATCGTTGCCCACAACTACACATGTTACCTCTACAATCGTTGCTTACAACTACATATGTTACCTCTACAATCGTTGCCTACAACTACATATGTTCCCTCCACAATCGCTACATACAACTACATATGTTCCTTCCACAATTACTACCTACAACTACATATGTTCCCTCCACAATCACTTCCTACAACTACATATGTTCCCTCCACAATCGCTACCTACAACTACATATGTTCCCTCCACAATCACTACCTACAACTACATATGTTCCCTCCACATTCACTACCTACAACTACATATGTTCCCTCCACAATCGCTACCTACAACCACATATGTTCCCTCCACAATCGCTACCTACAACCACATATGTTCCCTCCACACATTCACTACCTACAACTACATATGTTCCCTCCACAATCGCTACCTACAACCACATATGTTCCCTCCACAATCACTACCTGCAACCACATATGTCCCCTCCACATTCGCTACCTACAACCACATATGTCCCCTCCACATTCGCTATCTACAATCACATATGTTCCCTCCACAATCACTACCTACAACCACATATGTTCCCTCCACATTCGCTACCTACAACCACATATGTTCCCTCCACAATCACTACCTACAACCACATATGTTCCCTCCACATTCGCTACCTACAATCACATATGTTCCCTCCACAATCGCTACCTACAACCACATATGTTACTTCCACAATCACTACCTACAACTACATTAATCACCTATATCATCGTAACTAATCTAAAGATATGCTACTACTCACTCCCGTGTAAACTACTCTTAGATTCATGCACGTACTTAAAAAGGAACCTACAAGAGGTTCTAACACGAGCCTTGCATGACGTGTGCCAGGTATTTCTAACATTGTTACTGACATAATTATCATGTTTCTCATATATTTTGTGATATTGCTTGCACTATGTCTTTAACAACAGCAACGCTGCGTCATTATTCTTCCAATCCGCAATTTTGCAAACTTGGTTATTTGGTTATGGATGGCCTCGGTATCACTGCAAACGAATTAAAATCTATAATTGCTCAACCGCCCATGCCAGCGTAATCATCCGAATTACTTACTCATCTCCCAAATAAAGAAAGGTAACTGTAGTTCCCATCTTAGCAGTCTCAGCACACGCCAAAAGACATAAGGCGAAACCGCGCAGAAAGTGAACACAGCCAACTGTTCCCTGTCATATGATATCATCATTCGTCGTAAGCAATTGGAATATCGAAACATGATCAAAACGGATGAGACACACAGCTCACGGTGTGCACGGAGCACTTAACACAGTAGCTCCTGCAACAAGCCGGACTTGGAATATGAGGAAACTGCAACAAGGAACACTTTTCATGCATAGCCTTCAATTGTTCCAGCCGCCTATCCACAATATACCGGAAGTTCCTTTGCCAACTATCACGGCATTTTCTTGAACGGATTTGTCAGGCTCCCCTGCCTGTCAATGGTAGTTTGATGCACCCCCATTTCTCTATTTTACGGAATTACTCTGTTTGTGATTCTTATGTGATAGATTATTTTGATATAGATTAGAGTCAGTCTTAACATATGGATGTGAATCATGGATAATATTACAACGGACAAGAAAATCACTGGAGTCTGTAGAAATGTGGTTTTACAGAAGAATGTTGAGAATACCATGGACAGCTAAGAAGAGTAATGAAAATGTTCTGAAAGAGGTCAAAGCAAAAAGAGAGGTAATTTCCAAAATTAGGAAGAGATAGTCATCATTGTGTGGCCATGTAATGAGAAGAGAACAGCTGGAATATATTTTAACAACTGGGAAAATTGAGGGACAAAGAGATAGGGGGAAGCAAAGAGAAAAAATACCAGATAGCTTAAGAGACTGGCTTGGCAGAAGGTCAACAACAGAAATGATAAATAACTGTCGTGATCGAAAATTGTGGAGAGACATGATCACCTACGCCAGCAGGCCCGGTACTTGATGATGATAGATTATTTGCAGAGAAAAGACACAAAATATACAAGGAAATATTGAAGTAGATGGAACAAAAAACCTAGAAAAAGTTCAAGAATATAGTATATATAAATAATATAAAATTAATTATTATAGAATAATATATATAAAAATATAACTTGGTTATATTTTAACAAATGATGGAAAATGAAAGACAGAAATAAGTATAAGAATAGGAATGGCATAAAGCAATTTTAAAACTTGAAAATTGTACTCATATCAAAAGCACATAACTACGATTAGCAAAATGCTATATTTACTCAACATTCTTGTATGGTGCAGAAACATGGACATTAAATAACAAATCAGAGCAGAAAATTGTAGCCTTTGAAATGTGGATCTATAGGAAAATGGGGAGAATTGGGTGGCAAGCAAAAAAGACAAACAAAGTAGTTGTGAATCAGCTGAAAATGAAAACAAGAGCTAGTTAAAACTATTCGAAAGAAACAGCTGAAATCTTTTGGACAAGTGAAGAGACATAATATCAATCAATTCAGAGGAAGAGTTATGTTTACAGCACTCGGAAAAAAATGACAAATAATCAACAACAGAAAAAAAAAAAAAACCGATATATGGACCGAAGCAGGATCGAACCCGTACTCAGTGGCACAGCGCCTTGCCACGAAAAGCCAAACGCTAGGGAACACTTTTTCGTGTGTTATTACGAAACAGGAACCCGTGATTTTTAGGGTAATGTGGTCGGTATTACGCCGTGCCGTTAAATTATATATTAGATAGTTATTTTATTTTGTCCTTGTTCCAAAAGCTGTTAGTCTAATTCTACGTCAATATGTGTGTGTGTATTGTTAAGTTCAGCGTTACTGTGATCTCCCAAGTTATATTGCGTATTTGTGCCTTTTTCCATTCCTGTTTTTCTTTTTTTCTTTGAAACAACCCTGATGTATTTTCAATGCTTGTGACATATCTTGTCTATCAGTGTGGATGTCGTACCTCTCTTCAAATCTTCTTACAAATTATGTATTAATAAATATCATGTTATAGTGATAAGTATTTTTTTTTAAAATGAATCTGTGTCAATAAAAGTGAGAAAGAGAAATCATCTGTGCTGTATATGGTCAATTCTGACCTATGGAAGCGAATCATGGATAGTAAAAAAAAACAGATGAAAGGACGATTAGAGGTCACAGAGATGGGATTTTCCAGAAGAAGTTTGAAGGTTCCCCGAACGGCTAAAAAAACCAACGAGGTCATTCTCAAAGAGAGGCCAACACAAAAATGGAACTCCTAAATAACATTAGAAACAAGCAATCAACATTTTTCGGGCACATCATGAGAAGAGGAAAGTTGGAATACTTGGTTACAACTGGCCCAATACAGGGAAAGAGAGATCGTGGACGAGAGAGCAAGAAAATACTAGATAGCTTGGTGTCATGGCACGGAAAACAGTTAAAAACGGAATTGATACAGTGCACTGTAGACAGAAGATTGTGGAAAGACATGATCGCCTACGCCAACCAGTATGGTATATGATTATGATGAGTCAACATCACCATCACTATTACTTATTTCTTACAAAGTTAGCATTATACAAGGCTGTTAACATCACTATCATGATATCGACTCCATCATCTTTATTATCTCCATCAACATCACCTTTTTAAAGTCGGTCCCATCTTCATTATTTCTGCAGTCATCAGTCTCTATCATCATGAAATGAATTCCATCACAATTATCATCATCATTATTATCGTACACAAGACCATCAACAACGCATCATTTGCATTAACATTCAACATCAGTCAAATATAAGCATAATGACACATCAACTCTTCTATCATCGTTATCATGCAGTATTATCATCGCTGTGACAATTATCATCACTGTGACAGTTATCATCGCTGTGACAGTTATCATCGCTGTGACTGTTATCATCGCTGTGACTGTTATCATCACTGTGACTGTTATCATCGCTGTGACAGTTATCATCGCTGTGACTGTTATCATTACTGTGACTGTTATCATCGCTGTGACTGTTATCATCGCTGTGACAGTTATCATCGCTGTGACAGTTATCATCGCTGTGACTGTTATCATCACTGTGACTGTTATCATCACTGTGACTGTTATCATCGCTGTGACAGTTATCATCGCTGTGACTGTTATCATCACTGTGACTGTTATCATCACTGTGACTGTTATCATCGCTGTGACTGTTATCATCGCTGTGACAGTTATCATCACTGTGACAGTTATCATCGCTGTGACAGTTATCATCACTGTGACTGTTATCATCGCTGTGACTGTTATCATCGCTGTGACAGTTATCATCGCTGTGACAGTTATCATCGCTGTGACAGTTATCATCGCAAAACAAAATCATTCCTACATTACACAACGGGGGTCGCGATAGCTCAGTGGGCAATGCAGTAGCCTACTAAAGAAAAGAAGTCAGGATCTATCTCGACTAAGATCATCTATCTTCACCGGGTCTCAAATTAGTGTAAGAGACTTGTTTACTATAAAAGAAGTCAGGATCTATCTCGACTAAGATCATCTATCTTCACCGGGTCTCAAATTAGTGTAAGAGACTTTTTGCTGGACAAGTAAAATGGTACTGGCGCAGTGCTGACTACAGATATTGTGCGGAATGTCGGAAAATAGGGACAATAACATCATTTTACTTCTACTTAAAGAGTAACGAATTCTTTCTTTCAGGTTTCCTACACACACACACAGTCTAAGTGGTTAGTGTGCTCGCTTCCTAACCAGAAGGGTCCGTGTTTGATCCCCAGCAGTTGTGGATTTCTTTTCGGACTGACAAGGCTCCGGGGTTCACCCAGCGTCTAAAAATGGGTTCCAGAGATTTTTGTGGGAAGTAAAGGCGGCCTGGCGTGATACCGACATCACCCAAGAATATGCCGCGGTCATAGAAAAATATGGTCACTAACACCATATTTCCCCTACGACTAGCAAGGCGTAGAGGAAATCTTTACTTATTTGATGTTTTACATACACACAGCAATAGTTTCTTTCTACCTCGAGGCATTGAAAGTTACCAGGATTATTATCGCCCCTCTCATCTCAATCACTTGCCTTGTTTGTATCGATCAACTTGTACCCATTTTCATTACACATTTAACCAGGTACGGCCGGCTGATCCAATAGAGTTCCTAGCCAAATGTCTGTACAAAGCGACCGACAGCCAACTCTACTATCAAGAAAAGGCTGTCTTTTCAAAGGTAAACCTGGCCACTGTCGTTATTCTAAACATTATTGTGTGCCGTCCATTACGGTGTTTACCTTTCATCATTCTAATAGTCACTACATCAGGCAGCTTCTAGTTTCTGCAGCACTCTATGATAGAACCAAGAATAGATTAACAGTGAATGATGAGTTTACTGGTAGTTGTCAACAATCTATAGATAAATACTGACATAGGGGTAAGAGAATGATGAGTTTACTGGTAGTTGTCAACAATCCATAGATAAATACTGACATAAGGGTAAGAGAATGATGAGTTTACTGGTAGTTGTCAACAATCTATAGATAAATACTGACATAAGAGTAAGAGAATGATGAGTTTACTGACAGTTGTCAACAATCTATAGATAAATACTGACATAGGGGTAAGAGAATGATGAGTTTACTGGTAGTTGTCAACAATCCATAGATAAATACTGACATAAGGGTAAGAGAATGATGAGTTTACTGGTAGTGTCAGCGACATATAGTTAACTACTGACATAAACATCAGTGAAACAAAGCAGGTCAAGACATTACTCTACCTCAGTAGATTATTGCAGTTATTTAAAATGTCTTATAACGTCAAACTGTGTTGAGCTGTAGGTAAAGATATCACAGTCGGATATAAACTAAAAGAGAACACAACTCAGGTCTATTCCCCACAAGGGTGGACGATGACGGCAAGTGGTCATGATGGTGAACTCTGACGATGTCAACTTTTATTTCGAAAGATTGAAAGAAGAAGACGAATTGATTTTTTTGTGCCGAGTAAAATAATCGAGAAAATCATTATTCAGCGAATCATTACAGTAATGAATATGTGGATAAAACAGAATTAAGGAGTCTTGAGAAAGAAAGACGATGTAAAGACGACAGCTTCACTTTCCTAATCATAATTGAGCTGTGTTCGGAATTTTCCAAACTCCTGTACATCCTGGCAACATTTAGGAGTCCTAGACTAAGGTTGTTGGGTCAGGTAAGAAGAATGGCAAACAATCGTGCTCGCAAACAAACACTCTATGACGAACTTAGGGACGAAAAGAGACCAAAGGGTAGACCAGTGTTGAGATATAAAAGTATTCCCAGTGATTCCTTGAGTGAAGTTTCTATCAGTGAAAGAAAGTGAGAACATCTTTCTGCAGATCGTAGCACAAGGAGAACAAAAATGTATTTAAAAAATGGTACAGAAACTTTCAAAGCAGTGCTGATATCAAATTATGAAGACAAAAGGAGCAGGAGAAAAGAGACGAGGCTATGCACAACGAATACATATTGTTCGTTCTACGGCTGGATCTGCCTATCCAATATTGACAGATCAGCAACGAGAGAAGTTGTTAAGCAAAGCAGCATCCAGAATAAGACACTAATATTTTTACCAAACTATTCCAAACTAGACTTATCAAGGAGCCGCGATAGCTCAGTGGTTAGTGAACTGGACCACAAAGGACAAGAGGTAGGGTTCGATCCCAACCGACGGCTTCCAGGTTCACCCAGCCTTAAATGGGTACCGGATTTTTTTCTGGGAAAGTAAAGCAGCACGGGCGTAATACCGACCACATTACCAAAAAAATCATGTGCTGAAGGTCTGTAAAATATAGGGTAACTAACACCATATTTCCCTATACGCCAGTTGGCGTGACGGGGGTACTTTACTTTACTTACTGACTTATCATGATTACTTGCTACTAACCGTCTGTCAAGACTCCAAAAGCCATACATACATACATGTGTTAAGAATTTCAGAAACAAATCTACATATTTTCTGTAATTATTTGTGTCTTTTTTAATGTTTTAAGGCCTTGATATTTCCGTCCCCTTTAAATTTTGACTTCTCATTTTTCTATCAATTATTAAGTTTCATAATCCTCGTTGCGTGCATTTCTCCGATGAAGATCTTCCGATTCGAAAAGTTGTTGTTTGTGAGTCATGTCTTATCTGCAAAGGTGAAACGATCTACATTTTCTTATCATTGTGTTTATGCAAAAAAGACTGTGCTGGTTTTAACGACGGGCTCTGATAGCTTGCACGCAAACAGCTTATGTGACATATTTGTTGCTAATGAATACCACGGTAAGAAATTAGCAGCTATAAAATATGTGAGTGCTGTAAATATCGACAATGTCAACCAAATAATAAAACCATTATATTTGTGTACATCATCAATGCCTCTATGGCTGAGTGCTTACTTTCATTATTTCCTTATTAGAAAGGGTCCAGATTCGAATCCCAGAAATGGCGAATTTTTTAAACGGATCGATAAAGCTTCCTGGTTCACCCAGCTTCTAAAAATGGGCACCAGAAAATTGTCTGGGGTGTTAAGGCGGCCTGGCATGTTCCTGACCACATCTTGAAAAGTTGTACCGCGGTTATGGAAAACATGGTTAGTGTGAACATATACCCCATACACCTAGCAAAGTGTAGAGGGAAGCTTAACCTTTTTCATCGTTAAGTCCCCTTCAATCATACACTAGCTAATCTTCAATATTCACTAAATTAAACACTGAGGATTTGTTTTACTGTGCACCTTTAATTTTCACTCAATCATACCTTGAAAATTATCAATATTTACAATGGGAACAAGTTACGCCTCAGAACTAGGTTCAATCAACCATATAAGCACATGTATATAAAAAGAGGACTTCCTGCCAATATGGCGGATAGGCTGCAGGAACCGTTGAGGCTATGTCTGAAAAGTACTCCTTGTTGGAGTTTCCTCATATTTCAAGTCCGGTTTGCTGCCGCAGCTACTAAGTTCAGTGTTCTATGCACACCGTGAGCTGTGTTTTTCATCCGGATCGTGTTTCAATATTCCGATTGCTTAAAATGAGTGATGATATCGTATGACGAAGGACATATAGTTGCGTTCACTCTCGATGTGGCTACGTCTTATGTATTTTGGTGTGTGATGTGGCTGCTACGATGGAGACTGTAGCCATCTTTCTTTATTTGAATCCTTCAATGAGATTAGATGTTATTTCGGATGATTCCACTGGCACGGAAGATTGATTTTAGTTCGTTTGTAGTGAAACTGGGGTCTTCGACTAACTACTACCACTGTAGCAGTGAATGTAAGAATGTAAGGAAATGAAGGGATGGGAACGGTAGGGAGAGAGTGTGGCAAACACCGGATGTTTGAAGAAGTGTCAAGCACGAGATAGTGGAGTGAACTGTGTTTTAAGAGAGTAAGAAGAGATTCACGGGGTTTAGAAAACAAGTGACAAACACGGATATAGTGAGTTAGGTTGTGGCTTAGGTCAAGGTATGATGACGTGAAGAAAACCAAATGGATGGGAAATTAAGGAAGTAGCTTTTGACTGGTTGAAATGGGAGATACAAAAAGGACGGTGGAGGGTCCAGAAGATAGGAGGGAAATGACTGAGAAGTTAGAGACAGAAGTTTGGAAAACTAAGGTGGTAGCAATGGCATAGTCTATATAAATAGTTAGGACCAGTTAGACGAAACGTCTCAGAGACTAGTCAGATCCCAGGTGGAACTTGGGGAATTAGCGGGTCTTGGAGGGAGACAAATAAAAATAAATGAATATTATTATAGAGGGATACTTCCGAGGCGATAATTAGCGAATCAATTCAGAGGAAGAGGTATGTTTACAGCACTCGGAAAAATTGACAAGTAATCAACAACAGAAAAAAATATGGGCCAAAGCAGGATCGAACCCGTACTCAGTGGCACAGCGCCTTGCCACGAAAAGCCAAACGCTAGGGAACACTGCCACTCAGTTGGACTTTAAGTAATAAAGCGTTTACACAGTTTTTATTCCAAGAGAGATTTCTGTGTGCAATTATTTACGCAAGGCGGTGTGTATGTGGTAGTTAAGTCTCAGTAACAGTCCAATGACAACGAAGATGGACGTGAAATTAGCTAGGCTGTACAAGCCCATATTAACAACGGAAAGTAGGCGTGGTGGACAGAACAGATAGAGGTTGTCGCGGAAATTCGAGGACAAGAAAGTCCACGGCCAGCAGTACAGGTCAGAGCGCCTACACCGACCACCGGTGTACCATCCACGAGGGGCTCATCTATTATTGGTCGTTTCAAATCTAAATGTTCACAATTAACATGAAATATCTCCTCTTTCCCTGCACTTACAAACTTGATTTTTTGCATCTGGCCTTGTTTTTCCAAGGTCCCACCGATTTCACAAAATTTAATGATGTAGGAAGTATGCTTCATCATGAAGCAGCACTTTCCTTTGATCTCAGTGAATTTACGGATCTTTTTGCTCCTGGAGAAAATAATTTACCGTACATTAATGGAAATCAGCTTCTCGACATAGGCGTCTCTACACAACTTGAAAGTTGGAGGCGTTTATCAACTGTTTACTTTCTATTGTTTACTTTCTTTAAAATACTATGAGAATGTCAATGTTATAGCCTTTACAGACGGTCTAAAACAAATCAGCGTATAAACAGTTCCATTAATGAAAACTATTTAAACAATATACAACAAAGAATACATTTAAAAAAATTAATTATCCGTTGCGAGCGATAACGAGCATGACATATCAAGCAAAGTTATTGTTTATGGGTACGCATGTGACTAAAGAGTCCGATGTAAGCACGGGATCCTCTTCACTGTAAAGAGCTACATTGTTCGTTTTATGTCTTTCCATGTGACTTTCATTATTTTACGTAAACAAGACATATGAAAGTGATTTAGTTTCTTTGCATGCCTGCAGTACACATATCAAGAATCTTTACATTTTCAAAACGTTATCAACTTTAGCTAAAGATTGATCATGCGGACATATAAAAACGTCCATTATTATTTCATTTATTCTGAATCAGAGGAGTCTAACATATTGATTACTAATCTGGGCTGAACGAACGATAGTCCATCTTTTTTCCAATAGTCATTTTCTTCTTTTAAGACATGATCTTCACATTTGCACCAAAAATCTTTGTCAATCTGTGATAGAGCAGCATATGTCAGTCCTTTTATATCGCATAGTTTAAAACTTGTATTCTCAGCTGCCACCTGCCCTTTAATTTTTGCCCAAACGAGTTCAATGGGGTTTAATTGTGGATGATAAGGGGGCAGTCTCAAGCACGTATGACCATGCTGTTGAATGATTTTGTCTATTTGGAATACTTTGGTCTTTTGCGATTTCTTAACAAGTGACAGTAATTCAGGTTTCAAAAATCCCTCGTTAAATGGAATTCCTTCCTTTCTTAGCCAAATCTTTATAACATCTTTTGTACTGGTAGATGTAGGAATTTTGTCTTCTTCTGCCACAGCGTTGTGGTACGACGCGTTGTCCATTACCAGACAGGATGGTCTGTCTAGAATTGGAAGAAGAGTATTTTCAATCCACTCTCTAAATATATGGCCATTCATCTCGGTGTGATAGTCCCTGTTGTCAGTATAATTAGAGGTGAATATAAGTTCTGCATTTTTCACCAACCCTTCTTTTCGGCTGCCTGCATGTGCCATTATAATACGCTGTCATTTTCCAGTGGGTACACATCTTTTAATACTTCCATCTGATAACTGCCATTCCTTTGCACTTGTGTGGTGAGAATTTATCCAAGATTCATCTAGAAATACAATATCATAACCTTGGTTACGCATTTCCCGTACTTCACGTAAATATTTACTCCTCATAGAAACTAAGTGCGGCTTCTCGCAGATGACATTTCTACCACGATCGTACTTTCTAAACGTAAAACCGATGCTTCTAACAGTTCTACATAATGTTGTTTTCGACACAACAATGTCATTTTCTGCTCTCAGTCGAATTTTCAGTTTTCTTAAAGTCACAGTTTCTTTGGAATCGAACATTTTACAAATTGCTCTTCTAATCACTTCCTTGTCAAAACTATCTACTACTTTCTTTCTTCCTAGCGTCCTAGTCTTGATTGAACTGGACACTCCGTTAGCTTTAAGCACTTGTTTGAAAAAGCGTTTGCTTATACCCAATGCGTGAATAGTTCTCTTTTCTGGCTTTGAGATGCTTCGATACAGTTTTCCACGCTTAGCTTCTATGCAAAAATATTTATACACCTTTATTGCCACTGAATGCAATGTAAGGAACTTTACTTTTATACCCATTGACTAACAGATCACAAATTTAACGAAATTACCCAATAATTAGGATACGCCGTTGCACATAAATCACAACAAAACGACAGGAAATGGGATGCACCGGATATAAAATTATAACTATGACGCGTTTTATGTGTTTTTTAGTGCTTAAAACAGGGAAATTGGCGCGCATTACGTTCAAGATGACAAATCCGTGGGTGCTCACTCATATGAAGCGGTAATTCCTCCAAATATATGGTTTGACCAAAATGCCTTAAATTTGTATACTTCAAATAAAGAATATTTAAAACTATACGTTTGTTGGTGAGGAAATGAATGTACTTCTTGGGACCAAAAAATCACAAGACCATATGCAAAATTTCAGCATTATCAATCAATTGGTTGTAGAGATATGGAATTTTAAACACCTTCAAAATATTTTGAAACGACCTATACAAGGACACGACAGAACATTGTATGTTCTTTCCACGGTGCCACGAGCAGTCAGTACACGACAGAACATTGTATGTTCTTTCCACGGTGTCACGAGCAGTCAGTACACGCCAGTTTCAAGTATCATCCGTGTACAAGTCGAGTCGTGCCGGTAACAAAGACAAGCTCTATCAGTGAAGGTTCTCTTCAAGTATCATCCGTGTACAAGTTGAGTCGCCCCGGTAACAAAGGCAAGCTCTATCAGTGAAGGTTCTCTTCAAGTATCATCAGTGTACAAGTTGAGTCGCCCCGGTAACAAAGACAAGCTCTATCAGTGAAGGTTCTCTTCAAGTATCATCCGTGTACAAGTCGTGTCGCGCCGGTAACAAAGACAAGCTCTATCAGTGAATGTTCTCTTCAAGTATCATCCGTGTACAAGTTGAGTCGCCCGGTAACAAAGACAAGCTCTATCAGTGAAGGTTCTCTTCAAGTATCATCCGTGTACAAGTCGAGTCGCGCCGGTAACAAAGACAAGCTCTATCAGTGAAGGTTCTCTTCAAGTATCATCCGTGTACAAGTCGAGTCGCGCCGGTAACAAAGACAAGCTCTATCAGTGAAGGTTCTCTTCAAGTATCATCCGTGTACAAGTTGAGTCGCCCCGGTAACAAAGACAAGCTCTATCAGTGAAGGTTCTCTTCAAGTATCATCCGTGTACAAGTCGAGTCGCGCCGGTAACAAAGACAAGCTCTATCAGTGAAGGTTCTCTTCAAGTATCATCCGTGTACAAGTTGAGTCGCCCCGGTAACAAAGACAAGCTCTATCAGTGAAGGTTCTCTTCAAGTATCATCCGTGTACAAGTCGTGTCGCGCCGGTAACAAAGACAAGCTCTATCAGTGAATGTTCTCTTCAAGTATCATCCGTGTACAAGTTGAGTCGCCCGGTAACAAAGACAAGCTCTATCAGTGAAGGTTCTCTTCAAGTATCATCCGTGTACAAGTCGAGTCGCGCCGGTAACAAAGACAAGCTCTATCAGTGAAGGTTCTCTTCAAGTATCATACGTGTACAAGTCGAGTCGCGCCGGTAACAAAGACAAGCTCTATCAGTGAAGGTTCTCTTCAAGTATCATCCGTGTACAAGTCGAGTCGCGCCGGTAACAAAGACAAGCTCTATCAGTGAAGGTTCTCTTCAAGTATCATCCGTGTACAAGTCGAGTCGCGCCGGCAACAAAGACAAGCTCTATCAGTGAAGGTTCTCTTCAAGTATCATCCGTGTACAAGTTGAGTCGCCCCGGTAATAAAGGCAAGCTCTATCAGTGAAGGCTCTCGCCCAGCATTTAAAGCATTCTATAGCACGATACGTGTACGAAATAAGGCAAATCGCAACAGTGGGTAGCTTCTATAACTATATATGCAAGTACAGTGCATACCACTACTACTATGTATACAAAATTCAAGTTTGGCACCTCAACCACACGTATATACGGACAAGCGCCCCAGACAGCTGAACTTCAAAACTGTATTAAATATAGTAGACCGAGGAAAACTCATTGACCTATAGATACAACACTACAGGCAAAACTACAGGCCACTGCAAGAGCTAACAATAAATCGTAACGTTTATATAAGAAATCACATTGCAGATAAAGACAATACTTCAGGTGCACGAAAGATAGACTATGTGTACATACTTAATGTTCTTTCAGTCATATTATTGGGACCTAAGTAAGAAGGTTCCTTTCACACCTTGCTAGGCGTTTGGGGAATATGGTGTTAGTGACCATATTTTTCTATAACCAAGACACATTTTTGGGTGATATGGTCGGTATCACGCCAGGCCGCCTTTACTTCCCAGAAGAATCTCTGGTACCCATTTTTAGAGGCTGGGTGAACCCCGGAGCCTTGTCAGTCCGATAAAAAATCCGCCACTGCTGGGTATCGAACCCGGACCCCTCTGGTCAAGAAGAGAGAACATTAACCACTCAGCCACCGAGGCGAGCACACTAACCACTCAGCCACCGAGGCGAGCACACTAACCACTCAGCCACCGAGGCGAGCACACTAGCCATCGAGGCGAGCACACTAACCACTCAGCCACCGAGGCGAGCACACTAACCACTCAGCCACCGAGGCGAGCACACTAACCACTCAGCCACCGAGGCGAGCACACTAACCACTCAGCCACCGAGGCTCCATTATTGGGACCTGCAAATGTAAAAAAAAAAAAAAAAAAAAAAAAACCAATTTGTCCCAAAAAATCATTGTCTGAATATTTGTTTCCTCAGGAAATGCATATGATGTCAATGCATCTGAAGCAGGAAGATGAAAACAGGCAAGAAGCGATAGTTCGCTACAAGAAACACGTTCACGACCTGAAGGTAACTTGCGACTGTACTGGCAACAGATAATTTGTATTGGATAATATTTTGAGCTATGGTTTAAACTGAGCCTTGATAGAGAAATTGTGAAGGAATGTCATCGGATTAAATATAGGGAAAACCCTAATCCACCTACTTGTCTACCTACATATGAACCTACTTGTCTACCTACATATGAACCTACTTGTATACCTACATCTGAACCTACTTGTCTACCTACATCTGAACCTACTTGTCTACCTACATATGAACCTACTTGTCTACCTACATATGAAACTACTTGTCTACCTATATATGAACCTACTTGTATACCTACATATGAACCTACTTGTCTACCTACATATGAACCTACTTGTCTACCTACATATGAAACTACTTGTCTACCTAAATATGAACCTACTAGTCTACCTACTTATGAACCTACTTGTCTACCTACATATGAACCTACTTGTCTACCTACACCTGAACCTACTTGTCTACCTACACCTGAACCAACTTGTCCACCTATAGGGTGTCTCTTTAATGACTGTGCATTTTTTGTTGTTGAAATAATTACGCACCTAAATTTTATCTATGTATGACGTAATAGTTCAAGCACCATTTACGTGTTCATTTAAACATCACTGCTACATGATAGATCTGGCTTACAATGGTGTTAACGATTGAAGAAAGAGTATTTTGTGAATAGTGATGTTATATGTTTAAATTTACCGAAAAAGGAACAAGCTACAGCAGTACATGATGCGTGATTTACATAAATAAATTGGAACAACTAGATTTTCAAATAATGTACAGTCATTAAAGAAACACCCACCGATCTGGAAGACCTTCAATTTCACAAGACCAAATTATGGAACTCCAAGACAGAATTACAATGAGTCCAAATGCATCTTTAAACCACTTGTCTCAACAGGTGCAAATATCTAAGAGTTCTGTTCACAAGGTTTTAAGAAGTGAACTACACTATCGTCCATACAAATTAACTGAAGTGTCTCAACTCCAAGAAAGAGATTATGAATCCCGTTTAAACTACTGCATGTGGTTTCAGAATTTTATTTATGAACATGGCGCTGCCATCCTTGACGTCACTTTTTTCACTGATGAGGCCTGGTTTCATTTATCCGGTTATGTGAACAGTCAGAACAATCGGCTGTGGAGCAGTGAAAACCCCCATGAATTTCATCAAGTGCCGCTTTACGATCAAAAAGTCGGAGTGTGGTGCGCTATAAGTCGTATGCGGATAATAGGACCTATATTTTTTAATGAAACAATAAATGCAGAACGTTACCGTACTTTAATTCTGGAACCGTTCATAGCACACCTTACAGAACGGGAAATTATGGAATCCTGGTTTCAGCAGGATGGGGCAACAGCACACACAGCTACAACAACACTCAATTATTTAGAAAGCATATTTGCAAATCGCATTATTTCACGTGGAATCTGGCCTGCTCGTTCACCAGATCTAACACCCCCAGATTATTATCTGTGGGGGGCATTGAAGGGGAAAGTTTATGAAAATAATCCGCAGACAATTAATGACCTAAAGACTGAAATAGTAGACAAGATTAAACAAATATCACCAGACATTATTCTGAAGGTTTTCGCAAATATGGAAAGACGAATCACGACATGTCTTGAGGCCCGTGGTGGACATTTTCAACATATTCTTTAGGCACTTTGTGTTAATACCAACATTACCCATTATAAGCTCGCCGATAGCAGTCAAGTATATTTGAATATTTTACAATTTGTGTGACGCATTAGTTAACCGCATTTCTGCTGACGTTTTTCTTCCGGGAGTAGAAATTCACTGCACTGCGACTTTAAAAACACCCTGTACATATGAACCTACTTGTCTACCTACATCATCATCATCGGGCGCCATCTCCGCAACGAAGGTTGGCTACCATGGAGCGCCATTCTGCTCTGTCTCTTGCTTTGATCGTGCAGGTTGTCATAGGTTTACTTGTCCATCTTTTGATGTTACTCGTCCATGTTAGTCTTGGTCTGCCTCTGCCTCTTTTACCTTGTAATTTCCCTTCCAATATTACTTTTAGTAGGCTGTTGCGTCTTTTAACAAAAATTTCATTTGTCTTGTTCTAATCGTGTTTAGTAGTACTCTTTTCATTTTTAGTTGTTTTAAAACTTCGTCGTTTGTTTTCTTTTCTTTCCATCCAATTCTACCTATTCTTCTATAAATCCACATTTCAAAGGCTTCAATTTAATTTTCTGTTCTGTTTTCTTGTCTAATGTCCATGTTTCTGCACCATACAGGAATATTGAGATGATGTAAGTAATATTTTGCTTTTCTTAGTTTTAGCCCTGGTGTTATTTGTTTTGATATTAGTATATTTTTCATGGCATTAAAATTACTTTTTGCCATACCTATTCTTTTGTTTATTTCAGTTGTACATTTTCCACCACTGGTTATAGTATGTCCCAGGTAGTTGTAGTTCTGAACTGTCTCCAGATGTATTCCTTCCACTTTGATATTTAATTGTAGGTCTTGAGAGTTTTTTTTGTTTATGATCATAGTTTTAGTCTTTTTGATATTCATATCTAGTCCATATTTTTTGCTTATCATGTTTATTACATTAAGTAATTGTTGTAGATCTTTTGGATCTTCTGCTAGTAGTACAGTAGTGTCAGCATATCTTAGGTTATTGATTACCTTTCCATTAATGTTTAGGCCTGGCATCTATGTGATCTTTTTAAAGATTTGCTCAGTGTATAGATTGAACATGCTTGGTGATAGGATGAATCCCTGTCTTGCTCCTTGTTTTATATCAATGGGTTTAAAGTTCTCGTTGTTATATTTTATTATTGCTGTTTGCTCCCAGTATAAATTACATATAAGTCGTATGTCCATGTCATCTAGATGTATCTCTTTTAGGCATTCTATACGTTGTTTGTTGTGCATTCTATCAAAAGCGTTGAAGTAGTCTATGAAGCAGGCATATATTGGTTTGTTTACTTCTGTATACTTTCGATCAATGTCCTCATGCAGAATAGGGCTTCTTTTGTCCCGCTATTTTTCCTAAATCCAAATTGCTGCTCATCTAATTCAGTATTGACTTTGTTCTGAATCCTTCCCTGTATAACTTTTAGCAAGATTTTTGTAACATGGCTCATTAGGCTTATTGTTCTAAAGTCACTGCATTCAACTGCACCATTCGTTTTAGGCAATGAAATGAAAGTTGATATTTTAGTTCCTTTGGTATGTATCCTGTATGGTATATGTCGTTGCATATGTCTGTAATCACTTCAATGCCGAGATCTTCAAGTGTATGTATCATCTCTATGCTGTTGAGTCCTTTTGCTTTTAACTTTTTCATTGTTTTTATAGCTTTTTTCACCTCAGATTTTAAGATTTTGTAGCCTGATGTACATTTTATAATTGGTTTCTTGTCCCTTTGATCATGAAATAGTTCTGTTATATATTCCTGCAATCTGTCTATTATATCTTTATTGTCTGTTAGCATTTTTCCTTTTTTGTCTGCAATGCATGCCACATTCTGTGGTTTTTTTTTTCATTTTTATTAGTCATTTTTTATTTCTATGTGCATTCCTATTGAGTTTTGTTTGTCTTCCATTTTTTTCTATTTCTAAACATTTTTGGCTGAGCCAGTCTTCTTTTGCCTTTTTGCACATTTTGCGTATTTCATTATCTATTTTATTGTACTAGGCAGCGTACTTTGCTTGTCTCCTCTTTTCCATTTTTCCTAAGGTGGTGTTAATTATCGATTTTTGTTTTTTGTTCTTTTCTTTTTTAGATAAGGTGTCGCTGGTTTCTTGTATGCTTTTCTTTATGCACTGCCATTTGGTTGTAACTTTTTCTTCAGGATTTTCTCTTCTGTGTTGCTCAATTCTTTCTTCTAGCAGCTTCTGATATTTGTTCTTTACTTGTATTGTAGAAGTATCTTTAATATCTTTTTGATTTATTTAAAGCTGTTATATCTAGTGGTATTGTTGATGAATTAGACTTTTGCTTGTTTCTCTTTACTTTGATTTTCATTTTAATCATTACAGGATTGTGATCTGAATTAATGTCTGCTCCTGGATAGGCTTTGGATTTCTTGACGCTGTTACGGAACTTTTCCTTTATCATTATTTAATCTATTTGATTCCTCTTCTTATCTCCAGGGATACTTTTCCATGTGTATAGTTTCCTTTTCTCTTGCTCAAAATATGTGTTACATATTATCAGCCTGTTTTCTTCACAAAATTGTATTAATCTTTCTCCTCTGTCCTAAACCATAATTTCCTATCATCATTGAGTGCCATCTCCACATCGAAGGTTGGCTACCATGGAGCGCCATTCCACTCTGTCTTTTGCTTTGATGGTGCAGATTGTCATAGGTTGCTTTGTCCATCTTTTGATGTTACTCGTCCATGTTAGTCTTGGTCTGCCTCTGCCTCTTTTACCTTGTAATTTCCCTTCCAATATTACTTTTAGTAGGCTGTTGTGTCTTTTAACAAAAATTTCATTTGTCTTGTTCTAATCGTGTTTAGTAGTTCTCTTTTCATTTTTTATAATTCTACGTCTCCTTTATCATAATGAAGACCAGTTCTGGAAAGGCAAGCAACTTTCACGTCTGCATTGTTTGTTCTGTAGACAAATGTGTTTCTGCTCGTCTCTCTTCTCTTCTCTCTCTCTCTCTCTCTCTCTCTCTCTATGCCTGTCATCAACATTGCAATGAGCTAATTCATTAAAAATCACCAGGTAGAGCAGGCATGCGAATTGCTAACTCCTATCATCATCATCATGTGCTTGATAAACTACTTCATCGTCATAATCATATGCCATACTGGTTGCGATCATGTCCTTCCACAATCTACTATCCACAGTGCCTCATTAATTCAGTTGCTGACAGCTTTCCATGCCATGACATCAATGCTGTCTAGTATTTTATCTCTTTGTCCTCGGCGATCTCTCTTTCCCTGTATTATGACAGTTGTAACCAAGTATTCCAACTTTCCTCTTCTCATGATGTGCCCGATAAATGTTGATTGTTTCTTTCTGATGTTTTTAGGAGTTCCCTTTTTGTGTTGGCCTCTTTGAGAATTTCATCATTGGTCTTTTAACTGTCCAGGGAACTTTCAACATTCTTCTTAGAAATCCCATCTCTGTGGCCTCTAATCGTCTTTTCACTTGTTTGTCTACTGTCCATGATTCGCTTCCATAGGTCAGAATTGGCTCTAAATAGCACCGATGAACTCTCTTTCTCACTTCTGTTGACATAGACTTGTTACATAAGACGTTTTTCATTTTCTTAAATGCTGTTTTGGCCTGAGCTATTCTGCTGTTTCTTAATTCTGCGGTGCATCTTCCATCTGATGTTATTATTGTGCAAAAGTATTTGACGAATTACACTTGTTTCATTTTTGTCCTGTTTATTTTTATGCTGCATGATGGTGACGATTGTTTCTTCGATATGACCATTACTTCTGTTTTCTTACTATTCAGACTGAGACCTTTCTTCTTGCTTTCTTTTATTATTACGTCTATCATTTCTTGTATTATCATCACATGCTTCTAATGACGTGGCATATAACACAATGTACCTCATAATAAAGTCTTTCTTCTGGGCTAGCTTCTCAAACTTAAAACAGTGGTTAATGTCTGTTCAAGTTATCTCTCTTGTCAGTGTTTTTTTAAGTTTCCGGCTCAAAACTGGCTCAACACTACAGGTGTGCAACAAAGCTGAGGGCACTCTACGAAGGTCTAGACGAGTCGTTTCGAGCTTCGTCCAGAGGAAATGACACAGACAGCTTGAACAAATACACCTCGAAAAAAGGAGGGAGAAAGAAAGATACAGAGAGAGATAGAGAAAGATAAAGAGAGAGAGAAAGAGAGAGAAAAGAAAAAGAAAGAAATAGAGAGAGAGAGAAAGAGAGAGAGAGAAAGCGAAAGAGAAAGAGAGAGAATGATATAGAAAGAGAAAGAGAATGAAAGAAAGAGAAAGAGAGCGAGAAAGAGAGAGAAAGAGAGAGAGAAAGAGAGAGAAAGAGAGAGAAAGAGAAAGAGATAGAAAGGGAGAGAAATATAGAGAAAGATAGAGAGAAAGAGAAAAAGAAAGCGAGAGAGAGAAAAAGAGATGGAATATGCATTATTTTTAGCTATTCCTGCATGTATTGCTTTTCTTTATGTATTTCTTCTCCTTGTGTGCTCTAATTGGGAGCTTTCTTTGCGACTCTTGTTATTTCTGTGTCTGTTCCAAGTGTTTGTAAATACAACAAAAGTCACGTGGTAGTTATCTTGTATGCTTGTTGCTGAGTGTTGATTGCTAGTAGTTATGTTGTATGCTTGTTGCTGAGTGTTGATTGCTAGTAGTTATGTTGTATGCTTGTTGCTGAGTGTTGATTGCTAGTTGTTATGTTGTATGCTTGTTGCTGAGTGTTGATTGCTAGTAGTTATGTTGTATGCTTGTTGCTGAGTGTTGATTGCTAGTAGTTATGTTGTATGCTTGTTGCTGAGTGTTGATTGCTAGTAGTTATGTTGTATGCTTGTTGCTGAGTGTTGATTGCTAGTAGTTATCTTGTATGCTTGTTGCTGAGTGTTGATTGCTAGTAGTTATCTTGTATGCTTGTTGCTGAGTGTTGATTGCTAGTAGTTATGTTGTATGCCCACAACACTTAATTTATTCATATTCTTCATCGTCATCATCAACAAGTGCCGTGCCTGCTGGCGTAGGTGATCATGTGTCTCCACAAATTTCGATCTCGACAGCTATTTATCATTTCTGTTGTTGACCTTTGCTAAGCCATTCTTTTAAGCTGTCTGGTATCTCTTATCTTTCCTTCCCTCTATCTATTTGCTCCTATCAATTTTTCCAGATTCCCCAATATATTCCAGCTGTTCTCTTCTCATTAAATGGCCAACAATGATGATTGGTTCACCCAGCCTTTAATGGGTACCGGAATTTTTTCTGGGAAAGTAAAGCAGCACGGGTGTAATACCGACCACATTACCCCAAAAATCATGTGCTGAAGGTCTGTAAAATATAGGGTTACTAACACCATATTTCCCGATACGCCACTTGGCGTGACGGGGTTTACTTTACTTTTTTTTACTTTTATTTAACCTAATTTCTTTAGATTTCCATGTTTCCCGGTGCAACGAGAGCTCCTCTTGCTTTTGATATCCTTATTTTGGTATCATTTTCTGTTCCTCCCTCTTTATCTATATAACTGCCCAAATATATGTAAGATTGTACGTCTAGTAGAGGCATTTCTCCTAGTTTTATTTGGTTATTTGCCAACTGCATTAATTCTCATAATGTTGGTCTTATCACTATTAATCTTCAGTCATAGCTGTTGTGATCTCTCATCAAGTATGCTCATTTTATCCTGCATCTGTTGATGGCTGTGTGATAGGAGAGCTATGCCATCAGCAAAGTCTAAATCATCAAGTTGTTTGGTCAGTGACCACTGGATTCCATTTCTGTTGTTTTTAGTTATTTTCATAATCCAATCTATGGCCAGTAGAAAGAGAAATGGGGACAGAAGGCATCCTTGCCTTACTCCTGTTCTTATTTCAAATGCTTCTGTAAGCTGTCCTTCATGCACCACACTACATTTTGTTCCTTCATACATTGTTTTTATCAGGTTAATAAACTTTATGGGGATTCCGTAATGACTCAGCAACGTCCAGAGCATTCCTTTGTCTTTTTCTTTGCTACTACCATTACTTCTGTCTTTTTGCTATGAGGCTGAGCCATTTATTGTTGTTTTCCTTTGCTAAGTTGTGTAATATTTCTTGTCATTTATGCTCACTTTTAGCGATATAGACTGTATCATCAACATGCTAATTTCTGAAGAGAAGAGAGTGGAGATTGGGCGGATGGAGGGATGGGGGAGAGTTCATTTGAGTTAAGGGTTGGAGAACAAATGCCGCATGCACAGTGCAGCCACTGTCATCATCATCACCGAGTGCCGTCTCCGCAACGAAGGTTGGCTACCATGGAGCGCCATTCTGCTCTGTCTCTTGCTTTGATGGTGCAGGTTATCATAGACTGATTTTTCCATCTTTTGATGTTACTCGTCCATGTTAGTCTTGGTCTGCCTCTGCCACTTTTACCTTGTATTTTCCATCCAGGATTACTTTTAATAGGCTGTTGTCTTTTAAGCCACTGTCTTAATGAACATATTGATCATACCTGTTACCCTCAGGTGAGTCGAAAGGGCGTTTATTTTGTTTGAAGAAATGACAATGGTTTATTCTTCCGGCCGGTTGTTACTGAATTTGCTGGTGTGTTTGTTGCTGATGTTAGGCCTCGCAAACACTATTACCGATAATGCAAATTGGCTGCACGTACACACGTTTTTGATGAGACTAACGTGTTCGCTTAACCCGTTTTAGTTGCTTTGTTTTACATGTGTGTCTTGAATAATGTTTGTTTTAAACGTGTGTTTTAAATGTTTGTTTTTAAACGTGTTTAAAATATGTAAAACACAAATGTGTGTTTTAAATGTATGTTTTAAATGTTTGTTTTTAAACGTGTTTTAAATATGTAAAACACAAATGTGTGTTTTAAATGTGTGTTTTGAATGTTTGTTTTAAACGAGTGTTTTAAATGTGTGTTTTAAATGTTTGTTTTAAATGTGTGTTTTAAATGTGTGTTTTTGACAAAACTGGGGTGAGGAATTGACTGTGCACTTTCTTTTCGTTGGAAGTCGTTTGGAATCATCGACTGTGTCATACTGGCCGCCATTATAGCTGTACTGGGTACCCCCGTGTCAACAGAATTTACCAATGCACCAAGTCGGGGCGGATATGGCATATTCCCGATTACAATAAAACTGATTTCATGAACAGTTTATTTGTTGCAGAGTGGTGATTGTTGATATATGTGCTGTATGTTCACGCCCTATAACTTAGTTACAAGAGACATAGAAACAAAGTTGAACGCATTCGAAAATAAATGTCTAAGGAAAATACTTGGTATAGCGTGGAACGAATTCAAAACAAACGAGGAAATTAGAGAAATCACCAATCAACCACTAATATCTTCAGTAATAAAGAAAAGACGATGATCATATGTTGGACAAGTGATGAGAAGAGATAATAACCGAATAGCAAAGTAAGCCCTCATGTGGGAAACAACAGGTAAGAGGAAAAGAGGAAGACCCAGAGAGACACTGAGAGGAACATTGATGAAAGAGGCAAAAGCAGCAGGAATCGGCTCCCTCAATGAGATAGAGCTGCTTGCACAGAACCAGAGACAACTGGCGAGATTTGATAAAATATCTTTAAAAGAATTGAAAACTGCTAGAATAAAAATTTAGATAAGAGAAGGAGTATCTTGGTCTACGCCCTATGGGCCGGCAACGGCTCGAAAGGTCAGTAGATAGATAGATAGATAGATAGATAGATAGATAGATAGATAGATAGATAGATAGATAGATAGATAGATAGATAGATAGATAGATAGATAGATAGATAGATAGATAGATAGATAGATAGATAGATAGATAGATAGATAGATAGATAGATAGATAGATAGATAGATAGATAGATAGATAGATAGATAGATAGATAGATAGATAGATAGATAGATAGATGGATAGATGGATGGATGGATGGATAGATGGATGGATGGATGGATGGATGGATGGATGGATGGATGGATGGATGGATGGATGGATGGATGGATGGATGGATGGATGGATGGATGGATGGATGGATGGATGGATGGATGGATGGATGGATGGATGGATGGATGGATGGATGGATGGATGGATGGATGGATATAGATGGATGGATATATAGATAGATCGATGGATGGATGGACGGATGGACGGATGGATGGATGGATGGATGGATGGATGGATGGATGGATGGATGGATGGATGGACGGATGGATGGATGGATGGATGGATGGATGGATGGATGGATGGATGGATGGATGGATGGATGGATAGATAGATAACTTGGTATAACAGCAGAAATGTTTATTCAAATAACCGTATGCAATATTTATCTTTTGCAGCGCTTGCTAGTAACTATGCAGAGGGATTCTTCAGTATTTCGCCTGCCAAAACATATCACTCACCTAAAAAAAAAACATCCGTATACACCAAAAAGTCGGGAAAGCAGTGATGAAACGCCTCAAGATTCGGCTAGCACGTTACGACACATTCACAGGAGCCTCAGAGAGTCGTTAGAGCGCCGTAGCGTTGTTTCACTACACATGGACAGCTCTTCCCCAACTCACGACACTGCTGATGAATCGCGTCTTGAAAGAAGTGCTAGTCTGCATACAAGTCGCAGCGAAACAGTTAGCTCCCTTGGATCAGGTGGTCTACAAGGAATGCGAAGTTTAGAGGACAGTCGTCGGCCATCAAAAAGTGGTCTCGTGGACAGCAAAGAGAAACTGAAACGCATTACTAAAAAACCGGAAAAATTAAAATCCGATACAGCATTACATGAGAAGTTTAGGGCCAAGATACGTCAATCTAAGAAGAGTGAGATGAAAGAAACGACTAAACCTGAGACAGTCGACAAACAAATTAAAAGAAAGAGAAGAAATTTAAGTGAATCTGAAGAGGAAGAGGAAGAAGAAGAAGAAAAAGAAGAAGGGGAGGAGGAGGAAGAAGAAGAAGAAGAAGAGGAAGAAGGAATGGGAGCACCTTCCGCGGGAGATAAAAGGCTGATTGATAAGAAAAAATTGGCACAAATGCAACGAATACAACGCCTTAAGGAACCCAAAGCGAAAGTCCCTACTAAACATCACGATAAATATTCGGCAAAGAGAATTTCTTTGCAAGATCTCGAAGATGAGGAACGATTAGAAGGAGTAGAATCCGATGTTCTCATTGGTCGCCCGAGACGTGAATCAAGAAGGGCGAAAAGGCACTCTAGATCTGGTTACTCAGAAGCTGATATGACAGTTGATGAATCAGAGGCAAGTCAGTATGAAGATGTAGAACCACGGTCACGGAAGAAGAAGCACCAGCTTTCGAAAAGTGAATTGAAGCAAAAAGATAAAATGAAACTCACAAAAGAAAGTGTAATGTCGGACACGGAGAGCATTAAATCAAAGCAGGAATCAGAACCTACTAGTTCCGTGGATGAATATGAGCAAGAGATGTGGGGGACGGCTGATGAAGACGAAATTGATGAGTATTCTAAACAGAAAAAAAGGGGTAAGAAAACGAAAAAGATACTCGAAGAGAAAGAACAACTAGAAGCTGAAGATGAGATAAAAATCGAGCCAAAGAAACCAAAAAAAGGAGACAGCGGAAGAAGAGCAAAGACAAGGCGTGATCAGGAGGGAATAAGCGAAGTACCTGAGATAGAGGATGAATTTGACAAAGTGAGTGAAACTAGCAGTAAGTTGAGTAAACAAAAACAGAAAAAAAAACGATTGCAGGAGGCCACAGATGACGTAACAAAAGTAGACGACGGTGGAAAGTCGGAACGAAGGAAACGTAGAAAAGGCGAGGTAAAGAAAGAAACCTCTGATATTATATTAGTCGATGAAACTGTTTCTGACCTAGTGTTGACTGCGAGTGAAACAAAAATAGACGATGTCGGTGTTAAAAAGAAGGGGAAAAAAACCCGTGGAAAGCGGAAATCTGGTGATGAAAATGTTGAAGATATGCAGGAAAGGGAACTTAGATCAAGATTGTCTTCTGCAGAGCAGCTCTCCCCACAGCGTATCTCCTCCTTAGTTAGTAGGTTGTCCAAGACTGGCTTTCAACAAAGCAGGGATGTATCAGGCAAATCAACTCCATTAAAGTTGAAGGCGAAGTCACAAGCCTTGAAAGATGCGTTAGTTAAAGACTTTGATGAACAAGAAATACAGGACATCCAGGTTAGGCGAAGAAGAAAAAGTAAAACGATTACAACAGATGAAACAGAGCCGAAAAGAAAAGAGAAGAGGCTTCGCACGAAGAAAAGCGCCTCCAGATACGATGTGTATGAAGACGATGAGGCGGGGATAGAACCAAAAAGAAAAGAGAAACATCGTAAGATAAAAAGCGCCGCAACTTCCAAATATGATGGTGACGTAGATGATGAGTCAGGGACGCAAGTGAAAAGCATAAGTTCAAGGTCGCTTATTCTCAGTACTACTTCCGCTGAATCCATTGCACTAGCAGCAATAACAAAAACACGCAAGAAGTCAAGTTCTAAAAAGACAAAGACCAGAAAGAAACATGCAATACAAGAGGATTTAGACTCTGAATCCCAAAAACAAACACAGGGATCAACACTTTCCACTGAAATAATGGAACTGGAAGTTTCTGTTGCCTCCGTTGAAGAAAGTCTGCAGATTACACCTGTAGAGTGTGAGTGGGTGCTGCATCCACCGCGAATACTTGTTTGTATCCACCCGATCTTAGGGGAGATGCGTGCCAATCCTGTTAGCCTCAGTGCAATAAAAAGTAAGTTCTTGACTAACGCACTTCCTAGTTTAGCGTACCTCCACCATTATGCTCTCGCAAAACATTTGAAATAACGTCCCTGTCTCAAGAAACTTAAAAACTAATCATCATTATCATGTGCCAAACAGGTTTGTCGTCGTCGATAATGTCCTTCCACAATTCTCTATCCACTGTGTCTCGTATCAATTCTGTTGTTGACTACCTTCCATCCATGGCACAAAGCTATCTGCTGTCTTTTCTCTTTGTCATCAGCAATCTCTCTTTCCCTGTATTTTACAATTTTGTAACCAAATACTCCCACTTTCACCTTCCCATGATGTACTACAACAATTTTGTAACCAAATACTCCCACTTTCACCTTCCCATGATGTACTACAACAATTTTGTAACCAAATACTCCCACTTTCACCTTCCCATGATGTACTAGAAAAATTTCGATTAAAACCTAATGTATATAATTATTATTTTATTATATTTATATTACTACAAGAAATGTTAGACATTATAGTGAAAGAAAGCACAAATAAAGGACTCAGCCTTAATAACAAAGAAAAAGACATCACCTCAGTGCAAAATAAAGACAAGTGGAACAATAATAAAACAGGTAAATGAATTTAAATATTTGGGAACTTTGTTAACCTCAGACGGAAGATGTATAAAAGAAGTGAGATGCAGAATGGCTCAGGCAAAAGCAGCTTTCCAAAAAAATGAGGAAGATACTATGCAATCCATTTTTGACAATAGAAACAAGAAAAAGAGTTCTTAAATGTTACGTAGAGCCTGTCTTAACATATGGATGTGAATCATGGACAATAGGACAACAGACAAGAAAATCACTGTAGTCTGTAGAAATGTGGTTTTACAGAAGAATGTTGAGAGTAATATGGGCAGCTAAGAAGTGAAATGAAGATGTTCTGAGAGAGGTCAAAGCAAAAAGAGAGCTAATTTCCAATATTAGGAAGAAACAATCATCATTTTTTGGCCATGTAATGAGAAGAGAACAACTGGAATATATTGTAACAACTGGAAAAATTGAGGGACGAAGAGATAGAGGGAAGCAAAGAGAGAAAATAACAGACAGCTTAAGAGAATGGCTTGGCAGAAGGTCAACAACAGAAATGATAAATAGCTGCCGAAATCGAAAGTTGTGGAGAGGTATGATCACCTACGCCAGTAGGCCCGGTACTTGATGATGATGATGATGATGATGATGATGATGATGATGATGATGATGATGATGATGATGATGATATAATTATTCCCTATTTTTTCGTCAAGACAATGTTGTTTTTTTCTTCATTTTTTTACAATGCTTCATAGACCCGTGCTATTATGCTTTTCACTTCTGTGGTGCATCATCCGTCTGATCTTCTTATTGTGCCCAAGAATTTGGGGCTCTGCTCCTGAGTACAATAAATATCTTAGAATAACATTATTTAAAAAAATATTTAAACGAAAGTTTATTAATTTTATTGCAATGGAAACAATTTAAGAAGACTGGCAAATAATAACACGAATATGCACCTATAGCTCGTTTCAAAACATATGCCCAACTTCAAAACGCTATTACTCTCTAACCGTTTGTTAAATACTTTTGAAATTTTTCAAATGTTATTAGAATGCAAAAGACCCTTTAAATGTATATTTAACAAATATCTTGCAGCTGCAGTTTTCTTAAAGCGGCGATATTTCTTTGATGTTTGTCAAAATTGTAAATTGTGAAGCCCTAAAGAATAGAAATTACCGTAGTTGCTGGTCTATGTGGCCGTAATGGGGAAATAACTGGATAAAACAAAACACCAGGATAATTATTGTCTGCTCAGTTCGAGGACGGACGATAATATCAAGGTATACCTGTATGTCCAATTTTCATAGTTGTGTGGTCCTTAAATGGACCGTTTGTTGAAATAATTTAAGGTAATATAGGGCCAACATTGTGGGGGCTATATACTTTCATTCTGAATCAGACGAGTCTAAAAGATTAATAACTGCTTGGGGTTGAACATTCCACAAACCATCATTTTTCCAATATTCCTCTTCCTGTTTTAAGACGTGGTCTTCACATTTAGCCCAATAATCTTTGTCTATATTTAATAAAGCGAGATTAGCAAGAGTCTTTACATCGCATATTTTGAATGTTGTATTTTCATCTGCCACTTGTCCTTTTAATTTTGCCCAGATTAGTTCTATTGGATTTAAATGAGCATGGTAAGGTGGCAGCCTCAAACTTATATGACCGTGCTCTTGGATAATCTTATCTATTTGAAAAATCTTTGTCCTCTGTTTTTGCTTTACTAGAGATAGTAATTCAGGTTTTAAGTACATGTTATTAAATTGTATGTGCTCCTTTGTGAGCCATATCTTAATAGCATCTTTTGTACTGGATGACTTCGGGACTTTATCTTCAAGTGCAACAATGTTGTGGTACGCTGCATTGTCCATTATTAGGCAAGATGGTCGATCTGGTGATGGGAGAACATAATTTTCAATCCAATGTCTAAATATGTGACCATTCATCTCAGAGTGATAATCCCGGTTGTCTATGGATTTTGAAAGAAAAATGAGCTCTGCATTCTGTATTGGTCCATGTTGTCGACTACCTGCATGAGCAATTATCAAGCGCTGTCCTTTGCTGCTAGGTATTAATCTCTTAATCTTTCAATCTGATGACTGCCATTCCCTTTGGTTAGTGTGGTGAGCATTGATCCATGTTTCATCCAAGTACACAATATCATAACCTTGCTTGCGCACCTCTTTTACTTCACGTAAGTACTTGCTTCTCATGACTACTATATGTGGCTTCTCACAGATGATGTTTCGTCCATTGGAATACTTTCTGAATGTAAAGCCTGCAGCTCTCACATTCCTCCATAATGTAGACTTTGATATTTCAATACTGTTGTTCTTTTTCAGCGATACTTTTAATTTTCTTATTGTAACAGTTTCATTCATACCCAACATTTTGCGAATTTCACTTCTAATAAGTTCACTGTCGAAATGATCCAACATTTTTGCTCTTCCTTGTGATTTTGTATATTTTGAACATTGACGGTCACGTGCTTGAATCCAGCGATTAAATGACCGTTTAGATAAATCCAAAATGTGTCTTGTCCTATTCTCAGGGTTTTCTAAAGAATGAAATAATCTTCCTCGTTTAGCCTCTTTGCAAAAATAGTCATACATTTTTATTGCGATGTTTTGTAAACTGCAGAATTTCATTTTAAGACTCATGATAAATGTTAGCGTTCCACGTCTACACCTATGAAAGAACGGAAATGGAACACACAATGCCTCGTGTTTTCTACAAGTGTCTAATTGTGTCAGACAGCTCACTTTTAAAGCGTGGAAAATCGTAAATTTGACCGTGTATAGATTTGTAATCGCTATTTTTAACTTAAATACTGTAAACACTAAGTTTTGACTACATCAATGGGTCGTTATAAATTTATATAAATCAAATAAGCAATAATAATAACCAAATGTTTGTTTTTAATGAAATTAATTCCCTGTTGGGTTCTAATCATTATAATTTTACATGCAAATTTTGAAAAAAATTACAAAAAGCGGTTTAAAAGATATTGATTTTAAAAGTTGGGCACGACTTATGAAACAAGCTATAGCGATCAGTTTCAAGTGAAAATAGAGCATTCGTTTTATCTTATTCAAAATTTGAACTTTCCTGTTCACATCTGAAATATCATCATCGTCATCATCATCATCATCATCATCAATGAGGGCCGTCTTCGTATCGAAAGTTGGCTATGATGGAGCGCTATTCCACTGTCTTTTGCTATAATAGTGCAGGTTGTCATAAGCTGACTTGTCATATCTGAAATGTACATCTAAATACTGACCATTAATATATGACGTATCGTTATCCTGTTAGTTGCCCAACTTCGGCCTGCGGTTTTTTTTTATAAACGTTTCTACAGTGGTTCAAGTTATTTAATTCAAGAAATTGATGTAAATAATGCAAGCAATTGATGTCAATAATGCAGGCAATTTATGAAAATAATGCGAGTAATTGATGTAAATAATGCAAGCAATTGAAGTAAATAATGAAAGTTATTGATGTAAATAATGCAAACAATTTACATAAATAATGCAATCAATTGATATTAAAGTAATGAACATAAATAATTTAAGCAATTAATATAAATAGTGCAAGCAATTGATGTAAATTATGCAATCAATTGATACAAATAGTGCAAGCAATTGATGTAAATTATGCAATCTATTGATATAAGTAATAAGAGTTCTAATTTTTAACATTTGTTCCAATAGATTTCATAGGCTGGCCTGAACGCTCCGGGTACACCTGGCAAAATTTCTATGACCCGGAAGTGTACACTCTAGTTGACCCGTACGTTGATGACGCTAAATACAGTAGACGTACAACAACTCTATTCATTTAAACATGCCAGGTAATTGACACAAGTTCAGTCTACAATATACGTTCATATAATTTTTAAGTGGTTGGCTATTTTCTAAATACATGTACACATTTTTAAAATGTATTTGTTTTTATTTCGGCTATTTCCTTAATTAGGAATTCTTAAGCGAAAAAAAAAAGAAAATAAATAAGTCATCATAAGCTCAAGCATTTTTATTTTACTGCGATTCATCGTCGAGTGTCGTCTCCGCATTGAAGGTTGGTTACCATAGAGCGCCATTCCGATTTGTCGTTTGCTTCGATAGTGCGGGTTGTCATAGGCTGACTTGTCCATCTGTTGATGTTACTCGTCCTTGTTAGTATTGGTCTGCCTCTGCCTCTTTTAACTTGTATTTTCCCCATCCAAGATTGCTTTTAGTAGACTGTTGTGTCTTAAAATCTCATTTGTTTTAGTTAGAATTGTGTTTAGTAGTTCTCTTTTCATTTTTAGTTGTTTTAAAGATTACATCATTACTACAATTAACATATAAATATAAATAATTTAACAGCGGCATAAACACATGTTATTAAAGAAAACAAGACTGTTATAGCAACACAATTTAGATTATTAAGAACATTTATTTTTGCTACAGCAATATGTAAAACGTAGACTATTCTGTTTAATGAAAAATCTTCATTTAGCTTTGAATGCAATATTACAGAAAAAAATGTCCGTTTTTATGCTCTTTTACAAGGAGAAAACTGATTACTTAAAAGCATATAAATATAAAATAAAATATTTTGGCCATCAAACCATCTTCCATCTTAAATTCGTATTTCATTAGCCAGAACAGTTTGTCAGTTTCCAAGCCAGTTATGTGGAGTTTAAGTTGATTTGATGTAAAGCTGAAAGTTTTACCAACTCATTGTTTATCGATTTTTTACTGCTGGGATTTATTATTGAACAGGTGGCTTTTAAAAAAAATGTATCTAGGAAGAATGTGATGTAATCCCTTACCATACAAAAATATTAAAAGAGGAGAGGGCAGAAGAGCAAGAGGCAGACCCAGAGTAAGAATGATAGGCAACGCCAAACAACCGCCATTCCGCTCTGTGTCTTCGATGGCGCAGGTTGTCATAGGCTGACTTATACATCTTTATGATGTTACTCGTCCATGTTAGCCTTTGTCTGCCTTTGCTTCTTTTATCTTGTATTTTCTCTTTCAATATTGCTTTTAATAAGCTGCTGTGTCTTTTAACATGCCCCCGACAATATCATTTATTTTGTTTGAATTGAAGCCGGCAAAATTGCGATACTAGTAGAACTTTGTACTCCGACGACACCCGAACGTGTACAACAGGAAATGATAGACATACACACACACACACACACACAGAGAGAGAGAGAGGGCATTTAAAGACTTTCTTTTTGTATGTGTACACGCAGGACACTCACCTTATATTAAACGTCAAGTGTAAAAATCGGCTAGGATCGCATCTATTTGTAGTATTTATTAGGCCCGCAGTATGAAAGCAATCAAAATTTTAGAAAGCATAAATGTAGACAGCAAAGATCTAAGAATAATAAAGAACATGTAGTGGCAACAAACAGCGGCCATAAGAACTGGAAACCAATTGGGAATGTTTCAACAAATAAAACAGGGTGTTAGACAAGGTTGTGTGCTGTCACCAGATTTGTTTAATATTTATAGTGAGATTATTTTAAGATCCATAAGGGACATGCCTGGAATAACAGTTGGAGGTCATAATATAAATAATCTAAGGTATGCTGATGATACAGTCTTAATCGCTAAGAGTGCAAATTAGTTACAAGAAATGTTAGACATTATAGTGAAAGAAAGCAAAAATTAAAGTCTCAGCCTAAATAGCAAAATGACGTAAGTAATGGTAACATCAAAGAAAAAGTCATCACCGCAGTGCAAAATAAAAACAAGTGGAACAATATTAAAACAGGTACATGAATTTAAATATCTAGGAACATTGTAAACCTCAGATGGTAGATGTACAACAGAGGTGAGATGCAGAATGGCTCAGGCAAATGCAGCTTTCCAAAAAATGATGAAGATATTTGACAAAAGAAATAAGAAAAAGAGTTCTTAACTGTTATGTAGAGCCCGTCTTAACATAAGGATGTGAATCATTGACAATAGGACAACAGACAAGAAAATCACTGGAGTCTGTAGAAATGTGGTTTTACAGAAGAATGTTGAGAATACCATGGACAGCCAAGAAGAGTAGCGAAAACATACTGAAAGAGGCCAAAGCTAAAAGAGAGCTAATTTCCAATATTAAGAAGAAACAACCATCATTTTTTGGGCCATGTAATGAGAAGAGTACAAATGGAATATATTGTAACGACTGGGAAAATTGAGGGACGAAGAGATAGAGGGAAGCAAAGAGAAAAGATACCAGACAGCATAAGAGAATGGCTAGACGGAAGGTCTACAACATAAATGATAAATAACTGTCGAAAAAGTTGTGGAGAGACATGATCATATACGCCAGCAGGCACGGCACTTGATGATGATGATGATTTATATATATATATATAAACAATATATCTTGATGATAAAATGCATAAATACATACTAACACGCAATATATATATTAACAATACTATAATATTAAGATAGTAAAAAAAAAAGTAAAGTGTCCAGTCACGCTAAGTGGTGTATTGGGAATATGGTGTTAGTGATCATAAATTGTGACAGAGACATGTAACAACAAAGGAAAGTCACTATTTCAGACAGTTCGCGCAGCTCAAGAACGACAAATGATATAAACCACGACACCTTTTAGGTATCAGTGAAAAGAGAAAAGGAGAAGAAGATCATACATTTTACAGATCTTCAGCACATGATTTTTGGGGTAATGTGGTCGGTATTACGCCCGTGCCGCTTTAATTTCCTAGAAAAAAATCAGGTACCCATTTAAGGCTGGGTGAACGTGAAAGCCGTCGGTTGGGATCGAACCCTATCTCTTGTCCTTTGTAGTCCAGTTCACTAGATATTTATATATACATTTATATATACTCTAATATTCTCTTTCTCTCTCTCTCTCTCTCTCTCTATATATATATATATATTATATATATATATATATATATATATATATATATATATACAGGGTGTTTTTAAAGTCGCAGTGCAGTGAATTTCTACTCTCGGAAGAAAAACGTCACCAGAAATGCGGTTAACTAATGCGTCACACAAATTGTAAAATAAATGGTATTATTCAAATATACTTGACTGCTATCGGCGAGCTTATAATGGGTAATGTTGGTATTAACACAATAAAGTTGTGCCTAAAGCATATGTTGAAAATGTCCACCACGGGCCTCAAGACATGTCGTGATTCGTCTTTCCATATTTGCGAAAACCTTCAGAATAATGTCTGGTGATATTTGTTTAATCTTGTCTACTATTTCAGTCTTTAGGTCATTAATTGTCTGCAGATTATTTTCATAAACTTTCCCCTTCAATGCCCCCCACAGATAATAATCTGGGGGTGTTAGATCTGGTGAACGAGCAGCCAGATTCCACGTGAAATAATGCGATTTGCAAATATGCTTTCTAAATAATTGAGTGTTGTTGTGGCTGTGTGTTCTGTTGCCCCATCCTGCTGAAACCAGGATTCCATAATTTCCCGCTCTGTAAGGTGTGCTATGAACGGTTCCCGAATTAAAGTACGGTAACGTTCTGCATTTATTGTTTCATTAAAAAATATAGGTCCTATTATCCGCATACGACTTATAGCGCACCATACTCCGACTTTTTGATCGTAAAGCGGCACTTGATGAAATTCATGGGGGTTTTCACGGCTCCACAGCCGATTGTTCTGTCTGTTCACATAACCGGATAATGAAACCAGCCTCATCAGTGAAAAAAGTGACGTCAAGGATGGCAGCGCCATGTTCATAAATAAAATTCTGAAACCACATGCAGTAGTTTAAACGGGATTCATAATCTCTTTCTTGGAGTTGAGACACTTCGGTTAATTTGTATGGACGATAGTGTAGTTCACTTCTTAAAACCTTGTGAACAGAACTCTTAGATATTTGCACCTGTTGAGACAAGTGGTTTAAAGATGCATTTGGACTCATTGTAATTCTGTCTTGGAGTTCCATAATTTGGTCTTGTGAAATTGAAGGTCTTCCAGATCGGTATGCATCTACCACACTACCGGTTTCACGAAACTTTTTGATCAATTTTGTAACAGAATTTCGGTGAGGGACTTGTGAGTCTGGAAATTTCCTCACGAATTGTCTAATGACCTCATCCGTATATTTACCGCCATTATGAAAGACATGCTCAACCAGAAATACCCTGTTTTCAATCGTCAACACCATTTCCTTCAAGCAATGAGACAGTGACAGTAGCGTAGTGCCCGTCCTTTACGTAAATAAAACCTTAAAGGTAGCAGCGGTTTGTTCATAAATGTGGTTTACAAAATTGTGGTACGTAGATGATGATTACGTCATTTACTGAATATTAGAAATATTCACTGCACTGCGACTTTACGAACACCCTGTATATATATATATATATATATATATATATATATATATATATATATATATATCATCATCATCATCAAGAAACAAGCCTGCCGGCGTAGGTGATCATGTCTTTCCACAACTTTCAATCTCGACAGTTATTTATCATTTCTGTTGTTGACCATCTGCCAAGCCATTTTCTTAAGCCGTCTGGTATCTTTTCTCTTTGCTTCCCTCTATCTCTTCGTCCCTCAATTTTCCCGGTTGTTACAATATATTCCAGTTCTTCTCTTCTCATGCATCATCATCATGTGCCATACCGGTTGGCGTAGGCGATCATGTCGTTCCACAAACTTCTATCTACAGTGTATGATATCAGTTCTGTTGTTGACTGCTTTCAATGCCATGACACCAAGCCATCTAGTATTTTCTCTCTTTGTCCTCCGCGATCTCTCTTTCCTTCTATTTTTGTCTTTTCTCTTTGCTTCCCTCTATACCTTCGTCCCTCAACTTTCCCAGTTTTTACAATATATTCCAGTTGTTCTCTTCTCATTACATGGCCAAAAAATGATGATTGTTTCTTCCTGATATTGGAAATTAGCTCTCTTTTTGCTTTGGCCTCTTTCGGAACGTTTAATTACTCTTCTTAGCTGTCCTTGGTATTCTCAACATTCTTCTGTAAAACCACATTTCCACAGACTCCAGTGATTTTCTTGTCTGTTATCCTATTATCCATGATTCACATCCATATGTTAAGACTGGCTCTACATAACATTTAAGAACTCTTTTTCTTGTTTCTCTTGTCAAAAATGGATTGCATAGTATCTTCCTCATTTTTTTGGAAAGCTGCTTTTGCCTGAGCCATTCTGCATCTCACCTCTGTTGTACATCTTCCGTTTGAGGTTAACAAAGTTCGCAAATATTTAAATTCATTTACCTGTTTAAATATTGTTCCACTTGTCTTTATTTTGCACTGAGGTGATGTCTTTTTCTTTTTTGTTACCATTACTTCTGTCTTTTTGCTATTAAGGCTGAGTCCTTTATTTTTGCTTTCTTTCTCTATAATGTCCAACATTTCTTGTAACTCATTTTCACTCTTAGCGATTAAGACTGTATCATCAGCATACCTTAGATTATATATATTATGAGCTCCAATTGTTATTCCAGGCATGACATTTATAGATCTTAAAATCATCTCACTATAATTATTAATCAAATATGGTGACAGCAGACAACCTTGCCTAGCACCATGTTTTATTTGTCGAAACATTCCCAATTGATTTCCAGTTCTTATGGCTGATGCTTGTTGCCAGTACATGTGCTTTATTATTCTTAGATCTTTACTGTCTACGTTTATTCTTTTTAAAATTTGATTATTTCTTGCTGCTTTACTTTGTCAAATGCTTTGATATAATCTATGAAATATAGGTATTGATCTGTTTTCACCTCTATGGCTCTTTCTACTAAAGATCTTATGATATATATGGCATTGCTTGTTCCTTTACCTCCAACAAAACGACATTGTTCATCGCTAAAATCTGGACTGATTTTGTTTCACACTCTCCGCATGATGATTCTTAGTAATTAATATCTTAGTCATGTGAATCATTGATGATCATCGCATTCAATCGCACCAGATTTCTTTGGTAGGCTATGAATATTGATTTAATTTTATATATATATAATCTAACAGCAGTTATTGTTATTTATGTAACAATAATACTAATTAAAATAAGGGTGGATAAATTGCACGAAATTTTTTTTCTTGATTGTTGACACCTGTTAGATAAAGTTGCATTATTTCTCTTTTAAAACAGGTTGACAAACAGACCTGCGACTTAAGACGGCACCTACTCTTGTTGATGTCAGTAGCAGATATCAATATAATTATCATATGTTGTGCTGTTTTAATTTAAGAATTTATTTTACTAATTAATTGACACATTTTTTTAGTCGCATAATTATGTGAGTTTACTTTTATTTCATCAAGTGAAATTTATATTAAAGACACTTTTATTTCATAAAGAGTCGTGTTTTCTCTCTATATGTGCAATTCTTTGTTAGAATGCGTGGGTCTGAGTGGTATGGAGGTAAGCAGAGGTGTAGTCACAGATTTTCAGCGCCTGGCGATAAAGTTTAGCACCCCTCCTGGCGCCCCAAAGTCAGCTTTAGCGACCCTCCTGGCGCCCCAAAGTTAGCTTAACACTCCCTCCTATTCGCATCAAAGTTAGCTTTAGCACCCCTCCTGGCGCCCAAAGTCAGCTTTATCGCCCCCTCCTGTCGCCCCCACCCGCCCTGCCAAGGTGTGAACCTTAAGAAGGGGGCCCGTCACGTGCTTTCTCATACATTTTTGAGTTTTCGAACGTGGACACCTGAATTTTGTGGTGTATTTTTAGGGTATTAAGATCTAATAAAAGTAATATTGGAAGGGAAAATACAAGGTAAAAGAGGCAGAGGCAGACCAAGACTAACATGGACGAGTAACATCAAAAGTTGGACAAGTCAGCCTATGACAATCTGCACCTTTAAAGCAAGAGACAGAGTGGAGTGGCGCTCCATGGTAGCCAACCTTCGTTGCGGAGACGGCACCCGATGATGATGATGCTGTGAGAAGTGGTCGGGTAGATATGAGGAATTCCTGACTGCAACGAAACTGGTTCCATGGATATAATAAAAAAGAACACTTTGTTAGTTGGTTGTCTGTTTTGTTGGTTGGTTGTCTATTTTGTTGGTTGGTTTGTTTGACAAGTTAAAAGGTAAAGTGAGGCTTCGCTGTACAATAACACGTCGAATCGGGTATAGGACTAGTGGCATTTTTGTTCTGCAGTGCGGTTTCAAATAATTCATTCTTGTTTTGATTTTCGTTTGTGGAGACAGTCTTAGTCCGGTCGCATTCACCTGATCACAAAATCAACGTGGTTTTGGTGCCCGCACGCTGAAATAGCGCTAAATGCAACTGGCCGTGAAGTTTAGTGGAACGGCACCAGATTCTGGCTTTGCCATGGGACGGAATGTTTGCATTTTCCATCGTTCTTGACTGTAGATTTGCCGCCAGACAGCGGTTGGATTGATCTCGCCGAAGTGGTTGCCTGATTTAATTTGGGGCAGCGATTATTGTTTTGTCACGCTCACTTATCATGTCATATGCTTCACTGGGAGCTAAAAAGGTTAAAGGTTGAAGAAGAAGACTCCTTTGGTGTCGTAATACGGAGTCGTTTGTATAGATGACTGCATCTTTGTCATCGGTGTTATCTCAGATGAGACCGTTGACCTCCGCATTGACCACGACTGAGTTCTGTTCCCTACATTTCCTGTCGAGTGTGAAAATACACGAGAATGTCCACTTGAATATCGTAGGCACCAGTATCCACTCCTCGTTATCGTTGATGTTAGTTAGCTCATAGACCTGTTTGATGACACATTCTGCTTGGCCCATCCATGATTTGCCTTTTTTTAGCCTGACACCTTTCCCTGTGTTGAGCTCGTGGTGTAATGTATGCTTTCTATCTGCACTAATCTGCAGGTATGTTTGTGCCCTCCAGATCTTGATCCTGTCATCCATGGTTGAAAAGTCGAGAAGATATCTCTTTGCTACACAGGGAGTGTCCCTCGTACACTCCAAGATAATGCGCATGGCTTCATTTTGTATTTTCTCCAGCCTGTCAATTTGCGTCTTACTGACAGTAAGAATCGCCAGGGCATACTCGATTGGTGCGAGGTCTAGTCCCTGGAACAGAAGGGTAAGTAGCCTCTGCTTGGTGTTGGCAGCTGCCATGACCTTAAATGCGGCTAATCCTTGGCGGAATTTTGTTATCACATGGTCGACGTGGTCCCGAAAACACTTACTGTGTAGTTTCGCTCTATGTCTTTTGGCATGTGCTGAGACTGCTAAAGATCATCATCATCATCAAGTACCGGGCCTGCTGGCGTAGGTGATCATACCTCTCCACAACTTTCGATCTCGACAGTTATTTATTATTTCTATAGTTGACCTTCTGCCAAGCCATTCTCTTAAGCTGGCTGGTATCTTTTCTCTTTGCTTCCTTCTATCTCTTCGTCCCTCAATTTTCCAGTTGTTACAATATATTCATATATATTCCAGCATTTAACATCTCTAGATAAAAGCTGCACAAACTACAGTATGAAAATTAACACAGCAAAAACAGAGGCTATAAATATAAGCAAATTAAGACACCCATTAAACATCAAGATCAAAGACAAAGAAATAAAACAAGTAGAGGAATTCAAGTATTTAGGCACAATGTTCACAGAAGATGGAAAACTAGACAGAGAAATTGACATGAGAATACAAAAAGCAAATGCTGTCACATACCAGCTTTCACCATTGTTAAGACATCCAAACATTTCTATGCCAGCTAAACAACAAATGATAAATAGCATCTTCATACCAACTTTGTGCTATGAAAGTCAAACATGGACCCTTTCTAAATCACATTTAAGAAAGATCAATACATGTGAGATGCGATGCTTGAGAAAAGTAACAAACAACACAAGAGAGATAGAATACCAAATGAAACCATAAGAAAAATGGTAGGAACAAAACCCTGCCAAGAATATATAGAACAACAACAACTTAAATGGTTTGGCCACCTGGTCAGAATGAATCCTCACCTATCACCATCAAGGGCGTTCTTCTCGAGAATGCATGGAAAAAGACCAAGAGGAAGACCCAGAAGAAGATGGATAGATGCAGTGACAGAGACATGTAATAAAAAAGGAAAATCACTAATTCAGACAATTCGAGCAGCACAAGAACGACAAATGATATAAACCACGACACCTTTTAGGTATCAGTGAAAGAGAAAAGAAGAAGAAAGTTACAATATATTCCAGTTGTTCTCTTCTGCAAAAGGTATAATAACATAGCAGGGTGAGTACCGGTACCTTTATTCCAAAATAAAGGCACTGGCTATACGTCACCATGTGACGTGAAGGTGCTCTTTATTTCCTTCGTCTTTTTGTATGGAAGCTGAAAGGAATTGTCGAGTCAATGTAAAAGATCAGTTAACAGCAACGCGCTGTTCCAAGATTCTGAGAGTCAGAGCTGACGCCACGACACTTGTCCCCCGGATGTGACGCATTTATGTATACTTCCAGGGATATACTTCTTTTACCTTCCCGTGACACTTACGTGACGCAAAGGATTAGTAGCCTTGAAGGTCATGGCAGCTGCCAACATCGAGCAGAGGCTACTTACCCTTCTGTTCCAGGGACTAGTCCTTGCACCAATCGCCCTGGCAGTTCTTACAGCCAGTAAGACGCAAACTGACAAGCTGGAGAAAATACAGAATGAAGCTATGCGCATTATCTTGGGGTGTACGAGGGACACTCCCTGTGTAGCAATGAGGTATCTTTTCGACTTTTCAACCATGGATGACAGGATCAAGATCTGGAGGGCACGAGCATACCTGAAGATTAGTGCAGGTAAAGAGCATCCATTGCATCTTGAGCTCGAAACAGGGAAGGTGTCAGGCTAAAAAGAGGCAAATCATGGGTGGGCCGAGCAGAAGATGTCATCAAACAGGCCTGTGGGCATACCAACATCAACGCTGGCGAGGAGTGGATACCGGTGCCTACGTCATTCAAGGGGACTTTCTCATGTAATGTCACACTCGACGGAAAATGTAGGGAACAGGACTCAGTCGTGGTCAATGCGGAGATCAACGGTCTCATCTGGGATAAAACCGATGAGAAAGATGCAGTCATCTATACAGACGGATCTGTAATACGACACCAAAGAAGTGCATGGGCACTTACAGCACGCTCGGCAGACAGAATAGTCTACAAAGACAGTGGTGCATACGTCATGACCACGAGTAGCATGACAATGGAGATGATGGCTGTGACCAAGGCATTTATTTGGCTAGTGTCACAAGACTACACCAACGCCTGTATACTGAGTGATTCGATGAGCATGATACGAACAGTGGAGCGGGATCTGTATGTAGGCAATGGGTAGAGTCATTGCAGAAGTAAAAAATACGTAAGGTCACCTTTGTCTACGTCCCAAGACATGCGATAGTACGGGAAAATAAAAGGACGAACAGTTTGGCTAGCTGCGCTATTGTTGAGAAAGGTCAACCAATCGTTCGGGCTGACATCATCAATGCCCTCAGGGAAGTTGGAAGGACATAGGACTTCGATAACCATGAGTCCGCGTCACTCCTTCGGATGAAAGAGATGGGAGTTAATATGGGAGGTAAGATGGGAGTTAAGATGGGAGTTAAGATGGGCACAACGAGAAACTTAGTGGGAGCGTAAGAAGACGTATCAACCAACATAGAACTGGAGCCGTCAGTCGCTGGACACTTCGAGATTTGCTGAGGAGGGGATCTGAGCCTCTATGGACATGTTATGATGATGACCCGCTAATAACTCAATACGCCATTAGAAGGACGTTAAGTGGATGTACATGTTGTGCATGGTTTTTACAGGAATCTGCGATATTTGCATCTTTCGGCTCAACATATCCAGCATGACATTCTTGAGTGCCATCTCTTTGGGTCCATACTCGCTTGGACAGACCGGTCCATCAAGGCGTACAGCATAGAGGCACAGTAGGATCTGAAACATCGATCCAGGCGTAAACAGTCATCTATGAGTTGCTGACCACTTTTAGCATTGATACTGTTAGGCAGCTGCGCTCCCTTAAACATGTCATAATAAGCATTTATGGACCATCATCCTCTAAGCCATAATAAAAAAAAAAAGTAAAGAGCCCCGTCACGCCAAGTGGCGTATAGGGAATATGGTGTTAGTGACCATAAATTTTACAGACCTACAGCACATGATTTTTAGGGTAATGTGGTCGGTATTACGCCCGTGCCGCTTTACTTTCACAGAAAAAAAATCCGGTACCCATGAAAGCCATAATGCCTCTGCAATAATGTGTTTTAGTCACAATAGTCAGTTTGCCTCTGTCCGCCTGGTGAAAGTAGATTAAATAAAACAGTAATGAGAGAGAAAGAGAGAACAAAACAAGGCAAAAATAATGTTGTTAGCTTTTATTAGCATACTTTATCAGATCAATTCATATATTACTATGTTCACGCTTCAACTACTAGAAGTAAGGCGATAACGTCATTCTCATACCGAGTCGCTGCCTAGGCTATAGGCCATGGGGAACAGGCAACTAATTACAGTGCTACGGTAAAGCTGGTAGTATGGAGCCAGTAGTGGGGTGTGGTGGATATTCCAAGGCATGGTGACGGCTTTACAAAAAAGGAACATAACAAGATATTGACGTTTCGGCTTACGGCCTTCTTTAGAAGACGGGGACAACGACAACAAACGGCGAGGCACAAATATCTATAGCTACAAGTCGGATGATAAAGTTAGGAAGAGGTGGACAGGTGATGAGAAAGGCATGTGTCACATGTTGACGGATAGGTGAAGTGTAGAGATATGCAATTGTAAGTATATTGAAATAATGTAGAACTGAAAAAAAAATAATTATACATTATTTCTCTATACTTACAACTGTATATCTCTACACTTCACCTATCTTCCAACATGTGACATATCTCTTACTCGTCCCATCTCTCATCCCTCTGTCCCACCTCCCCATAACTTAATAATCCGACATGAAACAATAGATATTTGTGCCTCACAGTTTGTTGCAATTGTCGCCGTCTTCTGAAGAAGGCCGTAGGCCGAAACGTCAGTATTTTGATGTGTTCCTTTTTTGTAAAGCTGTCACCATACCCCTCAACTGGCTCCTCGCTCCCTAACGGCCATGGGCACAGTCATATTTGATTGTTAACTCACTGAAGAATGGAATGTTTTCACTATTTTCAGCCATCACACTACAAACTTCGCTCCTGTCTCACGTGTGGAGAGAAGTTTCCGAACCCTCATTTGCGGATCAACAGCGTGTGAACATAAGCTAACACGTTGCTGTTTACTAATAATTGTATACGTAGCACTTTGTAATTCGCTAATCCATCCTCGCCACCAAATCATATGGATGCAAAGCGTTCGATAGTAACACGTTGCCACGCAAGCATCACATATTAACGAAAACCTCCGTTAAATTACAGCTATACTTATTTTTTAGTCTTTTTTCGGTAAATTGTGAACGTGACAACAAGGCGTCAAAATGGCGGATACCGGTCTCTTGGTAGTTTTGTTTTGCTTAACATCGTTAGCATGCACTGCATATGGACACGATGATAATGAAAGAGAAGCGTTAAGCTATGACGCTGATAATTTTAAAGAAGGACTCAGGAATATGAGAAGTTTTGTGATGTTTTACGCTCCTTGGTAATTATATTAATTTTTGTGTTACTTTTTTTTCTTCTTTTTGTTGACGAGACACTTTCTGATTTCTCACTTCATTTCTCATTTCATTCTTCTTTTCTCCTTTCACCTTCTTATTTATTCATTGATACCCCCTAAAACTAAAATAGTAAAGTAAAAGGTGTCGTGGTTATATCATTTGTCGTTCTTGAGCTGCTCGAACTGTCTGAATTAGTGATTTGGGATTTTCCTTTGTTGTTACATGTCTCTATCACTGCATCTATCCATCTTCTTCTGGGTCTTCCTCTTGGTCTTTTTATGATTCTCTCGAGAAGAACGCCTTTGATGGTGATTGATAAATTCATTCTGACCAGGTGGCCAAACCATTTAATTTAAGTTGTTGTTCTATATATTCTTGGCAGGGTTTTGTTCCTACCATTTTTCTTATGGTTTCATTTGGTATTCTATCTCTTCTTGTGTTGTTTGTTACTTTTACTTTTCTCAAGCATCCCATTTCACATGTATTGATCTTTCTTAATTGTGAATTAGAAAGGGTCCATGTTTAACTTTCATAGCACAAAGTTGGTATGAAAATATTATTTAAGTATTTATTTATGTTATGCTGCCATGCCATATAAATGTTTGGATGTCACTTCATTAAATGTATTTATTTACACTTACTACTTACTTAGTCTTAAGTCTTAAGTAATGATTTTGAGAGTCTTGTCTTGTTAAAATGTTACATCATCATCATCATCAAGTACCGGGCCTACTAGCGTAGGTGATCATGTCTCTCCACAACTTTCGATTTCGGCAGCTATTTATAATTTCTGTTGTTGACTTTCTGCCAAGCCATTCTCTTAAGCTGTCTGTTATTTTTTCTCTTTGCTTCCCTCTATCTCTTCGTCCCTCAATTTTTCCAGTTGTCACAATATATTCAAGTTGTTCTCTTCTCATTACATGGCCAAAAAATGATGATTGTTTCTTCCTAATATTGGAAATCAGCTATCTTTTTGCTTTTACCTCTCTCAGAACCTTTTCATTACTCTTCTTAGCTGTCCATGAGTATTCTCAATATTCTTCTGTAAAACCACATTTCTACAGACTCCAGTGATTTTCTTGTCTGTTGTCCTATTGCCCATGACTCGCATCCATATGCTAAGACTGGCTCTACGTAACATTTAAGAACTATTTTTCTTGTTTCTATTGTCAAAAACGAATTGCATAGTATTTTCCTCATTTTTGGAAAGCTGCTATTGCCTGAGCCATTCTGCATCTCACCTCTTTTGTACATCTTCCGTCTGAGGTTAACAAAGTTCGCAAATATTTAAATTCATTTACCTGTTTTAATATTGTTCCACTTGTCTTTATTTTGCACTGAGGTGATGTCTTTTTCTTTGTTGTTACCATTACTTCTGTCTTTTTGCTATTAAGACTAAGTCCTTTATTTTGCTTTCTTTCACTATAATGTCCATATTTCTTGTAACTCATTTTCACTCTTAGCGATTAATACTGTATTTACAGCATACCTTAGATTATTATATTATGTCCTCCAACTGTTATTCCAGGCATGCCCCTTATGGATCTTAAAGTAATCTCACTATAAATATTAAACAAATCTGGTGACAGCACACAACTCTGTCTAACACCCTGTTTTATTTGTTGAAATATTCCCAATTGGTTTCCAGTTCTTATGGTCGCTGTTTGTTGCCAGTACATGTTCTTTATTATTCTTAGATCTTTGCTGTCAATGTTTATGCTTTCTAAAATGTTCATTATTTCTTGGTGCTTTACTTTGTCAAATGCCTTGGTGTAATCTATGAAACATAGTATAGATCTGTTTTCACCTCTATGGCTCTTTCTACTAAAGATCTTATGATATAAATGGCATTGCTTGTTCCTTTACCTCCAACAAAACTACACTGTTCATCGCTAATTTCTGGACTGATTTTGTTTTGCACTCTTCGCATGATGATTCTTAGTAATATCTTAGTCATATGATTCATAACGCTTATTGTGCGATGATCATCGCATTCAATCACACCCGATTTCTTTGGTAGGGCTATGAATATTGATTTGAGCATGTCATCTGGTATATATCCGCTGTTGTAGATATCATTCAATATTTTTCTTATTATTTCTACTCCAAAATCACCCATGGCTTCAATCTCTTCTTTAGTTATATTATCTGGTCCAGGAGCTTTGCCTGCTTTCATATTGCGCAAGGCGTCTTCCACTTCTTCTCTGAGTATTTCTGGTACTTCTCCATTATCCTTAATATTTACTTCTGTCCGTTCATCATTAAAGATCCTTAATGTATTCTGTCCATCGTTCCCTTCCTTATGTTTTCTTGATCAATCAACAATTCTCCTTCCTTTGATCTTAAACATCCAGTTTTTGATTGCGTTTTTCTTCCTGTTAATTCCTCAATTTGTTTGTATATAGCTTTAGCATCTCCTTTTTTGTAGAATGTTACAATCAAACTTAAAACTAAAACTATAACACTTTGTTGAGTTTTTACTTAATTAAAATTTAATACTCAAACACAACAGTCATACTGTACACTCAACTGTACACTCTGCAATGTTATTGTTAGTAAGTAGTAAAAGTAAAATCATGATAAATTATAAATAATTAACAGTGACAGGTACTACTCTAAGTACGAACACACTTCACTGTACACTACTCAAAGTGACAGTAAGTTGTTACTGTCCCAGAGTGTGAGTAAGTACTGTAGCAGTATAATTTACTGTAATGTTGTTAGTAGTTAGTAAAAAGTTTAAAAAAGCAATTAGTAAAGTCAGTAAAAAGTAGCAGTAAATTTATATTAGTGTTACAATTAAAAATGTTAGTAAACAAAGTAATTTTAGTTAGTGGATATTCGTCCAATAAATGTTTGTCTGCAACACAAGTATTCAGCCCTACTGGGAGATACTTGCATTAATAGGAAAGTACAAATATACAATTTATTTCCGGTCTGTGATCGTTACCATATGTATAATGACTATGTAAGACACTGCTACAATAGCTAATTTTTTTAGTTAGCTGCGTGGCAGTGTGCCAAGCGTTCGGCTTCTCGTGGCAAGGCGTGGTGCCAGGGAGTACTGGTTCGATCCCGCTTCGGACCATATATTGTTCTTCGTTTTTTTCTGTTGTCGTTTGTCTGTCAATCTTTCCGAGTGCTAACACATACTTCTTTGTTCTATTATTCCCTAATTTTAGTTAGGCAGGATTGTTTTGTAAGGTCTAAGGTCTTTGCTTTAGCCTTTATCCATCTGATGGCTTTGGTAGGACAAGGTACTTGTACTTTCATGAAAATTAAAATGTTCAAAAAAGTTTAACAGTAAAAAAGTTACTTATAATTTAAAACATGATAGTTAGATATAGCCCTTCTCATCAAAATAAAAATTCACAAATTCACTTATAATAAGTAGAAGCTGCTGCCTTAGCAGGCTGTGCATTTTATCGATGGGTTCGTTGGTTTAAAACTGATAACTGCTGTGGTATATTTACTAACGTGATACATATCATATATCATCATCATCATACCCTGCCGGTTGGCGTAGGCGATCATGTCCTCCACAATCTTCTATCTACAGTGCATCGTATCAGTTCTGTTATTGAATGTTTTCCATGCCATGACACAAGCTATCCAGTATTTTCTCTCTTTGTCGTCCGCGATCTCTCTTTCCTTTATTTGCCAGTTGTAACCAAGTATCCAATTTTCCTCTTCTCATGATGTGCCCGAAAAATGTTGATTGCATAATCAGTATACATATATTGGCATACCCTTACGTATGCGTGTGAAAGCTGGAAAACAACAAGAGATATAGAAACAAAGTTGAATGCATTTGAAAATAAATGTCTAAGGAAAATACTTGGTATAGCGTGGAACGAATTAAAAACAAACGAGGAAATTAGAGAAATCACCAATCAACCACTAATATCTTCAGTAATAAAGAAAAGACGATGGTCATATGTTGGACATGTGATGAGAAGAGATAATAACCGAATAGCAAAGCAAGCCCTCATGTGGGAAACAACAGGAAAAAAAAAAGAGGAAGACCCAGAGAGACACTGAGAAGAACATTGATGAGAGAGGCAAGAGCAGCAGGATTCGGCTCCCTCAATGAGATAAAGCTGCTTGCACAGAACAGAGACAAATGGCGAGATTTGATAAAATATCTTTAAAAGAATTGAAAAATGCTAGAACAAAAATTCATATAAGAGAAGGAGTATCTTGGTCTATGCCCTATGGGCCAGCTACGGCTCGAAAGGTCAATAGATTGATAGATAGATATATTGGCATACTCATATATAGATAAAAGCTGCATCAGATGTTTGACCCGTTGACAGCTACTGGTCAGAAGGTCATGCTGAATGTGTACCAGGGACAAGGCATACTTAAATATGTAGTAAAAGACTGCAACCAAATTATTTAGTTAGATAGGTACATAGACTGATGCAGACAAGAGTAGAGGACGAGGCATTGCATTTCTGCTACTAAAGTGTAAGCCTTAGACTGGACAAATGAAGCCAGGCCATTAATAGTAACTTCAGACTTAGAGTAAAATAGTTAAGGATGAATAGAAAACAAGAGATGAATTAGCTGTTAGGACTTCCCTATTATAGTAAAAAAAAAAAAAAACTATCTTTACGACACATAGTACCATTGCTGGTGTATGTCGGGGGGCAACGATAGAACCCAAGGGATAAAGGCCGCTTGGTCAAGCAGTCACCACGACGTGTGAGACTCAGGATTTTTATTTCACCCTCGATAGAAAAAACCCTTTCTGTCTACTGCGGGCTTCGAACACCGTACGTCGGATTTTCAGCTAGCGGAACAGTGGTTTTAGCCGCATGTCCACGCGCACCTCTCCTATTATAGTAAATGTGCAAAATAGCACAGCCAGAAGTGATGATTCCTACTTGCAGAGATTAGCCAAGAACTCACTATTGATAGACAAAAGAAAGAAGAAAACACTATATGAAACTGTTACCATTGTCATTATTGGCTGTCAGCTATAGCTGTAACAAACCTGGCCCTCATGTAAAAGCATATCAGAGAGATGTGAGAACGTGCCAGAATATAGTGACATTGATAAAGATAAGAAATGGTTCAACAGAATTAGTGATACAAACTTACATGATGATTATGATATTTAATAAATTGATTAAAACCTTGATTCAAAGATAACTTTATAGTGATAATAAGTCAGTCATCAACTACAACTTTTGTTGTTCCTGAATTTTAAATGTTTAATTTATGGTATTGCCCTCAAAGTTTCCAATCATCATCATCATAAGCTACAAAGACTGTCACACTAATCCTTATCTCTGTAATAAGCACTGGTATCTTTAGAGACTTGAAATATCTACACACGCACGCACGCACGCACACACACACACACAGAGAGAGAGAGAGAGAGAGAGAGAGAGAGAGAGAGAGAGAGAGAGAGAGAGAGAGAGAGATATAGGGGGCATTGGTAGCCTAGTTGGGAAAAACCACTCTACTGAGCTACCGACGTTCGGACAATCTGTGTTCGATTCCTGAAGGAAGCAGTGTGAGTTGTACTCGTGGTTGGAAAAAAAATACCCATGGTCGACACAGCCGCTGGCAGAAATGGGTACCAGGGTAGTACTCTGGGAAGGTGAGGAATGTCACCTCACATTGTGAGTTTCGATGCTTGAAGCGACACTGCTCAGAAGTCTTGGAACACTTCTGGATAGGTGGCTGAGCACATATGGGTGAAAACTCACGTGCTAAGATGCAGATTCAAGTCTCATACTTACCTTATCTATATATAGCTAAATATCTTCCCTTGAAAAAATCTTTCTAAATAATTTCTCTAAGACATCTTTCTTTTTTAAATGACTAACCCAATCAATCCTCTCTGAATGTTGACCTATCTCCTGAATAAACCTCTTTGAAACTAAATGCAACTTCCAGTCTAACCTACCTACCCAGTGTTAGTTTCTGTCATGTTTCTCATTACTCAGCAATATCTGCTTTATTGTGCTAACTCTATTGCTTCCCTAATCCTTATAATCTTGGTTGTATGTGTGTAAACATTTAACTTCAAAGGCAAGTCAAAACCAAATATCCTAATAGCTCTAATATGTACTTCTGATTATTGGTCAAACATTTTGGCAATTGTTCTTTCTTAAACAATATCTGGAGACGAAGGCGGGCCTCACAGCATCAGAGCTGGAAGTTGTCAGTGACCCACAGCTGACGGCTTGCGCCAGGATCGGTGAACTAGAACCATCCAGACCCTGCTCCACCTCTCCGTGGTGCCTCTAGTAACAGACTAACCTGTCTAGTCTGGCCAAGCGAGTAGGGATCGAAGAGGGAAGACAACCTGGTACTTAAAAATGTCGTGCTGAAGTCTGATGTGTTGGGGCAAAAGGCGCAAATATAACAGTTATACTGCAAACCACAACACAACGTAGATATGCCCACTTAACGTCCTTTTAAGGGCGGATGATGAAGAGGTATACTCCTTTAGTCATCGGGTGAACGCAAGCAAGCAAGCAAACAATATCTGAGTTGCATTGCAATCGCCTACAGGTATAACACCAAACGTTTTAGGTGTGGTACTACAACAATACCAGTAATACACACTGATTGTTCCTGTAGCTTGCAAGTTATATACACTTCAAATCTGTACGAATCAGACACTGCATCATAGCTGCTTGACTTCCAATACCTGGAATCTTATAACTGCATCCTCAGCTATCACTTTATCACTCTCCAATAAACAATCATCTTGATCCTTCTAGCACCACTAGATCAAATAGAGCTGGTTGTGTTTTTCACCATCCATCTCTATTCCTGGCAAGATGTTCAATCTTGTCTAATCAGTCTATGCCTGTTGACTTTGCTTCTCTTATGTGTTCTCTATAAATGTCTCTCTTGTCTTCCTCTTTTCTGTATCCTGATGTTTCCCAGAGAAGAGCCTGTTTTGGAATTCCTTTGTTGTCTCATTTCAGCACCTGTCCAGCATATGTCCATTTTCACTTCATAATTTTAGATGGGATCGTTGGTTGCATGGCCATTTCTCTTATCTCTATATTAGTCTTGAATTAATTCCATTGTACACAAAGTATCCTACTTAGACATTTGTCTCCAAAAGCATTTAGTCTTCTCTCAATCTCTTTTGTTGTTTACCAGCTTTCACATGTGTAGGTAATGGTTGATAATATGTTTGAGTTGAATATTCTAAGTTTAGTTTTCTTGCTTAGTATTTTTTATTGACATATTTTGTCCAGGTTTTTAAAATTTGCTGATGTTTTTGCTATCCTGCTTCTGATCTCTTTCTTTGTTTCACCTTCTTGATCTGTATTTCTACCAAGATATACATAATGATCTACTTTTTCCAATGTTTGACGTTTTAGATATATATTGCCCTCACCTGTATTTTTATTATTCATGATTTTTGCTATATCCTTGTTGATTTCAAGTCCTATCATAGAGAGACTTAAATGTATATTTCTTTATAAGTCCTAAAGATCCCACTAATGAGACTTTAAAAGTAAGCGTGTTTGCTCTCTGATTGTTTAGCCATGGTGTCCTGAATTATAAGAGCAGATAATGTACACAGATCTATAGATCTATGGACTACAACTGTTGGTAGCCAATTGATTAAACAAACAATTACTTATTTTTATTTACCATCTTTTTCTTTTCTTCCTTATTTATCTTCAGTATTAAAGGTATAGATAGTTTATGATCTTCTGCTCTTCTATTGCCATCTCTTGTTATTATTTTTCCCAGTGGTTCTAATAGTGTTCATTGATCTATTTTTATATATTATATAAAGAAATGTTATCCAACAAGGAAATAACTCTAGAGGCAAAACGGGCACTCTACGATACAATCTTCATTCCAAAGTTGTGCTACCAATGCCAGTCCTGGACCCTAGATGCAAGAACAATAAGAAAAATAACCTGTACTGAGATTAAATGTGTCAGACGAAGGAGAGGAAACAGTCTGAGAGATAAGATCAGAAATGAAGAACTGAGAAAAAAGCTAGGAATAGCCTCCACCATAGAATAGAATAAACAACAGATGAAATGGTTTGGCCACGTGACACGGCAGGAAGAACAAAACACAACAAGCCCTCAATAAACATTGCGAGAATACCAGACCCAAGGGTCGACCACGAAAAAGATGGATCGATGGAATATTAGAAGCACTAGGAAACATAACAGTAGCAGAGGCGAACAGAAGAGGACCGCAAATTATATCTCCTGTCGATGTGGAAAGACAAATGAGGAAGGAAAGAAGAAGAAGATATAAAGAACAATATGTTTGTTATTTCTTTCTATACAGGTTTATTAAAATGTAAATTATGTAATAGGATCAAATAAATTTGTATTTTTAATTCAGCTTGTAATGTGGCACATAATATATGTTAATACTCTTTTGTTCAAATGCATCATTTTTTTATGTTGCTTCTCTAGGTGTGGACATTGCAAGAATCTAGCTCCAACATGGAATGAGCTTGCAAGAATATACAACAATGCAGCGGAAAGTAAAGTAATCATAGCCAAGGTAACTGTTTTACATGCATCTTCCTCATCATAGCCAAGGTAACTGTTTTACATGCATCTTCCTCATCATAGCCAAGGTAACTGTTTTACATGCATCTTCCACATCATAGCCAAGGTAACTGTTTTACATGCATCTCCCTCATCATAGCCAAGGTAACTGTTTTACATGCATCTCCTCATCATAACCACAGTAACTGTTTTACATGCATCTCTATCATCATAGCCAAGGTAACTGTTTTACATGCATCTCCCTCATCATAGCCAAGGTAACCGTTTTACATGCATCTCCCTCATCATAGCCAAGGTAACTGTTTTACATGCATCTCCCTCCTCATAGCCAAGGTAACTGTTTTACATGCATCTCCTTATCATTGCCAGGGTAACTGTTTTACATGCATCTTCCTTATCATAGCCAAGGTAACTGTTTTACATGCATCTCCCTCATCATAACCACAGTAACTGTTTTACATGCATCTCTATCATCATAGCCAAGGTAACTGTTTTACATGCATCTCCTTTATCATTGCCAGGGTAACTGTTTTACATGCATCTTCCTTATCATAGCCAAGGTAACTGTTTTACATGCATCTCTATCATCATAGCCAAGGTAACTGTTTTACATGCATCTCTATCATCATAGCCAAGGTAACTGTTTTACATGCATCTCTATCATCATAGCCAAGGTAACTGTTTTACATGCATCTCTATCATCATAGCCAAGGTAACTGTTTTACATGCATCTCCTTTATCATAGCCAAGGTAACTGTTTTACATGCATCTCCCTCCTCATGGCCAAGGTAACTGTTTTACATGCATCTTCCTCATCATAGCCAAGGTAACTGTTTTACATGCATCTCCTTTATCATAGCCAAGGTAACTGTTTTACAGGCATCTTTTAAAATGGGCAGCAAAGAAAAAGAAAATATGAAGAAATATTGCAGAAATTAGAGTCAAGTGAACTGTTGCTGCAACCAGGAGGAGATACACACTCAGTGATAATAGGAAGAAGGTGGATTTGGATAGGTCGTGTGCTCAGAAGTGACCCAGAAGAAAATCACAAGAACTGCCCACATTTGTTTGTCCAACCCCCATGACAACATTAGCAACCCAAAAAAGAAGAGACCAAACCACCATCTTCAGACTGAGAACTGGTCATGTACCGTTGAACAATCTCATCAATAGAATACAACAAAACCAAACTTCAGCACGACCGCTCTATGAACACCTGCATGAAACAGCAGAACATTACGTGTCTGACACCCCAAAACTCACAGATATCAGAACAGACTCTATTTCCTCAAAGCCCTGATTGATGGAACACCTTGTACAGAGCTACAAGGGAACTCAGAAATACCTGCACATATCATTACATGGTGTTGGGCTGAAGAGTGTCAGCACACAGGCCGCTGGATGCAAAACAACAGCAACAACACAGATTCTTTTGTTGACTTTCTAATTTGTATTGTTGCAGTTAATACAGTATCATCAGCATATAATAGTGTACTACTAGCAGAAAATCCTAAAGATCTTCAACAATTACTTAATGAAATAAACATGACAAGCAAAAATTATAGATAAGATATGAATATCAAAAAGTCTAAAACTATGATCATAAAGAAATACTCAAAATCTACAAGTGGATATCAAAGTTGAAGGAATAGACCTGGAGACAGTTCAGAACTACAACTACCTTGGACATACTATAACCAGGGATGGAAAATGTAAAACTGAAATACAAATAAGAATGGCTAAAAGTAATTTTAATGCTGTGAAAAATATACTAACATGAAAACAAATAACACCAGGGCTAAAACTAAGAATAGTTTAATGTTATATCTTCTCAACATTCCTGTATGGTGCAGAAACATGGACATTAGACAAGAAAACAGAACAGAAAATTGAAGCCTTTGAAATAGGGATATATAGAAGAATAGGTGGAATTGGATGAAAAGAAAAGAAACGATGAAGTCTTAAAACAACTAAAAATAAAAAGAGAACTACTAAACACAATTCAAATAAAACAAATGAGATTTTTAGGGCATATTAAAAGACACAACAGCCTACTAAAAGTAATCTTGGAACGGAAAATACAAGGTAAAAGAGGCAAAAGACAGCTTAAGAGAATGGCTTGGCACAAAGTCAACAACAGAAATGATAAATAACTGTTGAGATCAAAAGTAGTGGAGAGACATAATCACCTACTCCAGCAGGCCCGGTACTTGAATGATGATGATGATATAGGTGTAAAATAATAATATAGATATTCTTTCAGATGGGCTGCAATGAGTGCAACATTCTGCAAAGGACATGTGACCTGATGATGATATTAACTAAAACCATTTTTAACTTCATAAGACTGTAAAAAATATAGCATTTTATATGTTTGGAGACAAACAAGACACAAACAGTGTATCATCTCTCATCAAGGTACCAATACTTTGCCTTAAATATAAATAAATGGCACTTTTTTTTGTTCTCATCATGAAGGTTGATTGTACAGTGCATACTGGGCTTTGTGCTGACCAAGGTGTTGTTGGGTTTCCTACTTTGAAGCTGTTCGATGTTGGTGGAGATAAACATACACGATACTCTGGCAAACGTGATCTTGAGTCTCTGAAGAAGTTCGTACATGATCAAGTTGATGAAGTAGACAATTCTGTTAAACCTGACAAACCTGACAGTGCTGCCAAGGTAATTTTCATGGCTTTAATTTGGTTAAAAACATTAGTTTTGGTTGATGCTCCACATAAATTAATAGTAGAATAGCACAGGCCTGAAGAAGTTCGTACATGATCAAGTTGATGAAGTAGACAATTCTGTTAAACCTGACAGTGCTGCCAAGGTAATTTTCATGGCTTTAATTTGGTTAAAAACATGATTAGTTTTGGTTGATGCTCCACATAAATTAATAGTAGAATAGCACAGGCCAAAGTAGCATTTCAGAAAATGAAAAACATCTTATGCAAAAAGACATTTTGTTTTTCAGAGAGCTAGACTTCAAATTTCACAACAGAGAGACAGTGGAGGGTAAAACCAACACAAATTCATGGGTTCAGACAGAAAAATTCCCACAATCTGTTCTGAGATTAAAACTCTGCACCATCCAGTCCAAGGGCCCTACCTCCAGACCACATGTCTATGATGTCACATTATATTCAGAGAATTGTGCCATCCTTCTGCCCTGGACATGCATGATTCCAAGGCAGTAAAAAAGCTGACTTTTAGCTTTGAAGATGTCTGTAAAAAATAGCAATTTGTAAGGAAAAAATATTTGCATTATTATTTAGATATATTTTTCAGTTTGTATTAGTAAAGTAAAGAGCCCCATCATGCCAAGTGGCGCATAAGAAATATGGTGTTAGTGACCATAATTTTTACAGACCTTCGGCACATGTTTTTTGGGGTAATGTGGTCGGTATTATGCCTGTGCTGCTTTACTTTCCCAGAAAAAAATCTGGTACCCATTTATGGCTGGGTGAACCCAGAAACCGTCGGTTAGGATTGAACCTGACCTTTTGTCCTTTGTTGTTCAGTACACAAACCACTGCGCTATCGTGTCTCCCTTTCAGCTTGTATACTGTGTGTTATTTGCTGAAATTGGCTGATCATCTATGGTATTGTCCAGAGTGTGGTTCTTTTATTAGTGCTAACAGTTGGGCAATGTTGCTAGTATGTGATACAGATCAATGTTTAGTAAAGAAATGTAGTCTAAACATAAAGATATACATTTTTAGCTTTATATGCTATTGCCCATATCATTCATAAAATACCATTGGTCTCATTGTAAAATTTAAGCACTAACACCATATTCCCCCATCATCATCATCATCATGTACCCTGCCGGTTGGCGTAGGCGATCATGTCCCTCCACAATCTTCTATCTACAGTGCATCGTATCAGTTCTGTTGTTGACTGTTTTCCATGCCATGACACCAAGCTATACAGTATTTTCTCTCGTTGTCATCCGCGATCTCTCTTTCCTTTTATTTTGCCAGTTGTAACCAAGTATTCCAACTTTCCTCTTCTCATGATGTGCCCGAAAAATGTTGATTGCTTCTTTCTGATGTTTTTTAAGAGCTCCCTTTTTGTGTTGGGCTCTTTGAGAACTTCCTCATTGGTCTTTTTATCTGTCCAGGGAACTTTCAACATTCTTCTGAGAAATCCCATCTCTGTGGCCTCTAATCGTCTTTTCATTTGTTTGTCTACTGTCCATGATTCGCTTCCATAGATCAGAATTGGTTCTATATATCACAGATGAACTCTCTTTCTCATTTTTATTGACATAGATTTGTTGCATAAGATATTTTTCATTTTCTAAAATGCTATTTTGGCTTGAGCTATTCTGCTTTTTATTTCTGTGGTGCATCTCCCATCTGATGTAATTATTGTGCCCAAGTATTTGAAAATTTGTACTTGTTTCAGATTTGTCTAATTCCCCATACATCTAATTTAAAACAGGGAGAGAACCCCTTTTCTTTTGCTTCACTGCATTTATTTTTCCTTTTAATGCAGGAAGCAAGTTCTGAGGCTGTGAAGACAGAAGAAGGTCAAGATTCCAAAGGAGGCCCTATTATCCTCACACATGAGAACTTTGTAGAGCGTACTAAAAATGGATTTTTCTTCATTGAGTTCTATGCCCCTTGGTGTGGTCACTGCAAGAAACTGGCTCCTGTCTGGGACGACCTCGCATACATACATAACAAGAATAATAAAGTCACGATTGCTAAGGTAAACTGATTAAATTGATGAAATCATTGTAGTGAGAGTGGGTGGCCAAATCGATAACTCTTCATATTGCAAACCAGGAGAATACAGGTTTGAATATCAGTGGGTCAAAGTTTTCTCTAAAGCAGACCCAAACATCCCGTGGCGACTGCTCACAACAAGTGGACTTTATTCATTTATTCTCATGTTCTATATATCCCCTTGGCAGATCCCGGTAATGGGATAATGCTGTAAAGATAGTTTTTAAAAAAAAATTGTAATGAGATAACCAAAACTTTTTCATTCTTCTATTTCAAGATTTAGATACCAGTTTCTATTTCAGTAGTATATTTCACTGTTGTTTTTGTGCAGTATATTTCTCTGTTGTTTTTGTGCAGTATATTTCTCTGTTGTTTTTGTGCAGTATATTTCACTGTTGTTTTTGTGCAGTATATTTCTCTGTTGTTTTTGTGCAGTATATTTCTCTGTTGTTTTTGTGCAGTATATTTCACAAGGACAGAGTTGAGGAAGTAATTGGTTATTATGGCTTAGGCGAGAGAAATGAAAGAGGTGAGAAAACTTATTGACTGGACAAGGATACACAACATGATGATAGGAAACACCTGGTTTAAGCAACATCCAAGACAAGGATACACAATATGATGATAGGAAACACCTGGTTTAAGCAACATCCAAGGCAAGGATACACAACATGATGATAGGAAACACCTGGTTTAAGCAACATCCAAGACAAGGATACACAATATGATGATAGGAAACACCTGGTTTAAGCAACATCCAAGACAAGGATACACAACATGATGATAGGAAACACCTGGTTTAAGCAACATCCAAGACAAGGATACACAACATGATGATAGGAAACACCTGGTTTAAGCAACATTCAAGACAAGGATACACAACATGATGATAGGAAACATCTGGTTTAAGCAACATCCAAGACAAGGATACACAACATGATGATAGGAAACATCTGGTTTAAGCAACATCCAAGACAAGGATACACAACATGATGATAGGAAACATCTGGTTTAAGCAACATCCAAGACAAGGATACACAACATGATGATAGGAAACATCTGGTTTAAGCAACATCCAAGACTTATGTGGACATGGGAAAGACCAGGAGACAACACACGTAAACAAATTGATTACATAATGATAAATAACTGATTTAGAAACAGTCTGGTTTGTATGAAAACTAGACCAGGGGCTGATTACAATAGCAATCATGTACTAGTTGTGGAAAAGCTTAGAGTAAATTAAAAGCAGCAAAACGAGCCTCAGTTGACATCAACTTAAATTTAGATCTACTCAAATCAGACAAGAGGTTACAAGACAGATATAACATCACAGTTCAGAACTGGTACAATGCAATAGAAAATATACAGAGTGTTGATGAACAGTGGGAAATGCTAAAAGAATCAATGCAACAAACATCAAAAGAGTTCATACCAACAGTGAGGATAAATTCAAGAAAGAAATGGATGACAGATGACATTTTACAGCTAATGGATGCAAGAAGAAGAAATAATGAAAACAAAGATGAGTATAAGAGATTAAACAAAGAAATTGTATTAAAATGCAATGAAGCAAACGAAACGTGGCTAAAACAGAGATGCAAAGAGACTGAAACACAACAAAAAGATGCCAAAGCTATATACAAACAAACTGAAGAGTTAACAGGAAGAAAAACACAATCAAAAACTGGATGTTTAAGATCAAAGGAAGGAAAACTGTTGATTGAACAAGAAAGCATAAATGAACGATGGGCAGAATACATTAAATATCTTTATGATGATGAACAAACAGAAGTAAATATTAAGGATAATGGGGAAGGACCAGAAATACTCAAAGAAGAAGTGGAAGACGCCTTGCGCAATATGAAAGCAGGAAAAGTCCTGGACCAGATAATATAACTAAAGAAGAGATTGTAGCCATGGGTGATTTTGGAATAGAAATAATAACAAAAATATTGAATGATATCTACAACAACGGATATATACCAGATGACCTGCTAAAATCAATATTCATAGCCCTGCCAAAGAAATCGGGTGTGATTAAATGCGATGATTTAACACAATAAGCCTTATGAGTCACATGACTAAGATATTACTAAGAATCATCATGCAAAGAGTGTGAAACAAAATCAGTCTAGAAATTAATAATGAACAGTGTAGTTTTGTTGGAGGTAAAGGAATGAGCAATGTCATATACATCATAAGATCTTTAGTAGAAAGAGCCATAGAAGTGAAAACAGATCTATACCTATGTTTCATAGATTACACCAAAGCATTTGACAAAGTAAAGCACCAAGAAATAATAACAATTTTAGAAAGCATAAATGTAGACAGCAAAGATCTAAGAATAGTACTGGCAACAAACAGCAGCCCTTCACCTCTGGTGAAGTCCCTAGAGACTAGGAACTGAATTTTGCATGTTAATCAATTTTTCCCTGACAGCCGTTTGCACAGGGGTCCATTGTCGTTCAGGCAGATAACTCCATCTTCAGAGGTGCTCATATTTTTTCGTCGATGAGTAATTGACGTTTCAGGCCAGGTCTCCTTGCTGAGACCAAGGGGGGCTACCACAGAGATATTATAAATGAAAATCCCATCTGGTTCAGCTGGGATTTGAACTCACAACCTCTCTGTCTCAAGGCCGGCATCTTGCCTTGAGACCAACAGTCCCCTGTTTCAACAAATAAAACAGGGTGTTAGGCAAATTTGTGTGCTGTCACCAGATTTGTTTAATATGTATAGTGAGATTATTCTGAGATCCATAATAGCCTGGAATAACAATCGGAGGTCATTATATAAATAATCTAATATAATGATAGTCTTAATCGCTAAGAGTGAAAATGCGTTACAAGAAAAGTTAGACATTTTAGTAAAGATAAGCAAAACTAAAGGACTTGGCCTTAATAGCAAAAAGACAGAAGTAATGGTAACAACAAAGAGAAAGACATCACCACAATGCACAATAAAGACAAGTGGGACAATATTAAAACAGCTAAATGAATTTAAATATCTGGGAACATTGTTAACCTCAGATGGTAGATGTACCACATAGATGAGATGCAGAATGGCTCAAACAAAAGCAGCTTTCCAAAAAATGAAGAAGATGCTGTGCAATCCATTTCTGACAATAGAAACTAGAAAAAGGGTTCTTGAATGTTATGTAGAGCCAGTCTTAACATATGGATGTGAATCATGGACAATAGGACAACAGACAAGAAAATCACTGGAGTCTGTAGAAATGTGGTTTTACAGAAGAATGTTGAGAATACCATCCATGGACATCTGAGAAAAGTAATGACAACTTTCTGAAAGAAGCCAATGCAAAAAGAGAGCTAATATCCAAAATTAGGAAGAAACAATTATAATTTTTTGGCCATGTAATGAGAAGGGAACAGCTGGAATATATTGTAACAACTGGAAAAATTGAGGGACGAAGCGATAGAGGGAAGCAAAGAGAAAAAATAACAGACAGTTTAAGAGAATGGCTTGGCAGCAGGTCAACAACAAAAATTATAAATAATTGTCGAGATTGAAAGTTGTGGAGAGACATGATCACCTACGCCAGCAGGCTTGGTACTTGATGATGATGATTTCATTGTGAATTTGAAGCTGTGTTCCAACAACAGTACTTTTGCCCTAATAAACCATGCCAGCAAAATACTCCTGCAGGTCATCAAGAACAGGATTACAAGAAAGTTGGAACAAGAACTTCTTATAGTTCAAAAAGGTTTAAGATATAGTAGAGGTACTCGGAACCACATCTTTAACATGAGAAACATCCTTGAGAAGTGTAGGGAATATAACATAGTACTGCACACATGCTTCATAGAATACAGTAAGGCCTTTGACTGCATGCAACATCAGAAACTGTGGAACATCATGAAAGATGTTTGTATACCAACATGGCTAATATAACTTATCGAATCACTATATCACGAACAGTAAGCGGCGATCATAATAGCAGGCAAAGCATCAAATTGATTTGAAGTACAAAAAGGGGTCAAGGAGGGATGCATTCTCTCACCTGAAGAAGAAGAATGTTAGCAATGCTACTGAGAGTACAAATAAATAAGAAGCAGGATACCTTCACTATTGTTACATATAAGCACTATTATCCCTCCATCAACCATGCATTTAGTAGTAGTAGCCTCCCTCAGTCATAGTTGGCTATGGATTTTTCAGTGCCCCTAGAAATGTTATTGTTTAATTTTCTTTCCTTTCGCCGGTTGTTCTCTTTCTCTATGAATCTGTTTACTTCTTGTTTGAGGTGAACCTTTAGAGTGTGTTTCCAGAGATTGCGGTCTACAGCTTTGTCTTCCCAGGATGCAGGGTTTATGTTCAGGGTTTACACACATCTACAAATCAAAGTTTTATCCTAGTTCTTTTACCATCTGCCAATTGTCCATAGAGTATATCTTTTGGTATGTGGCCATCTTTCATATGGTGTACATGGCCAAGCCAGCGTCCCCTACATTGTTTGAGCAGATTTGAGATATTCAGGTGGCCTGTGCAAGTCATGACCTCCACGTTTGTCACTTTATCCTTCCAGGTGATACCAAGAATATGGCGCAGACATCGCATATGGAATGCATTTAGCCTTCTCTCCTGCCTTACATTCATTTATAGAGGTAAATAATATAGATGAGTTCAATACTACACTTTGTTGTATTATATCACAGCACTTGGAGGTACCATAGTTGTTCCTCGCTGTTGAAACCTTCTGAAACTCTGCCAGGTGCTTATCCTCTATATTGCTGTGGATCTTCAACTTCAAGACTTAAAGTGGATAGACCTGGAAATTGTGGAGAGTGGCAGGCTGGGATCATTTTATCTCCAAGATAGTGATCTAGCCAAATATTACAGAAGTTCTTCCCCTATTATTGCTAGAAATATTTCTGCTCATCTTTAACCTGTAATCTTACAAGCTTGCCTAATCTCTCACAGGTTGACTGTACCGAGAACAAACCTTTGTGTAAAGAGCATGGCGTTTCTGGTTATCCCACCCTTCTGTGGTTTCACAATGGAGAGAAGGTTAGTACTTTTGCATAAAATTTGTGTGTATGTTTATTGTGTGTTAAAAATTGTCTTGTATTAACCTGTTTTAGATGAGGATTAAACAGAATGGCTTGGAAAATGTTTGGTGAAATGTTTGGTTTGTTCCAAAGGGCTGAAAGGTAGAAGAAAAAGATGAAGATTAACACTATGCTGAGATGAAACAATTTTTTTCAAGATTATTTTTTGCATGACAGTTGCACAAATTTATTTGTTTGTCTGCTATTCTTTATTTGATCATATGTTTTATATAAAGTATTCAGGCATGGCTGCTTTTTTTTTTGTTAATAATAATGTGTGTGTAAAGAAAGTAACCAGTAAAATATGCTGAAATGAGGGAAAAAAAGAATTCAATACAGAAGAAAATAAAATGTTGTTACCTGTCTTTTGAGAGCTAATCCAACAGTAAGAATTATTATCCTGGGATGTAAAAGGGGCACTCCCTGTGTAGCAATGAGGTATCTTCTTGACTTTCCAACCATGGATGACAGAATCAATATCTGGAGAGCACGAGCATATCTGAAGATTAGTACAGATACAGAGCATCCATTGCACCATGTGCTCAACACAGAGAAAGGTGCGAGGCTAAAAAGAGGCAAATCATGGGCAGAGCAGAAGATGTCATCAAACAGGTCTGTGGGCTTACCAATATCAGCGTTGGTGAGGAGTGGATACCGGTGCCTACATCATTCAAGGGGGCTTTCTCATGTATTGTCACACTCGAAAGGAAAAGTAGGGAACAGAACCCAGTCATGGTTAATGCTGAGGTCAACGGTCTCATCTGCGATAACACCGATGAGAAAGATGCAGTCATTTATACAGACAGATCTGTAAGACAACACCAATGAAGTGCATGGGCATATACAGCACGCTCGGCAGGCAGAATAGTCAAGGAAGACAGTGGTGCATACGCCATGACCACGAGTAGTATGACAATGGAGGCGATGGCAGTGACCAAGGCATTCATCTGGTTAGAGTCACAAGACTACACCCACGCATGTATACTGAGTGATTCGATGAGCATGATAAAAAAAGTGGAGGCGGGCTCTGTACGCATTCAATGGGTAGAGTCGTTGCAGAAATCCAAAATACGTAAGGTCACCTTTGCCTATGTCCCTGGACATGCGGGAGTGCGGGGAAATGAAAGAACGGACAGGTTGGCTAGCTGCGCTGTCGTTGAGAATGGGCAACCAATGGATCAGGCAGACATCACCAATGCCCTCCGAGATGTGGGAAGAGCACATGACTTCGACAAACGCAGATCCACATCACTTCTTCGGATGATAGAAATGGGAGTTAAGATGGGCACAGCCAGAAATGAGAAACTTGGTGGCCGTGTAAGAAGACTTATCAACCAACATAGAACTGGAGTCGTCAGTCGCTGGACACTGAGGGAATTACTGAGGAGGGGATCTGAGCACCTATGGACATGTTCGGAGTGCAATGATGATGATGACCAGCAAATAACTCAATAATCCAACAGTAAAAGATAACTTTCATTGTTTATTTAGTCTTCTTCTTCCTTCCTCATTTAACTTTAAGTGTTGATATGAATATAGTTGTGGTCTTTTGTTCTTCTGCTGGCTTCTTTGTCTGTTATGTTTTCTAGTGTTTCTAATATTCCATCATTTCATGTTTTCCGTGGTTGGCCCTTGTGTCTGGTGTTCTCGCAACGTTTATTGTAGGCTAAATGTTGTGTTTTGTTCTTTCTATTTTATCATGTAAAAAAAATAAAAAAGTAAAGAGCCCCATCACGCCAAGTGGCGTATAGGGAATATGGTGTTAGTGACCATAAATTTTACAGACCTTCAGCACATGATTTTTGGGGTATGTGGTTGGTATTACGCCAGTGCCGCTTTACTTTCCCAGAAAAAATCTGGTACCCATTTAAGGCTTTAATATTTGACATTTATGTTCACACACCAGGTTGAAAAGTATCAGGGACCTCGTAATTTTGATGATTTGAAGAAATATGTGTCAGATGCACTTTTGCGTTCTAAAAAGGAAGGAGATGAAATGCTCTCACTTGTCAGCAAAGATCCTGTTTCACAGGTGAGTTTCCTACCACTTAAAAAAAATCTGTTTCTAATGTGGAACATCTATCTATCTATTGACCTTTCGAGCCATAGCCGGCCCATAGGGCGTAGACCAAGATACTCCTTCTCTTATCTAAATTTTTATTTTAGCAGTTTTCAATTCTTTTAAAGATATTTTATCAAATCTCGCCATTTGTCTCTGTTCTGTGCAAGCAGCTCTATCTCATTGAGGGAGACTCTAATTTCCTCGTTTGTTTTGAATTGGAACATAGAGTTCAGAAAATTACTACATCTGCAGACCTTATTGACTGAACTCTGCAAGCATCACAAGGACGCCTTGCAGTGGTCCTCATCTTCAGGAAACCATAAATATTATATAAATGTTCAGGAAACCAAATACCTGCAAATGAGAAACCATAAATATTATATAAATGTTCAGGAAACCAAATATCAGGAAATGAGAAACCATAAATATTATATAAATGTTCAGGAAACCAAATACCAGGAAATGAGAAACCATAAATATTATATAAATGTTCAGGAAACCAAATATCAGGAAATGAGAAACCATAAATATTATATAAATGTTCAGGAAATGAGAAACCAGAACAGCTGATAAATGAAGGCGCAACAGACAAACAACACTAGTTTCACCAGTTACATACCATCAGAAGAAGAATATAATCAAATAAATCAGAAGACCCCTAGCTCCAAAATAAGAGGCCTATCATAATATTAATAGATAGGAACAAGTTATCATTATACACCTTAAAACAGGACACAATCGACTCCACAGTTACATGTATACAAAATTCTAGATTGGTACTTCACCCCACCCACATGTACGTGTGGACAGGCACCCCAGATTGCTGAACACATACTTCAAGATTGTATTGAATATAGTAGATTGAGGAAAATCCATTGTCCCATATGTACAATGTTACAGGCAAAACTTTATGGGATGCTTCAAGACCTACAAAAACAGTAGAATTTATACATCAAACCACCTTGCAGTTATATACAATACTTCTGGTGAACGAAAGATAGAGCTATTTACACCATGTATTTTTGACAGTAGAATTTATACATGAAACCACATTTCAGATATAGACAATACTTCAGGTGAACGAAAGATAGAACTACTTACACCATGTACTTTTGATCATTTTAAATCTACCTAACATTTAACTAAGGATCAAGATCCTATTGGCTATTAGAAGAGTAATTCAACAGTCAAAATATTAATTGTTTTGTCCAAACTTTTACAATTTTATATAAAAGTCACCTCAGCTGTAAAAAAAAAAAAGAGAGAGAGAGAGAGAATATGAGTATCTGGCTCAGAGTGATGGGGAAGGGGGTTAACAGTTAGAAAAAGCACTGGCCACTTCACCTGAAAACAAATTTTGTGATTTAGTAACTTGATGTTAAAACGCTGGATATATGACTTATAGGGCATGGGAATGCCCATATTAATCAGGCACTGTATTGAACCAGGCGGGTGTTAACAAGTAGCTTGGCTAAACAGAAATACGTAGGAAACTAGTCTAAGGAAGGCTCTCAATTGGATAGAGAGATAATATTAAACTATTGCTGAAAGATGTGCCCGACTTGGACTAGGTCAGGAAACTAATGGCTGACAGAATAACTATGAGCTGGAGTGAATCAAGAAACTTAAAGGGCCACACATGATGTTAGATTGTCACTTGTTTTAACAAAATTCTTAATGCATTAAAAGTAAAAGGATATAGTAGGTAGATATCTCTTTCTTTTTTGTGGCATGAGCCAGCTCTTATGTATCATACCAAACACCTAGAAACAGTATGATGTTAACGTTACTATAAAATAATATATTTGACATATTATAGTCTTACCTGTGCACACTCCTCTGAATTAGACAAACCAGACAAGCTAGAGGGTCTAGACTAGACAAACCAGACAAGTTAGAGAGTCTAGACTACACAAACCAGATGAGTTAGAGGGTCTAGACTAGACAAACCAAACAAGTTAGAGGGTCTAGACTAGACAAACCAGACAAGTTAGAGGGTCTAGACTAGACAAACCAGACGAGTTAGAGGGTCTAGACTAGACAAACCAGACGAGGTAGAGGGTCTAGACTAGACAAACCAGACAAGTTAGAGGGTCTAGACTAGACACACCAGACAAGTTAGAGGGTCTAGTCTAGACAAACCAGACGAGTTAGAGGGTCTAGACTAGACAAACCAGACAAGTTAGAGGGTCTAGACTAGACAAACCAGACGAGTTAGAGAGTCTAGACTAGACACACCAGACGAGTTAGAGGGTCTAGACTAGACAAACCAGACGAGTTAGAGGGTCTAGACTAGACAAACCAGACAAGTTAGAGGGTCTAGACTAGACAAACCAAACAAGTTAGAGAGTCTAGACTAGACAAACCAGACGAGTTAGAGGGTTGGGACTAGACAGAAAAAGGTTAGATGGTTGGACTAGACAAACCAAACAAGTTGGAGGGTTTGGATTATACAAAGAGAGACACATATATGTTAAAAGTGGATGCACTGGGCCACATGCCTAATATAATAATGCAACATTATTTTCACTATGAAGACGTCAGAATTATTGTTGAAAACAAAGTTGAAGTACTTTGAAAGCAAAGATTCTTTGACTGGGCATATTGAGGCAGAAATAGCAAGTAGAAACAATAAAAAAAAAGACACAATCATTGAACAAATAACAAAACAGTTAAAATGTGTGACTATTGATACTTAAATAAGATTATGCAGAACAGTCTTTTTTTTACCAACATTATATGCATAAATATCAGAAATACACATTCACATCTAAGAGTGAATCAGTGAAGGTCACAAAATCATATTCTCTCTGTGGTTTTACTAACTACAGGTCATGTGGCTTCTGTTGGATTGGAAATGATAACTTACCACCACTGTGTGTCTATATGTTTGGAACTGGAGTCATCAATGATGGCCTAACATCATCAAGTGCTATGACGATCATCATTTTCGGGAGGACGTGAACTCCCATGGTATATGGTGGATAGGCGGCAGGAACCATTGAAGGCTATGTCTGAAAAGTGTTCCTTCTTGCAGTTTCCTCATATTCCAAGTCCGGCTTGTTGCAGGAGCTACTGAGTTAAGTGCTCTGTGCACACCGTGAGCTGTGTGTCTCATCCGTTTTGATCCTGCTTCGATATCCCGCTTGTTTACGATGAATGATGATATCGTATGACAGGGAACAGTTGGCTGTGTTCACTTTCTGCGCGGTTTCGCCTTATTCTTTTGGCATGTGCTGAGACTGCTTCGATGGGGACTACAGTTACCTTTCTTTGTTTGGGAGATGAGTTAGTAATTCGGATGATTCCACTGGCACGGGCGGTTGAGCAATTATGGATTTTAATTTGTTTGCTGTAAAACCGAGGCCTTCCATAACCAATAACCAATATCAGAAATGAACATCATCATGAAAAGACCCCCAAAAAATACTGAATGAGACATCTCAGAATAGTAACAAGAATAAGAGACAAGATTAGAAGGTGGACATCACCAATTCTGAGTTACATTCACAAACAACAAATTAAATAGTTTTTGTACATAAAATAGAATTGCCAACAAACAGATTCTGCAACAAGCATTATTTATTAAATGCAACAAAAGGGAAAAAGGAAGTACCACTTTAAGATGGACTTTCAAAATTTCCAAACATCACACAAACTACTGTTTATGAAACACACCTCAAAGTGCAGCCACAAACACTCTATTTTCACTTTGTACTGTATGACACACAAGAGGACAGCGTACATTTATTTTGTCACCGTAACTACACAATTAAACAACATAGATTTAGTCATTGACCATTATTCTCAAGTTCTGTGATTCCTTTCCCAGAGCAAGGTGAAAGACTTGACAAATGACAATTTTGAATCCCATTTGTCATTATCTGAATTTGTTTTTATCAAATTTTTTGCACCTTGGTGAGTATTCCCATTATGTTTGTCATAAGTTGATTTATATTTGTGTCATTCCAGGAAGATAAAATACATTTTTCTTCTATTATACATTCAAAGTGATTAGAAGCTGCCGTATATCTTACAAATGTTTATTGTTAAAAATTGCGTTGTGGAAACTCTCATATTTGCAAATATTTGATCATTTTGTTAGGAACATTAACTACTAATCGACGCAGGCATAATACCAAACCACATTACCCCAAAAACCATGTGCCCAAGGTCTGTAAAAATTATGGTTACTAACACCATATTCCCTATACACCACTTGGCGTGACTCAGCTCTTTACTTTACTTTAACTTCTATTATTAACTTCTAATAAATCATCAATATATAAATATTTATTTTAGTTAAAATATATTACATTTTGTTAGGAGCATTAACTACTAATAAATCATCATCATCAAGTACCTGGCCTGCTGGCGTAGGTGATCATGTCTCTCCACAACTTTCAATCTCGACAATTATTTATCATTTCTGTTGTTGACCTTCTGCCAAACCATTCTCTTAAACTGTCTCTTCTCTTTGCTTCCCTCTATCTCTTCGTCCCTCAATTTTCCAAGTTGTTACAATATATTCCATCTGTTCTCTTCTCATTACGTGGCCACACAATGATGATTGTTTCTTCCTAATATTCATCCATATATAAATATTTATTTTAGCTAAAAGATGTTACATTTTGTAATTAATGTCACAAATTGAACACACTTCCATGAAATATCAGTTTTAAAAATAAGAACAAGACTCAGGTCATTGTGTTATAGTCACTGTTGATTAAAGCAACAAACCATCATCTAGTGTAAAGCGACAACAAATGTTTGTTGTCCTGTGATACAGTATTGGTGGCTAAAAATGATAATGATATTAGAACAACATAACATAGAAAAATTTATTTTTCTTGATTTTTACTCAAACTGTCAAACATTAATATCTTCACACAAGAGCTGGATTTCGCCATGGCTATCTGCGACCTCCGAAATTAAAGTTGCCAATAGTTTGATCAGTGGAATCACTGTGATCAGTATCTTACTTCTAAAAAACATGAAAATATATTTTTGAAGAACTGACTAATTGTCACTTCAGGTGCTTGCGTTCGCCCGATGACTTAAGGCGTGTACCTCGTCATCATCCGTCCTTAAAAGGACGTTAAGTAGGCGTGTCTGTGTTGTGTTGTGGTTTACAGTATAACTGTGATATTTGCGCCTTTCGGCCCAACACATCCGACTTCAGCATGACATTTTTAATTACCGGGTTGTCATCCCTCTTCGATCCCGACTCGCTTGGCCAGACTAGACAGGTTAGTCTGTTACTGGAGGCACCACAGAGTGGTGGAGCAGGGTCTAGATGGTTCTGGTTCACCGATCCTGGCACACGCCATCAGCTGTGGATCGCTGACAACTTCTAGCTCTGGTGCTGGGAGGCGCGCCTTCGCTTCCACCTCCACTTCAGGTGCTATATTAGGGAATAGTCTGCAGTGCAGACTGTAGCTAAATAGCTGGTTATACTTTCCTGTCTTCTATCTCTAACTAAGGCTGTTTCTAGCTCCCTGTTTCTAACCATTATTTCTCACTTCTAACAGATCATCTCTGATTTCCTATCTCCGACTGAATTCTTTTCATGGGGATCTTGATATATACATATATATATATATATATATATATATATATATATATATATATATATATATATAGTATGCCTCCTTCGTCTATGTGTCTTTGTTCTTGTATGACCAAAAGGAGAGTCATAGGTAGCCTAGTTGGGAAAACCACCCGACTAGGCTACTGATGTCTGGACAACCCATGTTAGATTCCTGCTGGAAGTGGTCTGAGTTGTACTCGTGGTTGGGAAAAAAAAAAATTACCCCGGTGGTCGATCGAACCGCTGGCAGAAATGAGTACCAGGGTAGTACTCTGGGAAGGTGAGGAATGCCGACTTGCATCATGAGTTTCGATGCTTGAAGCGACACTGTCCAGAAGTCTCCAAACGCTTTTGGATAGGCTGCCGAGCTCATATGGGTGAAAACTCATGTACTAAGATGCCGATTCAAGTCTCATACTTTACCTCTACCTATGACCAAAAGTTGTTAAAGTGGCAACCACTTCTTATCTAATACTATTTTCATTGAATGAGATGCATTTTATCTCTAGTGGGTACTGAATGTTTCTGGTAAAGAAAGATGGCACTACATAATGCTGACCACATTGTTAAAAAAATGTGCTGCTGATTGCAAACATATTTGGTCATTAACATTATTTTCTTTATAATCCATTGATGTGACAGGGTTTTTTTCTTCTCATTATTAATATATTTACCCCAAACTTGTATTTTTTAAGTGTAACACACAAATGTATTTAACATCATGTTTTAACTGTCTTCTGTTTAGCCTTGAATATTATCTCCTGTTGATGTGGTTATTAGCAAACAGCAGAATTACAAAATTAATATTAAAGCCAAATACAAGAGAAATGGTAAAGGATGAGATCAACAAGTGAAATAACTGAAATCACAGAAAGCACCAAGTGAGGGTTCAACAAAGGAACATAGCATTTTCTCTCAGTGCTCAAGGGGAAAAGAAGATAGAGAACAACAATACAAGAAATTTGTTCATGATTGAAAATTGTACATGGACTGAGTGCAGCAGGGAGCAGTGATAGCTCAGTGGCTAGTGAAATGGTCTACTGAGGACAAGAAGTCGGGTTCAATCCTGATCAACGGCTTCCAGGTTCACCCAACCTTAAATGGGTACAGAATTTTATTCTGGGAAAGAACAATGACACTGGCATAATACTGACCAAATTAGCCTAAACTCGTACTTCTTCTTTTCTTCTTCATTCGCCATTCGTCAAGGGGAAATATAATTTGTGGTCTTTTGCTCTTCTGTCTGCTTCTGCTGCTGTTATGTTTCCTAGTGTTTCTAATATTCCATAAATCCATCTTTTTTGTTGTCGACCCTTGGGTCTGGTGTTCTCGCAACATTTATTGAAGGCTTGTTGTGTTGTGTTGTGATCTTTCTGCCTTATCATGTGGCCAAACCATTTTGGCTGTTATTTCATTATATATTCTATGGAGGGGTTATTCAGTAAAATAATGTAATGTAGGTGTAAAAAGAAAATATGGGCACTGACCCCATACTCTCTACATGCCATATGACATGACAGGGTTCTTTATTTTTCTTGCTTTTGTTAGTATCGGTGAACCACAAGTAATAATTAAGATCTCACTCCAACGTACTGCCTTTAATCAGACAACTAGTCTGAGAAAATGAGTTGGGGTCCAAGAGAGAAGGCAAACCTGACACTAAAAATGTAGTGCTGAAGTCAGATGTTTTGTGCCTAAGGGTGCAGATATTACAGCTTACTGTGAACTCCAACACAATGCAAATTATACCAGTTTCATATTGTAGTCAAAGCAGCAAATACCAGGGCAAATAATGTAGATAAAAAAAAATATGATGATAACTGAATGTCAAAGGGTTAACACAAGAATGCAATTATTCCATCTCGAAGTCTATCCTCTCTTGTTACTGAAACCATTTATTTAATTTTCAGGTGTGGACATTGCAAAAAACTTGCTCCCGTATGGGAAGAACTGGCAGCAGATGCATCCACAAAACCTGTTTCTATAGCAAAAGTGGATTGCACTCTCTACAGAAAAATATGTGAAAACTACCAGGTAAGATGTGCTGACTTTGTGAAAAACTATGTGAAAACAATCAGGCCAGAGTTACATAATAAGATAAAGATAGTATGTGAAATCTATCAGGTCAGACTTGCATACTCTCATTGTGGCAGTTTGTGAAAATTGAAAGATTAGATTGACAGACTCTCTTCACAACAGTTCTTGAGAACAGAAAAATAAGATCACAGACTCTGTAGAACAGTTTGTGATAAATAAAAGAGATACAATTATACCAGGGAAAGAAGATTTTATATCAATCATTGAAATATTTGCCCGGTGAAAGAATAATACTGATGATTATGATTAAGTTTCCTTCATCAATATAATCACCAGCAAGATGATGATGATTCTTTCTTTTATGTACTTCCGTTGATCTTGATACACCAGCGGCTACCAACTTTCCCCCTAGTTACCACGAGCCATCATTACCAAGGGTGCTTACGCACGATGAGCAATGACTCGTGATATGACTGGCACCGGCTGTGTACTGTTTGATAGTGCGACCGTGCCCACCAGTGGCGTCGCTCACCTTGACTGCATCAATGCTGAAACCATGGCCAATGATTCATATAGTGGAGTCTCCGCGTTTGTGTTTGACAACTTTCCCAGTATTCGCTACGCCCGGTACAGACGATTACAGATATTGCTATAGAACATCAAAGAACAATTCACAAACACATTCCAGAGTATTTAATCATCTTCGAAATTCAGTTCACAGTAGACAGTTGTAATTACATATGGGCTGACACTTCTGCCCCTTTTATACACACTCTGCAGCCTTGCTGCTATACACAATGGGTTTGGCGATCAGGGTTCCCTCCCTTCGCCATTATGGTAACATAACAATATGTAGACGACCAGGGCACACTTCCCCTCGTCTATGAGACAATATATATCAATCGTTGGACACTTAGGGTACACTTCCCTTTGCCAACATGGTACTTCACTAGAGAATCATACTCCTACTCGCTCCGTCTGATTTTCAGGTCCCGTGCGAGCTCTTGTTACTAGTTATGGTGTGCTATGACACCCCTTCAAAGGAATCTGCCCTTGAAGTTAACAGGGAATTGCTCCCTCCTCGAATATAGCTGTTCGTCGCACCTCAGCGCAACTACATTTAATGTGGACTTCCTCTGAAGTCACACCAGTGCGTAATCACTTCTGGATCACACTATGCGTGTTCTACGACACGTTGCCTGAGCCTTGCCTCTCACAAACTGTTGTACGGAGAGTCTCAATCTTGTCTGTTAACTCATACATTCTGTCATCTAGAGAGTCTGTCTAATTTGTCTATAATTTGTCTAATTTGCAATAGACTCTCCATACAACAGTTTGTGTGAGCTAATAGACTCTCCATACAACAGTCTGTGTGAGCCAATAGACTCTCCATACAACAGTCTGTGTGAGCCAATAGACTCTCCATACAACAGTTTGTGTGAGCTAATAGACTCTCCATACAACAGTTTGTGTGAGCCAATAAACTCTCCATACAACAGTTTGTGTGAGCCAATAGACTCTCCATACAACAGTTTGTGTGAGCCAATAGACTCTCCATACAACAGATTGTGTGAGCCAATAGGCTCTCCGTACAACAATTTTAGATATACACTAAAAGAAAAATTGAAAGAAGTCAAACTCAGTTTGTTGAAATTTGCTAATTCTAAATGCAGACAAAGGAAGAAAAGACTATTTCTGACAAGTCCCTTACTCAGGTATCAATTCTGATATCTCTCAAGGCTGACAGCATCCTACAACTGCTCTGGTGATCGTTCACATTGACACATTTGCCACCTATGGTGTACTACACGATGTGTCCATACTATTTTTTCAGACTTTTTTTTTTCATTTGAAATACAGCAAGAAAATAAATAAAAATTGATCTAAAAATTTAATTTTGATTTCACAAAGTTGGAAAAGCAGTTTCTTTTCATCTTTTCTTTTCTCTTCCTCGCTGATACCGAAAAGGTGCTGTGGTTATATCATTTGTTGTTCTTGAGCTGCTCAAATTGTCTGAATTAGTGATTTTCCGTTGTTGTTACATGTCTCTATCACTGCATCTATCCATCTTCTTCTAGGTCTTCCTCTAGGTCTTTTTCCATGCATTCCATGCATTCTTGAGAAGAAAACCCTTGATGGTGATTGGTGAGGATTCATTCTGACCAGGTGGCCCAACCATTTGAGTTGTTGTTGTTCTATGTATTCTTAGCAGGGTTTTATTCCTACCATTCTTCTTATGGTTTCATTTGGTATTCTATCTCTTCTTGTGTTGTTTGTTACTTTTCTCAAGCATTGCTTCTCACATGTATTGATCTTTCTTAAATGTGATTTAGAAAGGGTCCATGTTTGACTTTCATAGCACAAAGTTGGTATGAAAATGCTATTTATCATTTGTTGTTTAGCTGCTATAGAAATGTTTGGATGTCTTAACAATAGTGAAAGCTGGTATGTGACAACATTTGCTCTCATGTCAATTTCTCTGTCTAGTTTTCCATCTTCTGTAAACATTGTGCCCAAATACTTATATTCCTCTACTTGTTTTATTTCTTTATCTTTGATCTTAATGTTTAGTGGGTGTCTTAATTTGCTTATTCTCATAGCCTCTGTTTTTGCTGTGTTAATTTTCATACTGTAGTTTGTACAACTTTTATCTAGAAATGTTATATGCTGTTGTAGCAGGTTTTCTTCCTCATATATTAGGCATTGGTCAGCTGCGAAGAGTAGCTCGTTGATGTTGGAGTTTTCTACCTCTAAGTTTTTATTTGGTTTATCCTTATTGTTGGTTGTTTCCAGATTTATCTTGTCCATATATATAATGAAGAGGAGTGGTGAGAGGACACATCCTTGTCTTACACCTGTTGTAACCTGAAACCATTCTGACAAACCCTCCGATGTTCTAACGGCACTTTGACTGTTTTTATATAATGCCATTATATTATCTAGTAATTGTCCTGCTACACTGTAGGTTTCTAAAGTTTGCCAAAGTTTATTCCAGTCCACATGGTCAAACGCTTTTTCCTGGTCTATAAACACTATATTTAGGTTTCTGTCATATTCTATTGTTTTTTCACATAGTTGTCTCAAAGTAATTATAGCATCAGTACAGCTTTTGCCTTTTCTGAATCCGAATTGATTATTACTTAATTGAGGTTCTATTATGTATCTTACTCTCCTCTCCAATATTTTAGTATACATTTTACCAACTTGACTCAATGGGGATATTCCTTTGTACATTTCACACTCCCTTTTGCTTCCTTTGTTTTTCCAAAATGGGACAGTGATAACTTTTTGCCAATCATCTGGTACTTTCCATTCTTTCCAAGCCATATTGAATATTATATTAAGCCAATCTACAGCTGTTTCCTTACGGGATAGTAACATTTCTGTTGTTATTCCATCTATACCAGCTGCTTTGTTTTTTTTAATTCTGTTTCAAGGAAAAGCAGTTAATATGAGAATTACAAGGTTTTAGCAGAAATAATAGCAAAAATATTATATGGATATAATGCTGCAAAAAATGGCTTTACTACTAGAGACACATTTTGTGGCTCATGATACAGAACGTGTTAATCTTAATTATTTAGATGTCAGAGGTTATGTTACGGAAAACTTGTATCTATCTAAAGGTCAAAGGTTTACAGTTAAACATTTTAATTACTCTCATTGGTCAGATTTATCTATCCTAAACATTGTAACTAATGTTAATCTTCAGGTGTAAGGTTATTCTTCATTGAATTTTATAACAGGTTTTTTTTTTGTTTGAACAGGTTAGAGGTTATCCTACTTTGAAGCTGTATGCCAGAGGTAAATATGTGAAAGATTATAAAGGTTTACGTACTTTGGAGGATCTTCGCAAGTTTTTGAAAAGGGAAGCAGAACGTCATGATGAGTTGTGAGCTATAGGAACAATAATTCCCTTTGTTACAATTATTTGGTATCATTTATCAATTAGTTATTGTGTCCGTTTGATTTTCTTTGATGTTATTCAATTTTAGGTGCATAATTCATGCACCATTAAATTGTAGCTCTTTTTTGCCTTCCTTGCAGCTCTCAGCTGCTTGTTTGAATCTTAAAATGGCATTTTAGTTTCAACCTTAGAAATATTGCAACTAGTGTGTATAGCTCCAGATACTACATTGGTTTGGTCTACTACATTTTCCTAATTTTTAAAATTGATATTCTACAGAAGCGGTTCCAGTTTGTGACAACACCTCACAACAATATACACCTTTTTGCTTTGTTAATTCTTCAGATATATTTTAGTAGATGAAAGATAAAAGCTTGGGAGGATAAACATTCCAACATTTAATACATTTGACACTCTTTGGCGTAAAACATTCAGATTTTAACAAAATAAATAAATGCTATTAAAATTTAAGCTGTAAATGCGAGTAAATTTCAAAGCATCTTAAAGACTTTATACATATATATAGATATTACGATTTTTTATATGAGTAAATGAGCAAGAAAACTTAAATACAATTGTTAAACAGTTATGCTGGCAGCATACAATGAAGTTTGAAGCTAGTAATTACACAGTTAAGTTTGCTTTTGTATGTCATTGTTGTTAAGAGTTGACACCACAGTACTCTGGGTAGACACTTGCTCGCTCAGTGACTTTCTCAGAGTGTCCTACGTGCTTCCAATTTCAAGCCCACAACTTTTACCTCCATATCTCGGAGATCATATGTTTAATTACAGCCATCTATAATTTTAATAAGGTCTGTGGGCTGAAAGGAAATCCTGAAATGCCCAAATGTTGTGACGTGTTCTGCTATGTGAGCTAATGATGTCTGCTGTCATTTTATCCACAGCTCCCTCTGCTTGTGAAACTAAAATGCCACAAATCTTTGGGTGAATACTTTCAGCCTTATTAACCCTTAATTATGATACCTATCTGTGGCAGACGTGTTTACAATACCATAGTAAAAATTACTACCACTTAATTGTAACATTAAGAGCTCAAAAAATAGTGTTTTCTTTGAACATTTTGACACACAGCTGTGTATTTACACTAGAAAAGACACAGGGAACTTGGATTTCCTGAGAGGTTGATTTTTTTACCTCAATTTTACCACAATGTTCGGACGTGTTACAGTGTCTATTGGTATAGATATCGTAAGTCCGTCAGTATGTTTGGCTACCTCATAGCATTTCCCGAATTAAAAAGGGTTGTTTGATAACAGCCAATGACCGAGGAATTTTCTCTGGTCACATAAAAAAAAAAAGGGGGGGGGGAATGGTGATTTTTTTTTTTTTATGTGCGATCATATCTCACAAAATTAGAAAAAAAAATCTAACAACAATGGAAACAAATCCAACAATCAGGGGTCACAGGAAGTGGTAATTAGGAAGGTACGTGGAAGGGGGAAATGTTTGAGCACAGCAAAATGTCAAATTTGGAAGAGTTTGTGTTTTGGTGTAGTAATTTTTACTATGGCATTGTAATCTAGGGTTAATACTGTAGATGCTATGGTTTCATAGTGTTATAACAACAGTTTTATGTATGTGTGTATGTTTTACATTTGTTGAATCTACCATATGAAATAATATGAGATAAGCACAGATATCAAATATAATAAATATGAAATTTGAAATGGGTCTGCATGTATAGCTGGAGAAAACAAAGGAAATAAACATAGAATGGTATTGAGCAGCTAAACTAACAGAAAGACAAGACACTCTGACATTTCAATAAAAGCAGTCATCAGTTATAACAAACAAACTGTACATATTAAACACAAAATTTCAAATTAGAAATCACAACTACACAGCTCTTCAAAATAATGGAAAGGACAGTGGCCAGGATTTTCGTAGAAATAATAGAATGGTTTTCTATACATCACAGGAAACTTGCCAAGATATGCAGAAGTTGTACAAGATTATAACTATATTTATTGTTTGTGAAACAAGACTCAAATGATTAAAGAAAAGGGTTAATTAAAAAGGCTATAAAAGGCAACAAAGAAGTAAAAAGATGATTGATTTGGCTAGTGATTCTCATATGCTTTGTTGATTTTCTGTATGTAATTATATGCTAATGTGAACAAATTCTTATTGTGCTATATTTTTTCTGCGCTGGTAACATTTACATAAGTGAATATAATAAACTTTAATTGTTGTTATTTATTTTGCAATTGACAGCACAGACTTATATACTTAGGCATTATAAACCTACTGTCTCATCAATCAAGGAATATTAATGGAAAGTGGTGAAGAAGAGAAAGTAGAAACCCCATCCTGCCCATTGGCATATAGAAAATATATGTTACACCCCATTACTTGCTCCTACTACCAGCTTTACAGCAGCACTGCAATTATTACAACCATCACATCTCGATGTTCTTTTTCTTACAACTATCACATCTCGATGTTCTTTTTCTTACAACTATCACATCTCGATGTTCTTTTTCTTACAACTATCACATCTCGATGTTCTTTTTTCTTACAACCATCACATCTCGATGTTCTTTTTCTTACAACTATCACATCTCGATGTTCTTTTTCTTACAACTATCACATCTCGATGTTCTTTTTCTTACAACTATCACATCTCGATGTTCTTTTTCTTACAACCATCACATCTCGATGTTCTTTTTCTTACAACTATCACATCTCGATGTTCTTTTTCTTACAACTATCACATCTCGATGTTCTTTTTCTTACAACTATCACATCTCGATGTTCTTTTTCTTACAACTATCACATCTCGATGTTCTTTTTCTTACAACTATCACATCTCGATGTTCTTTTTCTTACAACCATCACATCTCGATGTTCTTTTTCTTACAACTATCACATCTCGATGTTCTTTTTCTTACAACTATCACATCTCGATGTTCTTTTTCTTACAACTATCACATCTCGATGTTCTTTTTCTTACAACCATCACATCTCGATGTTCTTTTTCTTACAACCATCACATCTCGATGTTCTTTTTCTTACAACTATCACATCTCGATGTTCTTTTTCTTACAACTATCACATCTCGATGTTCTTTTTCTTACAACTATCACATCTCGATGTTCTTTTTCTTACAACCATCACATCTCAATGTTCTTTTTCTTACAACCATCACATCTCGATGTTCTTTTTCTTACAACTATCACATCTCGATGTTCTTTTTCTTACAACCATCACATCTCGATGTTCTTTTTCTTACAACTATCACATCTCGATGTTCTTTTTCTTACAACCATCACATCTCGATGTTCTTTTTCTTACAACTATCACATCTCGATGTTCTTTTTCTTACAACCATCACATCTCGATGTTCTTTTTCTTACAACTATCACATCTCGATGTTCTTTTTCTTACAACCATCACATCTCGATGTTCTTTTTCTTACAACTATCACATCTCGATGTTCTTTTTCTTACAACTATCACATCTCGATGTTCTTTTTCTTACAACTATCACATCTCGATGTTCTTTTTCTTACAACTATCACATCTCGATGTTCTTTTTCTTACAACTATCACATCTCGATGTTCTTTTTCTTACAACTATCACATCTCGATGTTCTTTTTCTTACAACCATCACATCTCGATGTTCTTTTTCTTACAACTATCACATCTCGATGTTCTTTTTCTTACAACTATCACATCTCGATGTTCTTTTTCTTACAACTATCACATTTTGATGTTCTTTTTCTTACAACTATCACATCTCTCCATATAAAGAATATAGTGTTAGTACCAGCATTTTTGTAGACCATTAGGAGTTTGAAAATCTAGAGGTAAGATGTCAGACCGATGTTCGTATTCCATCACAGGATCACCACTACCGGGCCTGCTGGCGTAGGTGATCATGTCTCTCCACAACTCTCGATCTTGGCAGCTATTTATCATTTCTGTTGTTGACCTTCTGCCAAGCCATTCTCTTAAGCTGTCTGTTATTTTTTTCTCTTTGCTTCCCTCTATCTCTTCGTCCCTCAATTTTTCCAGTTGTTACAATATATTCTAGTTGTTCTCTTCTCATTACATGGCCAATTACAATAGAATATAAAAAAAGAACTTTTGACCCAACCTTTTATTTAAACCTGAATTCACCTTATTTGGAGAAGATAAGATTTTTATCTGCTTGTTCATCCACTTTTCCATATTCAAGAGAATTCTCTGTCAAAAGTCCAAAGAAAACTATAAACCACACCAGTTTATGTCCGCAAATTGTTATTCTTCCTTTACTCTTAAAAGAGTGGGCATGCTAGAGGATGCAACTTTCTACTTATTTTTTAACCTTCTTTCATTATTAGTCCTTGATTGTCATTTTTATGCACCACCGTTGTATTTACTTTCTCCACATTCACTTTGGTACTGGTGATCATTATGACATGTTCATTTTAATTATTTAAAAAATATTCTATATGCAAGTCGTGAACTAAATTTACTTATTTATTTATATCTCCCCTATTGTTTCTGAAATTCTTTGACTGTTATGAGAAAATGATTACTGCTGGGTCAGTCCTTGTTTTGTTGTTTATTTAACAAAGTTGTTTTATTTTCTGTTGTATCAATTGTGTCTATTTTAATAAGATGATTTGTTTGTAAAATGATTGAAACGGCAAATTAAAATTGATTGTTAACATCAAGTACCATATCTGCTGTCTCTCTACAACTTGCTATTGCTACAATTGTTTTATGAGCTCTGTTGCAGATTATCTAACAAGCCATTTTCTTCAACTAACTTTTCTCTCTGTTTCCCTCTGTCTCTTCTTCCTTCAATTTTTTTCTGTTGTTGTCACAACATATTCCAGCTGTTTGATTCTTGTTATTACAATCACAGTTCTTGCAATTAAATTATCATAAAAACTGACAGATTCTAAATTAACTATTGTAAAACTTCTATTCTCTTATTGTAAAACTTCTATTCTCTAATTGTAAAACTTCTATTCTCTTTTAAATGTTACGCTTCTCACTACTATATACATTTATTACCTTCTAGCCCTGCTGCATCATTTCATTACTAAAATGATGAATGCCTTCTCCTGATGTTGGCAATACATTTTCTTTTTACTTCTTTCAGTGCATCTAGTTATCTTTTTATTAACCTTCCATTTTATTGTTGACATTCTTCTGGTAAACCACAACCTTCTATAATCCCCAACCATTTTTTTGCCTTTTGTCCGATTCTCCAGGGTTCACATCCAGAGGTTAAGACTGACCCCACATTAACCCTAGATTGAGATACACATCTGTGGGTCAAGTTTTTACAACACCGTCGTAAAAGTTACTACCACTTAAATGTTACATTTTGGTTTCAAAATAGTAAATTCTTTGAACTTTTGCTACACGGCTGTGTGTTTACCTAAGCAAACACATGGGAATCGGATACTGTAATAATTTTCTGGGTTATGTTAGATTTATAGCCACGATAGCTAAGTGGTTAGTGAACTGGACTACAAAGGACAAGGGGTAGGGTTCAATCCCAACCGACGGCTTCCGGGTTCACCCAGCCTTAAATGGGTACTGGATTTTTTTCTGGGAAAGTGAAGCGACACGGACGTAATACCGACCACGTTACCCAAAAATCATGTGCTGAAGGTCTGTAAAATTTATGGTCGCTAACACCATATTCCCTATACGCTGCTTGGCGTGATGGTGGTACTTTACTTTATGTTATATTTATGGCCTGAAATTTGAATACATCACGCTATGGCTACCAGAAGTGTTACATTTTCTATTCACACAACAGCTGTAAGTTCGTCAATCCAGCCGTAATGTTTGACTACCTCAAAGCGTTGTACGCTGGCTATCCTGTGTTACAATGTTTGTTTGATGTCTTACTGATGGCCAAGGAGATTTATCCCATCGTGAGAAAAAAAAAAGAAGTTTTTGAAAATTCATGAAATTTATAAAAAAAAAAAAAAAACAGCCCCCTTTCTACGATATCATCATAAATTTTAAGACACACTTGGGGGGAAAAAAAAATTCAACATCAAAAGAAACAAATCCAACACTCAGGTGTCACAGGAAGTAGTAATTAGGAAGGTTATTTGGTTATGGAAGGCCCCGGTATCACTGCAAACGAATTAAAATCCATAATTGCTCAACCGCCCATGCCAGCGTAATCATCGGAATATCTCATCTCCCAAATAAAGAAAGGTAACTGTAGTCCACATCGTAGCCATCTCAGCACACGCCAAAGGACATAAGGCGAAACTGTGCAGAAAGTGAACACAGCCAACTGTTCCCTATCATACGATATCATTCATCGTAAACAATTGGAATATTGAAACATGATCAAAACGGATGAGACACAAAGCACACGGTGTGCACAGAGCACTTAACTCAGTAGCTCACTTAGGAAGGTATAGGGAGGGAGGGAATGTTTGACTGCTTAAAACTGTCAAATTTCAAGAATTTGTATTTTGAGGTGTAATTTTTACGATGGATAATTTTTACAATGGACTTGTATTATAGGATTAAATTGACTGATTCATTTTCTTATCTCCTTTGTCAAAATGGATTGCATATTTTCATTCATTTGAATGCAGCCTTTGCTGTGTATGTATTTTATTTTTATAAAATGTTTGTTCTCTTTTGTTGTTTTTGTTATGGTTGTTGATATTGAGGTGATATAATGGGGTGTCTGGTCACTCATTGTAGAGATATTGAGGTGATGCCATAGGGTGTCTGGTGACTCAAGAGTTGTAAAGATATTGAGGTGATGCCATAGGGTGTCTGGTGACTCAAGAGTTGTAAAGATATTGAGGTGATGCCATAGGGTGTCTGGTGACTCAAGAGTTGTAAAGATATTGAGGTGATGCCATAGGGTGTCTGGTGACTCAAGAGTTGTAGAGATATTGAGGTGATGCCATAGGGTGTCTGCTGACTCAAGAGCTGTTGATTATTAACCCAATTAAAGTGGTGGGATGCAGTCACTTTCTTGATGTCCCAATTGCTACTAGCGATGTTAAAGCTTACTCATCCTAGCAATGCTAGCTTCTTAGTATAACAGGTCCCACTGCTACAGGGACCATGACAGTCCTCATCTCCTTAGCCAGTCAGCTTCTTAGTATAACAGGTCCCACTGCTACAGGGACCATGACAGTCCTCATCTCCTTAGCCAGTCAGCTGTGACAACCTGTTATTAGGGAACCTCATGAAGAGATAATCTAAGGTCTTGACCATGTCCAGTCAACCATCTACTGCCTTGTGCTCCTCAATTTTATAAATAAGTACTTAAATGCATGTGCACACGCAAGCGGTAGATATAATATGACACCTAATGGAATGAATTCAATAAGACAATCTTCAGATGTAAAGATCTGGAGAACATGATGACGCTCAATAGAACATAACTTAAAAATATAAATACTACAGGACAAGACTATTTATGGACTATTTTTTCCCACAAAAAAGAAAAAGAGAGGACAGCCAAGAAAGAAACATTATAAAACTAAATAATGACAGGAATAGAACTGAAAAGATTAGCCCAAGGTGTGAGCAATACCTCAAATTGTGTTTTAGAACTATACTGTATGAGCTGTAGCAATAATGATAAGGTTTGTGTTCCAACTGTTTGAAATGTTCTACATATGAAAATTACTTGACATTTTTACTTGTTTTTCTGCCACACAGAATGTTGTGCTTATTTATATAAAAGTGCCTTGTTCTACCATGTTGAATGTGTCATGTTTCTTTTCAAGTGCCAAAAAAAAATATGTCTGCTACTGTAACTTGAACATTTAGTTACATGTTTATTAACATGTTTATTAACCCACTATAACAGCCCATCAGATCTGTTACTGAAACTTGAATATTTAGTTACATGTTTATTAATCCAATGTAACAGCCGATCAGATCTGTTATTGTAACTTGAAGATTTAGTTACATGTTTATTAATTCATCATAACAGCCCATCAGATATGTTACTGTAACTGGAACACTTAGTTACATGTTTAACTTTTCCCCTTTCAATTTCAGGGTTGAAATGAATTATCTAAGATTTGTGAAAAAGCATATAATTTTATATATCAAATTAATGAAGGAATATTGTACAAAATGGAAATAATATTTGTTTGAAATTAAATTATTTTGGTAAGTATTTAAAATTTGAAGAAAGATGAAAATGAAGGTTGAAAAATTGAAAAACAACGAAATATAATAATGTAAACACCCTGTTTCTTGTGGAAATTTAGCTTAATTACATTTCATGGCTGTTGTAGTGTTTTCAATAATCTATAGAGAACCAGGGTTTCTTCTGTTTTCCATTCGATGTCATGACAACAGGACATAAAACACACAAACTTTGATACAATTTATAATTCTAATCTATTCCTAGCACTTGGTTATTTAAAGGTTTTGGAAATAGATATGTTGCAGGGGAAACCACTCTTCTATACAATTAGCTTCTGTAAGACTTAGAAAAATAGATACAGAAGAATTATTCAGACATTTCACAACAGATGGAGAGAGCATATGTTGGGAAACCTGGGACATGCTACAGTAATGGACTGAACTTTACTGGGAAGGGAGAGAGTTAATATATAAATATAATGGCCCTTCAGAATTGGGTTTGCTGTATAGCTATTCACATTTAGGGTTTTCTTTTGTTAAGAATTATTATGTTAATTTAATTTATTAAATATCTATTAGCTGATTGTTCATTCTTGTGGCTGAATGTGTTTGTCAGGCATTGGTAGAATCTGCCAGAGGAAAACTGTTCAAAAAATACAAAACCTCCCCTAAAAAAATACACAATAGCCTCTACTAAACCGTCTGACAAGATGAAAAGGGCCATATACATTAGCTGATGAAATCATCTTTGTTTATGTAATAAAAAATGTGTTTTCCATAATATGCTTGTTGTATATTTGCAATCAGTTGTTGTCATTTTGCTTAACTGCAGTGATACTTTTTGTTGTGCTTATGTTTATGATTACATACAAGCTGGCCGTTTTTAGATCTAATTACAACATGTGCAATAAATGTAACAAATATGTTAGTCATAATGAGATGTCCGCATGTGGAGAGAATGTTAGTTGAGCATGTCCTCCAATGGGATGTCCCCACGCTGGGAGAATGTTAGTTTAGCATGTCCTCCAAAATGATGTCCCCATTTGGGGAGATTGTTGGTTGAGCATGTCCTGAAATGAGATTTTTCCATGTGAGGAGAATGTTAGTTGAGCATGTCCTCTAAGGCTTATTTTTCTTTCAGAGGAGCAGAGTGTGATTGTGGTCTTTCACAACAAACTTGAGAGTAATACACTTTTTGAGCTGAGAGAAACAGATCATTATACAAAGATTTTCCTTAGACATTTTTTTTTAAAAGCATCAAGTTTATTCTCTATTTCTTCTGTTGTTTTTGAGCTCTCACTTAACATGTATCACTTTTACTTGAGCTCTCACTTAACATGTATCACTTTTACTTGAGCTCTCACTTAACATGTATCACTCTTACTTGAGCTCTCACTTAACATATATCACTCTTACTTGAGCTCTCACTTAACATGTATCACTCTTACTTGAGCTCTCACTTAACATGTATCACTCTTACTTGAGCTCTCACTTAACATGTATCACTTTTACTTGAGCTCTCACTTAACATGTATCACTCTTACTTGAGCTCTCACTTAACATATATCACTCTTACTTGAGCTCTGACTTAACATGTATCACTCTTACTTGAGCTCTCACTTAACATGTATCACTCTTATTTGAGCTCTCACTTAACATGTATCACTCTTACTTGAGCTCTCACTTAACATGTATCACTCTTACTTGAGCTCTCACTTGTAAGAGTGCATTTCCATTGAGTATTCTCTTAAGCCAGGATTTTTTATTTATATATTTTTTCAAGTTTACTAATAATCATTGCTATTTTACTATTCCATACTTTATTTCAGCCAGTGGGTGTATGCTGTAGAATATTCTATACTTTTTATCTCGGCCAGTGGTGTATGTTGTAGAATATTGTATACTTATCTCGGCCTGTGGTGTATGTTGTAGAATATTCTATACTTTATCTCGGCCAGTGGTGTATGTTGTAGAATATTCTATACTTTATCTCGGCCAGTGGTGTATGTTGTAGAATATTCTATACTTTATAGAATATTCAATACTTTATCTCGGCCAGTGATGTATGTTGTAGAATATTCTATACTTTATCTTGGCCAGTGGTGTATGCTGTGGAATATTTTATATTAGATGGCACTTTCCATCCAGGAGTGCAGTGCTAAATGTGCTGGCTTGTCATTAAAGTGAATGTAAATGAAATCTGTCAGCTCAGCTGAAAAAATGGGTACCTGACCTAAGTTAGGGAAGGGAGGCATCCAGATATAATATTAGGCCGAGCTCACTTAAAAAATGTGCCCAAAGAAGTGGAGATTATCATATTTTCTATTTCCTAACGACAGTAATGATATGGATACCCCTAGCTCAACAAGATGGGAAAGGTAATTAGTGCAATGAATAGCACTAGCCCACTTCACCTCCAAATTCTGCATTGAAATCTTCACTCCCATACTCCAGCCAAGACAAAAATGTATACCGTGCTACATATATGTTGTCTTCCACTTATCATAGGTAATATTTTTCAAGATTTTAGTTCTTATGTTTTTGGCACATGAAAGCACTTTTATTTCTTTAGTATCTTGATCAAAATAGTTATATATTTTCTTTTGCTACAGTATTTTGACACATGGAATTACAATTATTAAAAAAAAATTATATATAATCTCTCTACAGAATATTTTGGTATGTGAAATTAATTATTGTCAATATCTTGTTACATATAAGTATTACATTTTGCTTTAGTATCTGTGCACATAATTATAATTATTTCCTCAGTATTTTACTGCATATATATTTGTTTTTATTATCCAGTATAATGAAATATGAGTATATCATTTACAATACTTCCTCAGTGCATATAATTTTATTTTTTGATCCATAATGTAAATGTATATTATTTTCATGGCACATAAAATTAATACATTTTTTTTTTTAGTATTATGGCATCTTTAATGTGCCAAACTGGACTTTTCTACAGTGTTTTTTCCACCAACCAAGTGCCTTTGTTATTTTTTGTAAAACCTTTGTGCATAAATGATGATGTTATGAGACTTGTTAAAGATTAAGTGACATCTTGTCACTAGTGTATCTATTATCTTAGGCTAATTGTTTGAGACACTGTTTTTATTTAATGAGTAGAACATTTAAGTATGTTCTCTTGGTTTATATCACAGAACAAATTGTTGGGTCTTGAAATAAAATAAATATATGTATGATGCACTTAATCATTGTAACCTGAATTATGTCAGCATCTCAGCTTTGCGAGGAAAGCTGATCAAAATAAAAGAGAATGGAACCAGAAAGACATATTTTGTTCATATATTTCTAAAAAAAAATGTGTGTGACATGAGTATCCAACAACACCTGAAATTTATGATACAAGCCGTTTTAGAATTCACCCTGAGAGCTCCATTCCCATATTGTAGACAATATTAGATACAATCTAAAAATGTATACACTATCAGAATACAATATCAGAATATAGACTGTCTGAGAATGCAATATGCAGATGAGAATGTTATGAGAATACAATCTTAGAGTGCTGTATGTGAAATACAATTTTTTGTTAAAATTCAGGGTTTTTATTTAGCCAGAATGCACATGTTCTGGTAAACCTTTATGATTTTAATGGTCCAGAGAAATGTTTTAAAAGTAATTGAAAACTAGGATTGCTGGACTCATATTATTTGACACCAGTTTTGTAAAAGAAAAGAAAATTACTGTGTGCAGTGAGTGCCAACATTCCTTGACTGCAAAGACAAAATGACAGAAACCGTTTAATTTTCACTTGAAAGAAAAATGAGTTGGGCTATATGAAGACAAAAAATAGTCTTCTTATCTTGAAACAGTAAAAGCAGTTGAAAATTTGAGCTTTAAAGGAGTGGCTTTGGAGAAGAGAGTAAACGATCAATAACTATAGATCGCTTTCTTTAATCTACAATGTTGAAAAATATTTCCTATCTTCAGAAGAGACACAAATATCAGAAATGACAATTTTACTTTTTGTGAGAGTTTATGTGAGAGACTTAGGTTTCCAAAAAGACTGTCTGTGTGTGTTTTTCATGAACTCTTGACAGAGAAAACAAGGCCCACGGAGCCATTGCAGCTAATAAACATACCATAATGTCTTTATCACTAGTTTGAACAACCACAAGGTGGGCTAATGTGATTTTCCTCCATGAAAATCAATAAAACCAAAGCCTGATTTTTAATTTAATACATTTATCTATCTATCTATTGACCTTTTGAGCCGTGGTCAGCCCATGGGGCATAGACTCAGATACTCTTTCCCTTATCTAAATTTTTTCATTCTAGCAGTCTCAATCCTTGCAAAGATCTTTTATCAAATCTCGCCATTTGTCTCTGTTCTGCGAAAGCAACTCTATCTCATTGAGGGAGCCGATTCCTGCTTCTTTTGCCTCTCTGATCAGTGTTCTTCTCAGTATCTCTCTGGGTCGGCCTCTTTTCCTCTTGCCTGTTGTTTCCCACACGAGGGCTTGCTTTGTTATTCGGTTATTAATTTATACATAATGAGTTGTTATTTTATATTATAGTTTATTTATAGTTGTTATGAAAAAATGTTCAACATCATTTGGAAAACAGAGAAGACGCTTCATAAATGGAAAAAAGGAATCATTGTTAAGATTCCAAAAAAGGGCAATCTTAGAGATTGTAACAACTTGAGGGCGTGACACTTTTGTCAGTTGCCTCAAAGTTATTCTGCAGAATCATCCTAAATAGAATAAAGGATTCAATACATACAGTAATGTGGGAAGAACAGGCTGGGTTTAGAAAAGGGAGAAGCTGCCTTGACCACATTTTCACTCTACGACTTATATTGGAGGAACACATTGAAAAGCAAAAACCTTTTGTACTTAACTTCATCGATTTTAAAAAAGCATTTGATAGTATTCATAGAGATTCTTTTGTGGAAAATTCTGAAGCAATATGGCTTACCATAAAAAATCATAAATATTATCAAAGACATGTATGATGGTTACACATGTGCAGTTCGAATAGAGGAAGGACTGAGCGAATGTTTCCCAATAGAAACTGGGGTTAAACAAGGATGTATTTTACTGCCCTTGTTATTTGGAATTGTTGTGGACTTCATAATGAAGAAATGCTGCACTGGTAATAAAGGCATCGAATGGATACAAGGAGACCATTTGGAGGACCTCGATTTTGCTGATGACATAGTCCTCATCAGCAGTCAGATAAAAATGATGCAGGAAAACACAAATGAACTATCAGCAATAGCCAGCAAAATTGGGCTTGAGATCAATCATGAAAATACTAAAGTCATGAAAAGTTTAATTCCAACAGATGACAAAATATACATGGAAAACAAACCAGTAGAAGAGATCAATCACTTTATCTATCTTGGAAGTCACATTGATCGAGAAGGGGATACAAGTAAAGAAATTAGAATCAGAATAGCTAAAGCAGCAATGTCTTTCAGAAGCCTTGAAAAGTTGTGGAAATCAAAACTAATCAGCACAAACACAAAACTTAGGCTATTCAAATCAAATGTACTATCAACCCTTACATATGCGTGTGAAAGCTGGAAAACAACAAGAGATATAGAAACAAAGTTGAACGCATTCGAAAATAAATGTCTAAGGAAAATACTTGGTATAGCGTGGAACGAATTTAAAACAAACGAGGAAATTAGAGAAATCGCCAATCAACCACTAATATCTTCAGTAATAAAGAAAAGATGATGGTCATATGTTGGACATGTGATGAGAAGAGATAATAACCGAATAGCAAAGCAGGCCCTCATATGGGAAACAACAGGTAAGAGAAAAAGAGGAAGACCCGGGGAGACACTGAGAAGAACATTGATGAGAGAGGCAAGAGCAACAGGTATCGGCTCCCTAAATGAAATAGAGCTTCTTGCACAGAACAGAGACAAATGGCGAGATTTGATAAAAAATCTTTAAAAGAAAACTGCTAGAACAAAAATTCAGATATGAGAAGGTGTATCTTGGTCTACGCCCTATGGGCCGGCAACGGCTCGAAAGGTCAATAGATAGATAGAGTTATTTGGTTTGAAAATGAATTGTTTTGTATTTAAGAGCAGGTAAATATTTCATCATCATCAGGTCGCATAACCTTTGCAGATGCTGCATTCACCATAGCCTGTCTAAAAGAATCTCTTGTCTTTAGCCAGATCTTCCACTTCTTCTATTGTCACATTCAGTCTCCTTGATGTCTTGAAACCACCTTCTTCTTGGTCTTTCCCTTATGCATCACCCTGAAACCATGCCTTCTAATATTGTTCTTTCCTGCCCGCTGTGTCTTTTGACATGGCCAAAGTATTTTAACTTCCTCTGTAGAATGGTATTTATATGCCAGTTATTTTTTATGTTTTAAGTCTTTTAGTATTTCTTCATAGTTCTTTGTCATTATCCAAGGTATCTTAAGGATTTTTCTGTTGCTTTTTGTTTTGAATACATTGAAATTCTTCCTTGTATGTTTGCGAGAATGTCCTTGATTCACAACCATATGTTGGTATCAGTAAATATGAAATTTTAAAATAATATATTGAGGTAGATCACATGCTCATTTTAAAAATGATTCTGTTGCATATGGTTTTCTAAACATATAAATATTATCATTGTTGTATTTTTTTAAGTTTTCTAACAAATTTTTGGAATTTATTTTTTTTTAGAACTTGATCATATTGGCATAAATATTTATTAAGTTCTTTGTTAATATCCACTTTTTGAAGATCATAGTATAAATATCATTGTGATATGTTTATCTGGAAACACAGAATATAATTTAGACTACAAACATAATACAAAATATTTCTCATACAGTCTGTCTGAGAATACAAATTCAGAAGTTCCGTTTTTTTTTAAAGATGTTTCACAAGTGAACAAACAATAAAATAGTCATCTCAGCTTACATATTGTGTTTTTCTCCATTGTTGAATAAATGTTTGCTTGTTTGACTACAAGGTGCAGAACATAGTAGAATATTGTTCACTAATAAGTAAATTAAGAAGAGAAAGCCAAACAGAAATGTTTGCATGTTCACGTGTGTGTGTGTGTAGACATACAAGATCGACACCTGCTTTTTTTTCAAACCATCTTTAGATGGTGTAAAAGGCCATATGTGTTTTTGCGGGCATGTTTTTGTGTTTGTTACAGCTATTGTGATTGGCTGAACATGTAACCCATCCAACCCTATCATCTGTCTATTATCACTGGCTGCATTCCCTCTTGATCTTGATACTTCCAGCACCGATAGATGTTGCATAGACCTCATAGTGTTTTTCATCATTCATCTCTATTCTTAGTGAAATGTTTGATCTTATCTAATGAGTCTATGCCTGCCAATTTTGTTTTCTTCTAAGTGTTCTTTTCTCTCTCTCTCTGCGTTCAGGACTCAATCAGAGTAGGACAACTGTGTACAAACATTTATTATCAAACCCGTGATTACATTTCTAAAAATCCGCCAACTCGCTGTGATAGATAGCATGATATTCTCTAATAGAATGAGACAAACCGTTGGAGACAAGCAAAGTCAACATTGTTTACATCATGGCTCGAACGCAAACAAGCGTCCACCTTGGTGCCAAGTGTTCTTTTTAGTGTCTCTTTAAGTTCTCAGTAAACGAAGAAAGCTTAAACTTTTCAACTCCTATGTGATACCAGTGCTAACATAGAGATATGAAAGTTGGAAATCCACCAAGACTTTAGATAGAAAATTAAATGCGTTTGAAAACAAATGTCTTCATAGGATCTCAAACATAAGCTGAAAAGAATACACTTCAAATGAACAGATAAGTGATGAATCAAAACAAGAATATGTGCCGAGCTTTATAAGGTGTTGGAAATACATCGTCATGTACTGAGAATGAATGAAGAAAGACTTCCCTGCCAGGCTATTCTATTCATGGAATTAGTTTCACTGCAGTCTAGGCATCCCCATATTCACTCCACCACTTGTCCCAGCATTTCTTGAAGCCGAAGCAAACTAATTGTTCCTGTACAGTGTATAATTATAGGTATATCTGCTTTTCCCACTAGACACTCCAGAATGAGCAGACCCCTTTTCCACCTTTAGATGCCTCAGTCTCTTAATATATATATATATCATTGTTGCACCTATTCTTCTCCTCTTCTCTTAAGGAATGAAGAACAAACTTGGCGATGTTCTCTTTATTGAGAGTAAGGTCACACTCAGTACCAGAGCTGCCAGTGAGCTTATCAGCTAATTCATTGCCATCTACATCCAATTTAGCACATTCACTTTGGAGTTATCCGAGAGCTGCATCCAGTCCTGCCGCAGACACTGTCTGTCATCTTCTGTAGCATACTTTGCGAGTCACTTACCATGACTGCTTGATCTACATTCTGAGTTCATTTTCAGGCATTTGTGTGGAAACCATCTGGTAAAAGAAAATAAGGCAGACCAAGAGAATCGCTATGCAGAACAATTAATGGGGAAGGCTCAACCATGGGAAAAAGAAACAACAGCACTATATGCCATCTTCAGCCCTATATGCAATCTTCAGCACTATATGCATTCTTCAGCCCTATATGCAATCTTCAGCCCTATATGCAATCTTCAGCACTATATGCAATCTTCAGCCCTATATGCAATCTTCAGCTCTATATGCAATTTACAGCCCTATATGCAATCTTCAGCCCTATATGCCATCTTCAGCCCTATATGCATTCTTCAGCACTATATGCATTCTTCAGCCCTATATGCCATCTTCAGTCCTATATGCAATCATCAGCCCTATATGCAATCTTCAGCCCTATATGCAATCTTCAGCTCTATATACCATATTGAGCCCTATATGCCATCTTCAGCCCTATATGCCAGCTTCAGCCCTATATGCCATTTCAGCCCTATGTGAGTCTTCAGCGAGAGAGGAAAATGAATGCAGGAATGAATTATCTGTGTGTTTGCAGTTTTATATCTGTGACCAATTACTTCTTTGTTGGTAGATATATGTGTAACCACTCTTCATAGTGGTTATGATGTCTCATATTTTTGTGCAGTGCCACATAATTTCATGAAACTAATTTGACTGTTTGCATTATGGTTTTATTTTAAATTTGTAGTCTTTTCATGTTTGTACCCTGTTGAATATCTGCTGAGTTGAAACATTGGTTTGTTTAGTCTTCTTTTATCTGCAAAGCTGAAATATATTGTTTTTAGTTACTTTTATGTCTAGATCATTTAACAAATGAAAAGATTAGCAAAAAGATACAACAGGCAATTAGAGTACATGATGATCTTTTGAGTATTGTGAAGAAACTCAAAGTTAAATGGTATGGTCACATATCTCTATTGTTTAATCACATATCTCTATGATTTGGTCACATATCTCTATGGTTTGGTCACATATCTTTATGGTTTGGTCACATATCTCTATGGTTTGGTCACACATCTCTATTGTTTGGTCACATATCTCTTTTGTTTGGTCACATATCTCTTTTGTTTGGTCACATATCTCTATTGTTTGGTCACATATCTCTATTGTTTGGCCACATATCTCTATTGTTTGGCCACATATCTCTATTGTTTGGTCACATATCTCTATTGTTTGGCCACATATCTCTATTGTTTGGCCACATATCTCTATTGTTTGGCCACATATCTCTATTGTTTGGCCACATATCTCTATTGTTTGGTCACATATCTCTATTGTTTGGCCACATATCTCTATTGTTTGGCCACATATCTCTATTGTTTGGTCACATATCTCTATTGTTTGGCCACATATCTCTATTGTTTGGCCACATATCTCTATGGTTTGGTCACACATCTCTATTGTTTGGTCACATATCTCTATTGTTTGGTCACATATCTCTATTGTTTGGCCACATATCTCTATTGTTTGGCCACATATTTCTATTGTTTGGTCACATATCTCTATTGTTTGGTCACATATCTCTATTTTATGGTCACATATCTCTATTGTTTGGTCACATATCTCTATTGTTTGGTCACATATCTCTATTGTTTGGCCACATATCTCTATTGTTTGGCCACATATCTCTATTGTTTGGCCACATATCTATATTGTTTGGTCACACATCTCAATTGTTTGGTCACATATCTCTTTTGTTTGGCCACATATCTCTATTGTTTGGTCACATATCTCTATTGTTTGGCCACATATCTCTATTGTTTGGCCACATATTTCTATTGTTTGGTCACATATCTCTATTGTTTGGTCACATATCTCTATTTTATGGTCACATATCTCTATTGTTTGGTCACATATCTCTATTGTTTGGTCACATATCTCTATTGTTTGGCCACATATCTCTTTTGTTTGGTCACATATCTCTATTGTTTGGTCACATATCTCTATTGTTTGGCCACATATCTCTATTGTTTGGTCACATATCTCTATTTTATGGTCACATATCTCTATTGTTTGGTCACATATCTCTATTGTTTGGTCACATATCTCTATTGTTTGGCCACATATCTCTATTGTTTGGTCACATATCTCTATTTTATGGTCACATATCTCTATTGTTTGGTCACATATCTCTATTGTTTGGTCACATATCTCTATTGTTTGGCCACATATCTCTATTGTTTGGTCACATATCTCTATTGTTTGGCCACATATCTCTATTGTTTGGTCACATATCTCTATTGTTTGGTCACATATCTCTATTGTTTAGTCACATATCTCTATGGTTTGGTCACATATCTCTATTGTTTGGCCACATATCTCTATTGTTTGGTCACATATCTCTATTGTTTGGCCACATATCTCTATTGTTTGGTCACATATCTCTATTGTTTGGCCACATATCTCTATGGTTTGGTCACATATCTCTATTGTTTGGCCACATATCTCTATTGTTTGGCCACATATCTCTATTGTTTGGCCACATATCTCTATGGTTTGGCCACATATCTCTATTGTTTGGCCACATATCTCTATTGTTTGGCCACATATCTCTATGGTTTGGTCACACATCTCAATTGTTTGGTCACATATCTCTTTTGTTTGGCCACATATCTCTATTGTTTGGCCACATATCTCTATTGTTTGGCCACATATCTCTATTGTTTGGCCACATATTTCTATTGTTTGGTCACATATCTCTATTGTTTGGTCACATATCTCTATTTTATGGTCACATATCTCTATTGTTTGGTCACATATCTCTATTGTTTAGCCACATATCTCTATTGTTTGGCCACATATCTCTATTGTTTGGTCACATATCTCTATTGTTTGGTCACATATCTCTATGGTTTGGTCACATATCTCTATTGTTTGGCCACATATCTCTATTGTTTGGCCACATATCTCTATTGTTTGGTCACATATCTCTTTTGTTTGGTCACATATCTCTATTGTTTGGCCACATATCTCTATTGTTCGGTCACATATATCTCTATTGTTTGGTCACATATATTTCTATTGTTTGGTCACATATCTCTATGGTTTGGTCACACATCTCTATTGTTTGGCCACATATCTCTATTGTTTGGCCACATATCTCTATTGTTTGGTCACATATCTCTATTGTTTGGCCACATATCTCTATTGTTTGGCCACATATCTCTATTGTTTGGTCACATATCTCTTTTGTTTGGTCACATATCTCTATTGTTTGGCCACATATCTCTATTGTTCGGTCACATATCTCTATTGTTTGGTCACATATATTTCTATTGTTTGGTCACATATCTCTATGGTTTGGTCACATATCTCTATTGTTTGGCCACATATCTCTATTGTTTGGCCACATATCTCTATTGTTTGGTCACATATCTCTTTTGTTTGGTCACATATTTCTATTGTTTGGCCACATATCTCTATTGTTCGGTCACATATCTCTATTGTTCTGTCACATATATTTCTATTGTTTGCCTAGCAATGACCATTCTACATGGAACAGTAAAAGGTGTGAGAAGGAGAGTAGGTAGAGAAAGAGATGGGAGGATAACATCAAAGAATAGACAGGCTTTGATTTTGCAGATTCCCAAAGTATAATTGAAGATAAGGAGAAATGGAGAAGGTTAACAAAGTCTGTCAGTTGTTCCTCGATGATATTGTTATTACTGTGTTTAAGCGTAGCCTGTCTATATGTATATTTTGTGCCAATCCACAAAAATACCGCGCTAAGGGTACAAAAGTTATTGAAAAAAAAAATGTAAAGAAAGAAGGTAATATTAGTGATGACCTTGAAATATGGTGAACAAAATACACAATAGCTTCACACAAAATACAAAAGCAAAATGAATATGTACTTTGAGCTACTTTTTGTAATTTAATTGTAGTTTATTTTGTTAAAGGCTTGAAAATAAAATTATACCTCTCATTATTTTTCAAATTCAAATTAAAAACCATAATTGCAGAAAAGATAAAACATGATTTAAACAAACAAAAAAATAAACAAAATCTGAATTTTATATTCACATCTTGCATCAAACTTCTTTTCCATTGCATTAGTTAGTTTTATATATTTATGTACATGTCTCCTTCTCTCCTTTTTCATTTTCATTTTAGCAACAAGAGGAGATATAGACTGAGGTGTTTAATTTTCCTGTTGTTGTTCCCTAGTGTTTCTAATATTCCATCAATCCATTTTCTTCATGGTTGGCCCATTGATCTAATGTCCTCATAGCCTTTGATGCTGACTTGTGTTGCATTTTGTTTTTTCTATATGATCACATGACCAAACCATCTTATTTGTTGTCTCTTTATATTTTCAATTCACCACATTGGATTCAATCCACCACATTCAGTGATGGTTGTTTACATTTATATAAGATGTACATTGCAATAGTAAAAAAAAAAAGTAAAGTACCCCCGTCACGCCAAGTGGCGTATAGGGAAATATGGTGTTAGTGACCCTATATTTTACAGACCTTCAGCACATGATTTTTGGGGTAATGTGGTCAGTATTATGCCCGTGCTGCTTTACTTTCCCAGAAAAAAATCCGGTACCCATTTAAGGCTGGGTGAATCCGGAAGCCGTCGGTTGGGATCGAACCCTACCCCTTGTCCTTTGTACATTGCAATGCTCTGGAAAATTTTCTACTTAAGAGAGGAACAGTTGTTACAGGATAAATTTAAAACAGGAAAAATGTGAATGAAGGACTTCAGATATCAAACAAAATGCATATTTGTACACGTGATTATTGTTACGGTTTTAGCATACGTATTCAGTTAATATTATATATCTTCAGTTCAACTGTACATGCTGGCTTATTTGATTGCCCAAATAAGATAAAAGTTTCCTCAAGAAAATACATACATACGGGGGGAAAAAAAGTCACACTATGTGGTGTATAGTAAATATAGTTTAGTGCCATTACTCTTTTGTATAAATTTTCATGTTGAGAATACCATGGACAGCAAAGAAGAGTAATGAAAACATTCTGAAAGAGGCCAAGGCAAAAAGAGAGCTAATATCCAATATTAGTAAGAAACAATTATAATTTTTTGGCCATTTAATGAGAAGGGAACAGCTGGAATATATTGTGACAAATGGGACAATTAATGAATGAAAAGATAGAGGGAAGCAAAGAGAAAAGAGATACCCGACAGCTTAAGAGAATGGCTTGGCTGAGGGTCAACAACAAAAATGATAAATAATTGTCGAGATTGAAAGTTGTGGAGAGACATGATCACCTACGCTAGCAGACATGGTACTTGATGATAATGATTATAGATTTTCAGTACATAATGTTTGTTGGTATCAATCACATGTCACCTTTCTTTCCACAGAAAATTACAGTACCCATTTAAGGCTGGGTGAAAGCTAGAAGATGTTGATCAGGATTGAACCTGACCTCTTGTCCTTAGTAGTCCAGTTGACTAACCACTAGTCCAGTTGACTAACCACTAGTTCAGTTGACTAACCACTAGTTCAGTTGACTAACCACTAGACCAGTTGACTAACCACTAGTCCAGTTGACTAACCACTAGTTCAGTTGACTAACCACTAGTTCAGTTGACTAACCACTAGACCAGTTGACTAACCACTAGTCCAGTTGACTAACCACTAGTTCAGTTGACTAACCACTAGTCCAGTTGACTAACCACTAGTTCAGTTGACTAACCACTAGTTCAGTTGACTAACCACTAGACCAGCTGACTAACCACTAGACCAGCTGACTAACCACTAGTCCAGTTGACTAACCACTAGTCCAGTTGACTAACCACTAGTTCAGTTGACTAACCACTAGACCAGTTGACTAACCACTAGTCCAGTTGACTAACCACTAGACCAGTTGACTAACCACTAGTCCAGTTGACTAACCACTAGTCCAGTTGACTAACCACTAGTCCAGTTGACTAACTACTAGTCCAGTTGACTAACCACTAGTTCAGTTGACTAACCACTAGTACAGTTGACTAACCACTAGTTCAGTTGACTAACCACTAGTACAGTTGACTAACCACTAGTTCAGTTGACTAACCACTGGTTCAGTTGACTAACCACTGGTTCAGTTGACTAACCACTAGTCCAGTTGACTAATCACTAGTTCAGTTGACTAACCACTAGTTCAGTTGACTAACCACTAGTTCAGTTGACTAACCACTAGTTCAGTTGACTAACCACTAGACCAGTTGACTAACCACTAGTTCAGTTGACTAACAACTAGTTCAGCTGACTAACCACTAGTCCAGTTGACTAACCACTAGTTCAGTTGACTAACCACTAGTTCAGTTGACTAACCACTAGACCAGTTGACTATCCACTAGTTCAGTTGACTAACCACTAGTACAGTTGACTAACCACTAGTCCAGTTGACTAACCGCTGAGCTAATGCAGCTCCCACTTATATAAAGAGTTACTATACATGAAATAGATTCAATATTTCATGAAAACAAAACTACTGAAAATATGTGCATCTGTTTTGAATATTTATGTTCAGCAACTCTGTGGGTTTTATTGCTGAGCTGCAAGGATATATCTCAATTACTAATGCAACTGATGAGGCTACTAAAAACATCAATTTATGACAGCATTTGGCAACTGCTTTGATATCTGCCATGTGACCACAAGTTTACACATCTTTATGTACAAAAACAATTAAAAAGTTTCCATACAGAAATAGAATAAGAAGAGTAATGAAAACGTCCTGAGAGAGGCCAAAGCAAAACGAGAGCTAATATCCAATATTAGAAAGAAGCAATTATCTTTTTTTGGCCATGTAATGAGAAGGGAACAGCTGGAATATATTGTATGGGAAAATTGAGGAACAAAGAGATAGAGGGAAGTAAAGAGAAAAGATACCAGACAACTTAAGAGAATGACTTGGCAGAAGGTCAACAACAGAAATGATAAATAACTGTTGAGATCAAAAGTTGTAGAGAGACATGCTCACCTATGCCAGCAGGCATAGTACATGATGATGATGATGCAGAAACATGCAAAATGAGTGTAAATACTTTCAACAGTTTTAATTTGTTAAATATTGAAAGTGTTTATTTTCTAAAATTAATATGGAGGGCATAGATCTGGGTAAATGAGAGAGATGAAGACATGGAAGAAGGTGAGTGCCAAAATATAAAAAAAAAATAGCTGAAAAATGACTGCTGCAAATACTGGACATCTTGGACAGGACAGAGAAAACTTTGGAGTAGTTGTCATAGGATCTAAGTTACACAAGGGACAAGCAGCTAGATAATGATGAAGTCTGATTTCTATTTCATTGGTAGCATGTAGCAAACTCCCAATTATAAAGGAAATACAAGCCATGGAAAATGAGGCACATATAAGAAAGTTAATAAATTCATCACCAATAACATAGGTCTACATGACAAGCTTCTTATATTTGGTAAGAAATTATCAACAGTGGTTTCACATAATCTATCAGCCTCTGGCTAAAAACATGACAGGGAACCCTGATATGACTGAAAATAGGTTCATGATAAGAAAGGTTGGATGGGGTAACAAATATGAACAAACTATACATTGGGTGGTGTGATGGGGGGCTCTTTTCTTTCTTTTCACATATCTTTGGTTCTCTTAAGATGCTCTCTGTTATGGAGACTGCCTACTTCTTCTTCTTTCCTTTCTCATTTGCCTTTCAGCATCAAGGGGAGATATAATGTGCGGTCTTTTGCTCTTCTGTTTGCCTCTGCTGCTGTTATGTTTCCTAGTGCTTCTAATATTCCATCCATCCATCTTTTTCGTAGTCGGCTATTGGGTCTGGTATTCTCACGTTTGTTGAAGTCTTGCTGTGTTTTGATCTTTCTGCCATGTCACATGGCCAAACCACTTCCTACACATAATGTAAACTTACATATAAACAAACTACATGTTAGTTTAACAGAGACTTGTTTTTTCTTCTCACATATAATTAGTTCTCTTAAGATGCTTGCTCTTATAAAAACAGCCTACTCATATGAATCTAATATATAAACAAATATGGATACCTTGACATTTTCATCTCTTTGGATGCAGAATGACAAGTGGCTGGTCTATTTTGTGGTTGACAAAGAAGAAATGAGTTTATGATATGAAAGTTTGGATGGGAATAAAATATGAACAAACTTAGATACTAGAGCATGAAAGAGCAAGGTGGAGGATGATCATGAACAGCTTTTCATATTAACATCTCAATGAAACTAAAACATAAGTCAGGTAGTCATCATCATCTTCAAGTACCATGCCTGCTGGCGTAGGTGATCATGTCTCTCCACAACTTTCGATCTCCAGTTATTTATCATTTCTGTTTTTGACCTTCTGCCAATGCATTTTCTTAAGCTGGCTGGTATCTCTTCATCCCTCAATTTTCGCTGTTGTTACAATATATTCCAGCTGTTCCCTTCTCATTAAATGGTGAAAAAAATGATAATTGTTTCTTCCTAATATTGGATATTAGCTCCTTTTTGCATGGGCCTTTTTAGAATGTTTTCATTTCTCTTCTTAGCTATCTATGGTATTCTCAATATTCTTCTATAAAACCACATTTCTACAGCCTCCACTCATTTTCTTGGCTGTTGTCCTATTGTCCATGATTCACATCCATATGTTAAGACTGGCTCTACAAAACATCTAGATAGACAGAAAGGTATAAACATGCTCACTCACATACATGTAATTTTATTTTCACATATAAATAACTGAAAAGGGCTCAGCCATGGGACTAAGAAACAAACAGACATACAACAACTAGCAGCAAATAATCAATGATGGAGAAGTATGACTTCCACCCTTTGTGCCATCTTCGGCCTGTGAAGAAAATGAATGAAAGAATGAATGATTGAAAAAAACTAGCATTTTACAAATATGGTGACAACAGGTTTAAATCACAAGAGGGTTGAAAAAAAAATGTGTTCTGTTGGGGTTTAAATAAGAAATGTTCACCCAACACCTTATCGCTTTTGGCATGCAGCCTTTATTCTCTATCTGTCTATCTATTGTCCTTTCGAGCCGAAGATGGCACATAGGGCAGAACCACAATCTCAAAAACAGAAACCTTGCATGCCAAAATGGCACATATTGCAGAGATCACTGCTTCTAAAATCTATGGCTCTGTTTCCATAACAATGTTTTTTACAATGACAGCTTGTCAAGCCATCGATCAACCTCCTTAGCCGCCTCTTACGACAATGCCTGGAAGGTCACAGTGTCACTATTCTTTACTTCCCACATAATGAGGCCCACATTTATTCTCTAGCCCTATAGAAACCCCCTGTATACCCCAGAAATGGGAAAAGACCAAATGATGGTTTTAGTCATTTATATCAATATAAGATTACATATGTCTGTAATCTATTTTAGATGTCCATAAATATTACATGCAGACTAAACTGAAGGGCAAATAATGTCACAAATTTCAGTCAATATTTTTTTACAGTCAACATCACAAGCAATTAATTATTAAATAATTATTTACATTTCTTGTGACCTAATCTTTTTAATGAAAAGAAATGACAAAAAATAAACAAATATCTATAATCAAGACAAGAAGGTGGTCATATATTGGACATGTGATGAGATTAGACAACAAAGGAATCTCAAAGCAAACCCTCAAATGGAATCAGAGGGTAAAACAAATAAAGAATATTTCCCAGGGAAATACTAAAAATAACACTGAGGTGAGAAGCAACAACAACAGGTGTTAGCTCTCTTGTTGAGATTGATTAACTTGTCCAGAACAGAGATTTTTGGATGTCTACAATGCTTGTCTTTTGCTATAGTCCGATACTTGATATCATATATCATTAGACATAGAGAGTCTCGAATTTCTGTCTTATAGATAGAAAACAAAAGATATAATTTTTAAATGCATTTTTCAGGTAAGTTTTGTAAGTCTCATGAAGCATTTCAATTAAATTATGTGGCAGCAATGATGATCTCCAGCTAACAATGAGATTCAAGGGGGTTTCTCGGCCCACTACAGTGCAGCCTTCTAGGCATAGAAAATTGAACACAGAAACAGTTTATATTTGTTATTGCTAAATGTTTATATTTCTTGCTATCTTCGCATGTAAATAGTCTATGTATTTGTCACTGTTAATTATTGCATGTAAAAAATAATTGTATTTGCATTGCAAAATATATATTTTAATTATAACATGGACGGATTTTGGTTACAAGCAGTATCAATTCTGGCAACTTTGGGTACAAACTGTATGATAATCAATGAAGTAACTATTCTAAAACTGCAGAAAACTTATATTAACTCTTTCCGCACCTTCAGCCATTAAAAAATGGCTCTAACTACAGACACTTTGGACCCTAGAGCCATTTACTGCAGCTTTTAATTTATATGGGAGTCTCAGTGGCTGAGTGGTTAGTGTGCTCGCTTCCTGACCAGAAGGGTCCAGGTTTGATCTCCAGCAGTGGTGGAATTTTTCAGATTAACAGTCTCCGGGGTTCATGAAGCCTCTAAAAATTGGTACCAGAGATTTTTCTGGAAATTAAAGGTGGCCTGGTTTTTTACAGCACATTTTTTTGGGTGGTAACCAACCACATCACCCGAAAATGTGCTGTAAAAAAATAAGAAAAAGCCCCGTCATGCCAAGTGGCGTATAGGGAGTATGGTGTTAGTGACCATAAATTTTACAGACCTTCAGCACATGATTTTTGGGGTAATGTAGCCAGTATTACGTCGTGCCGCTTTACTTTCCCAGAAAAAATCCGGTACCCATTTAAGGCTGGGTGAACCCGGAAGCCGTCGGTTGGGATCGAACCCCACCCCTTGTCCTTTGTAGTCCAGTTCACTAACCACTGAGATATCGCGGCTAAAAATGTGCTGTGGTCATAGAAAAATATGGTCACTAACACCATATTCCCCATAGGCCAAGCAAGGCATGGAGGGAACGTTTACTTTTAATTTATTGACATTTCCACAAATATTTCTACTAAAACCTCGTAATTCTCTTATTTAACCTCTTTTATGACTCCTGAGAAAATTGTCTGAATAAGCTATGGTGTTTCAGATCAATTTTAATTATTTTTGCTATTTCAAATAAAAACACTTTGTGAAAAACTGCCAGGTCACAATGTGTTAAACCCCTTGTTAAAAAATGTGTTAATTGTCTGATATGTAAACTGACATGCATGAGGGTATGGACAAAAGTGGGTATAGCTAACTATATTTGGCCACTTGTTCAAAATCCCATTCTCTTACATGTTTCCTTTAAAAACAGCAGACAGATTTTGTCTAATGTTTCTGGCAAACTAATCTACACACCATCCTGAGATAGTTGGTGATATGATGAACATAATGGACAGGTCACTCTTCTAAATTGCGGTGTGGCAAAGTGGGCAAGTTTTCCTGTGTGTGATCTCTGATTGCAGGGCCCGATGCTTGCAGTTTAAACACATCCAGAACTGATACTCCAAGATTGGCCTTCCTGTTACAATGCATGTTGGGTATTTTGTGTCACAGCTTGGACATACAGTGCTCCTGTAAAAAGAAATAAAATATTTAGAAAAATATAATACAACTATATATCTATTTAATAAAAAAATGGAAATGGCAGGACAAAATCACTAACATAGAATTATGGAAATGTACCTGTCAAATACCAGTGGATAAAGAGATACAGCGAAGATGATGGCGCTGGATAGGACACACACTGTGGAAGCCAACTGAGAGTATTACGCAACAGGCCCTTTTTTGGAATCCCCAGGGGAAAAGACAATGAGGAAGACCAAGAAATTCTTGGAGAGGACAGACAGAAGCAGAGATGAAGATGATGGGGAAGACATGGAATGATCTTAAAAGAATCATTTTAAATTGAAGAATCAAATTGCAAGAAACAGAACGACTTGGAAAGTGTTTGCTGAAGACTTATGCTCCACAGGGAGCTGAAAGGTAGAAGAAGAAGAATATATCTATTTATTTGAATTCAACATTTGCCTCAGTTTATCAAAATTTCAGATAATGTGATTTTCTCTGGCAAATGATATACTAACTGTTAACATAAAGCAACCAAAAGCTAAAGTATGTACATATATAAAAATAGTAAAAAAAAAAATTCAGCAAAAACATTATTTCAGTCTGATATCACATAAATTAGTGTTATCCCTTTCTTCTGCTATATGTGAATCATGTCTAGTTCATTTATCATGTTCAGATATTGTTACTTACCAATATAAATCTTCTTCTATAGTTCATCTTGCTCAGATATTGTTACTTACCAATATAAATCTTCTTCTATAGTTAATCTTGCTCAAATATTGTTACTTACTAATATAAATCTTCTTCTATAGTTAATCTTGCTCAAATATTGTTACTTACTAATATAAATCTTCTTCTATTGTTAATCTTGCTCAAATATTGTTACTTGCTAATATAAATCTTCTATAGTTAATCTTGCTCAAATATTGTTACTTACTAATATAAATCTTCTTCTATTGTTAATCTTGCTCAAATATTGTTACTTACTAATATAAATCTTCTTCTATAGTTAATCTTGCTCAAATATTGTTACTTACTAATATAAATCTTCTTCTATAGTTAATCTTGCTCAGATATTGTTACTTACTAATATAAATCTTCTTCTATAGTTAATCTTGCTCAGATATTGTTACTTACCAATATAAATCTTCTTCTATTGTTAATCTTGCTCAGATATTGTTACTTACCAATATAAATCTTCTTCTATAGTTAATCTTGCTCAGATATTGTTACTTACCAATTTAAATCTTCTTCTATAGTTAATCTTGCTCAGATATTGTTACTTACCAATATAAATCTTCTTCTATAGTTAATCTTGCTCAGATATTGTTACTTACCAATATAAACCTTCTTCTATAGTTCATCTTGCTCAGATATTGTTACTTACCAATATAAATCTTCTTCTATAGTTAATCTTGCTCAGATATTGTTACTTACCAATATAAATCTTCTTCTATAGTTAATCTTGCTCAGATATTGTTACTTACCAATATAAATCTTCTTCTATTGTTAATCTTGCTCAGATATTGTTACTTACCAATCAGGCATATGAGAACCACAGTTAGGACAGTCTACTTTGTTTGCTCTTAAATCTTTGGGGCTGTGTCTGAAATAATTGTGTACATTTATTTTCATTGCCTCACTTTATTTTGACTCTTTACTTATGTATCTTAACCAAATAGCAATGATGTGTTTTGGGGGTTTGCAGTTTTCTATGCTGTACCAGTTCTATTGTACCGGAGATTGTCAGTGAAGCTGTGGGATTCATTAACAGCTATCCACCTAACTATTGATCTACCTGAAGCCTTATCATTGGCTGCTGTATGAGCAGAATGGTAGCTAGTTAGTCTCCACTCTCATGAGATGTTTCAACAATTTTATTTTCTCTATTTTTCATGTGTTTCCTTCAAGGTTCCAACAATTTTTCATATGTCATTACATTTATTTCCAGTTACATTAGCTATTTTTCTACAACATCTTAGCTCATATGCTGTGATTTATTTTCTTGTAATTTAGCCATAAATATTTCTGGAGTGAATGCATTATTTATCATTGTCATGTATTTGATCAAGAACGGGTATGCCAGAGCATTGGCTTTCTGGTAGCTTCTTTCATTTTCAGTATTAAATCTTTGGTCTTTTGTGAAAATGGTTCTCAGGTACTTGAATTCCTAGGACTTGTTAAACCTGGTACCATTGATTAAATGTCAAGTTGGGTTAAGTGTTTTTTTTTTAATCTTAGTATATCATCATAAATTTTAATATTTATTCCTTATTCTTCTTCTTCCTTTCAACTCCCTGTGGAGCATATGTCTTCAACAAACACTTTCCAAGCCCTAAGGCTTTTAGTGTTTTTTCACCCCCCCCATCTATTTTGGGCAAGATGTTCAATCTTATCTAATGAGTTTATGCCTGCCAACTTTGCTTTTCTCATAAGTGTTCTTTTTAGTGTCTCTTTAGATCTTCCTATTTTTCTGTATCCTGATATTTCCCATAGATGAGTTTGTTTTGGAATTCTCTTGTTGTCTCTTCTCAGCACATGTCCAAAATATGTCCATATTCTTTCCTTAATTGTAAATTAGATCTTTGGTTGCATGGCCATTTCTCTTATTTCAATATTAATCTTGAATTCATTCTATTGTACACAAAGTATTTTTCTTAAGCATTTGTTTTTTAAAAGCATTTATTTTTTCTAAATCTCTTTTGATGTTTTCCAGCTTTCACACGTATAGGTAAGTGTTGATAATATGTTTGAGGTGTTCATGATGCCAACTGATAGATTTGTCTTCATATAATATAATAAATTGACAAGTATTCTTTAATTACACAAAATATATCTATCTATCTATTGACCTTTCGAGCCGAAGCCGGCCCATGGGGCGTAGACCAAGATACTCCTTCTCTTATCTGAATTTTTGTTCTAGCAGTTTTCAATTCTTTTAAAGATGTTTTATCAAATCTCGCCATTTGTCTCTGTTCTGTGCAAGCAGCTTTATCTCATTGAGGGAGCCGATTCCTGCTGCTCTTGCCTCTCTCATCAATGTTCTTCTCAGTGTCTCTCTGGGTCTTCCACTTTTTCTCTTACCTGTTGTTTCCCACATGAGGGCTTGCCTTGTTATTCGGTTATTATCTCTTCTCATCACATGTCCAACATATGACCATCGTCTTTTCTTTATTACTGAAGATATTAGTGGTTGATTGGTGATTTCTCTCATTTCCTCGTTTGTTTTGAATTCGTTCCATGCTATACCAAGTATTTTCTTTAGACATTTATTTTCGAATGATGTTGAACATTTTCTGGAGATGTATTAAATTATGGTTATCAATTGCCTTGAGGATCTCAGCTGTTAACTTATCCTCTCCAGCAACCTTGTTATTGGTCATACGCTTTAAGGTGGTTTCTATTTCGCTCAAGATGAAGTCATCTAAATTTATATCTAATTCTGCTGCTGGTGTTTCAGCTTCAAAATCTATTAAACTGTGGGGTAGTGGACGGTTAAGAATTTCTTTGAAATGTTCCGCCCAATGGGCTTTTATGTCTGTGCTTGTTGTTAGCATTAATTCAGATTTGTCTAGAATTAGGTGTTCCACTGGATGTATAGGTGTTTGTCAGCATCTTTTGTACAGTATAGAGAGTTCTGCTGTCTCCTGTAATTGCAGCTGTCTCTGCTTTCTCTGCCAAATTGTCTATATAAGCTCTTGTATCTCTTCTTGCTGAACTTTTCACTTTATTGTCTAATTCTTTGTATGTTGCTTTTGCCAGGACCTTTCCAAGATCTGTCTTTACATTAGTCATGGCTCTCTTCGCTTCTCTTCTTTCTTTGATGTATTTCTATGTGGTGTCTGAAATCCAAGCTCGTTTTTCCATTTTCTTCAGTCCGGCACTTGCTTCTGCTGCTGTCATTAGTATTTTGCTCTGTGAGTCCCACATTTCATTTATATCTAAGTCTGTTTCACCGAGTGCTACATAACAATTACTTAGTTCTATGTTAAACTTTTCCTTTATGGCTTCATCTTTCAGTTTATGACCATCAATTTATGTGTAATTGACCTCTTCTGTTGGTTTCTAAATTTTAATCTTATTTTCCCAATGCACAGGTTGTGGTCACTATTAACATCAACACCTCTGTATGCTCTTACATCTATTAATTATGATCTGAATTGTTGTTTAATACATAGGTGGTCAATTTGATTTGAGGTTCTATCATCAGGAGATATCCATGTTGTTTAATACATAGGTGGTCAATTTGATTTGAGGTTCTATCATCAGGAGATATCCATGTAAAAGTAAGTAAAGTACCCCCATCACGCCAAGTGGCGTATAGGGAAATATGGTGTTAGTGACCCTATATTTTACAGACCTTCAGCACATGATTTTTGGGGTAATGTGGTCGGTATTACGCCTGTGCTGCCTTACTTTCCCAGAAAAAATCCGGTACCCATTTAAGGCTGGGTGAACCCGGAAGCCGTCGGTTGGGATCGAACCCTACCCTTGTCCGTTGTAGTCTAGTTCACTAACCACTGAGCTATCGCGGCTCCGATATCCATGTTGTTTTGTGAATATTTTTGTGTGGAAATAATGTCCCACCTATAACTAAATTTTCTATTAAACATAATTCTATTAATCTTTCTCCATTCTGACTTGTAGTATCACAGCCTTCTCTCCCCATTACATGTTCCACTCCTGCGTTGTCTTTTCCCACTTTGGCGTTGAAATCTCCCATTCCAATTAAAATATCGTGTTTCGGTATTTTGTTTATAAGTTGTTGTAGTTGGTTATAAACATCGTCCTTAACTTCATCATCAGCTTCATTTGTAGGCACATAACATTGAACAATTGAAAGTCTTCCATATTTTGTATTGTAGCGTGTTCGTATCAGACGGCTATTTACCAGTTCCCATTCTAATAAACTTCTTGCAGCTACGTCTGTCATCATTATGCCTACTCCTTCACGGTGTTTTCCATCTTCCTTTCCTGAAAAAAACACTATTTTGTTATCAACAGATTACCTACTTGTTCCAATCCAGCGCATTTCGCTTAATCCTAAAATATCTAGGTCGTATCTATCCATCTCGCTCGTGACTTGTGTTTGTTTCATCGGCGCGGCCATTGTTCGTACACAAAATATATGAGTACAATGAACTATGAAAGAAGCATAAATATCCCACAAAATCAGTGTTTCTTCAAAACAATGTGTGAACACTGTGTGTTTCAATGTGAAACAATGAATTCTGTCTTATTGTTTATTTTTTTTGATGAAATTGATGTAGGATCATTCAAATAACACAAAATCACATCAATTTATTCATTACTCATTCTTGAGTCTCCGCATCAATGGTTGGCTGCCATAGAGCGCCATTCCACTCTGTCTCTTGCTTTGATGGTGCAGATTGTCATAGACTGACTTGTCCATCTTTTGATGTTACTTGTCCATGTTAGTTTTAGTCTGCCTCTGCCTCTTTTACTTTGTATTTTCCCTTCCAATATTACTTTTAGTAGACTGTTGTGTCTCTTAACATGCCCCAAAAATTTCATTTGTCTTGTTCCAACTGTGTTTAGTAGTTCTCTTTTCATTTTCAGTTGTTTTAAAACTTCATCGTTTGTTTTCTTTTCTTTCCATCCAATTCTACCTATTCTTCAATATATCCACATTTCAAAGGCTTCAATTTTCTGTTCTGTTTTCTTGTCTAATGTCCATGTTTCTGCACCATACAGGAATATTGAGAAGATGTAACATTTTGCTAGTAACATTTTGCTATTCTTAGTTTTAGCTCTGGTGTTATTTGTTTTGATATTAGTATACTTTTCATGACATTAAAATTACTTTTTGCCATTCCTATTCTTTTGTTTATTTCAGTTTTACATTTTCCATCACTGGTTATAGTATGTCCCAAGTAGTTGTAGTTCTGAACTGTCTCCTGGTGTATTCCTTCAACTTTGATATTTATTTGTAGGTCTTGAAAATTTTCTTTCTTTATGATAATAGTTTTATAATAATAGTTTATTATAATAATATATTTGCAGAGTTTATTTAATTTCTATCTATGAAGGGATTCCAATATATGATAATTCTGTCTACACTTCCAACGTTTTACATCACAACTATCGTACTAAATTATAACAAGAGAGATGTCTGTTTACATAATTAATAACACAATCACTTGTAACTTCACATTATATACTTTGAAATCACATGTTCATACGTTCTCTACAACAGCAAGTATCTTTACAATCTAGCTCTAATGTTCCTAGAAGCTATCTACATCACAAGTTCTACTTCTCGTTTCATAGTTACTATAATGTCTCACATCCAATGGGCACAGAATCTCTGTACTAGCATAGTCTACTCAATATTTCATTAACTACTCTCTCATGGTTATTTGGTTATGGAAGGCCCCTGTATCACTGCAAATGAATTAAAATCCATAATTGCCTAACCGCCCATGCCAGTGGAATCATCCAAATTACTAACTCATCTCCCAAACAAAGAAAGGTAGCTGTGGTCCCCCATCATAGTAGTCTCAGCACGCGCCAAAAGACATAAGACGAAACCGCATAGAAAGTGAACACGGCCAACTGTTCCCTGTCATACGATATCAGCATTCATCGTAAACAATTGGAATATCAGAACATGATCAAAACGGATGAAACACACAGCTCAGGTGTGCACAGAGCACTTAACTCAGTAGCTCCTGCAACAAGCCAGACTTGGAATATGAGGAAACTGCAACAAGGAACACTTTTCAAACATAGTCTTCAATGGTTCCTGCCGCATATCCACCATATTGCCCGGAAGTCCACATCCTCCTGAAAATGATGATCGTCATAGTATTTAAATGTATAGCGCTTGATGATGTTAGGACATCGTGTTTGACTCCAACTCCGAACATACAAAACACAGTTCGTCGTCAGATTATCCCCGTTGTACACCAAACAACAGATCGCAAGATTAGCGCATGGCCGGTCTTGGGACACATGATGAGCCATTATGATGACGTAGCACACACAAAATGGCTGCGCCCATGGATTCATGATTACTCTAGTGAATGCAGTCTACAACGAACGAAACATGGTGCAAATTCCCCAATGAGATAAAACTTCGGCTGACTTGACGGTGCCCACCACATTAATGTGTTGGAAATTGTAAATAACTTGCGGCAAACAACACCATCAACGGTCATTGAACAACACTCATTGTGACGTAAAACGCAGATCAACACTAGACGGTGGAAGGTCACATTCACAACACTTGATTTGTCAAAACGGAGTATTGCCGTGCATGCAACACCAATTCATTGGCGTAGATATGATAAGTAGAACATCATTTTGACTTGAATGCAGACAATTGCAACGGAAAGCCGAAATTGATCAGATTCCAAAGCAATTTCTGCAGCGATTGAGAAAACGTGACTTGGTTCCGCCATCATGGAAACGGAAGTCTCTCTCATGGTTAATAGTCTTAACATGATAATGATTCTCACTGCTGTCATCTGATTTAAGTCCATATCCTATTTCAACATGACTATGAACAATTACCTGAAACTTTTATCCGTGGTTATATCTGGTTTAAGACATTTTGTCTATATCATAATTAGTTCCATGTACAACCTAACCACAGAACTACTTTTATGCAAATTTCTGCACTTGATTGTAACTTCAGGGCCTGTTGGAAAACATCCTCTCAGTACTCTCTCACTACTACTGCCCTCTCAGGTCTCCTCTTGACAGCTCCTGTTACTTGTATCGTCAGCCATCACATGACCAAACCTACTCATCTTTGTCACAGTAATTATCCTAGTCGAACCTCAAAATTCATGCTTTAACCATGACCTTTTTAAGCAGATGCTCACCCAATCTCTTTGTCTCCCTCAAGCCAGATTACTCTCATTTATTTTCATGTATTTTCTTCCCTGCTTTTCATGTAAGATAATTCTCATTCTTGTCATCTCCCCTTCTTTCCATGTGAGACAACTCTCCTTTTATCACTACTCATTTAAACATTTTCATCTATATGAGATGGATATTGATAACCAGTCAAGCCAAGAGAGCTCAAGAGGGAAGGCAACCTGGTACCAAAAAACATCTTGTCAAAGTCAGAATGTTGGACTGAAGGGTGCAGATACCACTGCTTGTTGCAAACTAGCAACACAATGGTACTGAGTTATGGAGCTCTTTGTGGGTCATCATCATTGCACTCTGAACATATCCATAGAGGCTCAGATCCCCTCCTCAGCATGTCCCACAGCGCCCAGTGACTGACAACTCCAGTTCTGTGTTGGTTGATAAATCCTCTTATGTGCCCACTAAGTCTCTCATTTCTGGATGTACCCATCTTTACTCTCATTTCTTTCATTCAAAGGAGTGATGTAGACTCATGGTTGTCTAAGTCCTGTGCCTTTTCCCACATCTCAAAGAGCATTAATGATACCCACCTGATCCATTGGTTGACCATCTTCAACAACAGCACAGCTAGCTAGCTTATCCACTCTTTCATTTCCCTGTACTAGTTTACAGAACCAATCTGCACATTTTGGCTTAATACATTTATATTTGGCATAGGTAAATTTATAATTTATGAATTTTCTGGGCAGCGACAACTTTTTGGCCTGATTTTTTCAATACTTAACTGTCAAGGGTTCTTTAATGTGTGCAAGGTGTACACGGCAACTCCTATTTTTTGCCATGATCTGAGATGGCTAGACATCAGATCTCACTACCTAGAGACAACTATGGATCTGAAGAGAAAAATGTCCATTGTCTGTGATGGTATTCGAACTCAGGACCTTTCTGTCCAGAGGCCAACGTTTTGTCTCTAAACACCACCCCCCTCCCCACCCCAATTTAGTTCTTCTTTCTTCTTCTTTTCTCTTTCTCACTGATACCGTAAAGGTGTCGTGGTTATATCATTTGTCGTTCTTGCACAGCTCAAACTGTCTGAATTAGTGATTTTCCTTTGTTGTTCACTGTTTCCGTTCGAATTGGATCACAAATAAATCCGTTCGAAATCACACACAAGAACACATGAATTTCTTTTTTACTATGGACATTGAAATTCATTTATAAATTTGACTCGAATCAAAATTTCATCGTGTTGCCAGCACAGTCATGCATAGGAAGTGGCCCAATCTAGTTAAATTTCTCCAAATAAAAAAATAATATTACATAATAATAAATAGCTTGACACGCCTATTGCTAATTAGGTTATACAAGATAAGTAAAAATTAAAAACCAGTATAACCCAATATGGAGGCGAAGGCGCGCCTCCCAGCACCAGAGCTGGAAGTTGTCAGCAAACCACAGCTGATGGCTTGCGCCAGGATCGGTGAACCAAAACCATCCAGACCCTGCTCCACCTCTACGTGGTGCCTCCAGTAACAGGCTAACCTGTTTAGTCTGGCCAAGCGAGCAGGGATCGAAGAGGGAAGACAACCCGGTACTCAAAAATGTTGTGCTGAAGTCAGATGTGTTAGGCCGAAAGGCGCAAATATAACAGTTATACTGCAAACCACAACACAATGCAGATACGTCCACTTAACGTCCTTTTAAGGGCAGATGACGAAGAGGAATTCTACAGTCTACGAATACTCTAGAATACTTTAATCATCGGGTGAACGTAAGTAAGTAGTAAGTAACCCAATATTGAACTGATCTATTTACTCCAAATCAAGTTAGACTTCACAAGATGAAACTTACTTTGTGAAGATCTCCATAGCCAATTCCTCGTAATGTTGTCTCTGCTCCTGTGTGAGGGATTCCTGGGACTCTAATTTAATGAAAGCTTTTGAACACACATTGAAGGCACGATTAGCACAAGCTGCTAAAGCTGAAAGATTATACAAATATAATATTAATAGAATAATATGTATGAAGTTTATATAGCCCAGTGAGAAGAAAAGTTTGGAAGCATTGACTCAGTGTTAATTGTTTGATGGATGTAATTCACTGTAGCAGAGAAACTGATCTCTTCATATTTTCTATGTTGTAAGAATTTCTCTTAATTTGTAATGGATTTTTCTAAAAAAAAGATGACCATGTAAGTCCTTACAAAGCATTTTTATTGTAGACTATTTGTGAGACTTTCTGGATTTTTTTTCCTATCTAAAATAAACATATACTTATTCTAAAAATTTTTGTGAAAATAAATGTTTATGCAATTACACAACTCCTTGAATAACGTTATTTAAAAATAGAAGTTATCTAAAGCTAAAGGTCTTTTTCATTATAAAAACAAGTTAATAAAAACATCAATACGTCACCCTGCTACAGTAATTGCAATCCCTTCACTGCGATGATCAGAAAATAAATGAAGAAATATATAATAAAATATTGAGTGCCAAAACGATCAGAAAATAAATGAAGAAATACATAATAAAATATTGAATGCCATCCCCACATTGAAGGTTGGCTACCATGGAGCACCATTCCGCTCTGTCTCTTGTTTTGATGGTGCAGATTGTCATAGGCTGACTTGTCTATCTTTTGATGTTAAATGTCTATGTTAGTCTTGGTCTGCTTCTACCTCTTTTACCTTGTATTTTTCCTTCCAAGATTACTTGTAGTAGGTTGCTGTGTAGTTTAACATGTCGCAAAAATCTCATTTGTCTTGTTTGAATTGTGTTTAGTAGTTCTCTTTTCATTTTTAGTTGTTTTAAGACTTCCACATCTCTTTTCTTTTCATTCCACCCAATTTTCCCATTCTTCTATAAATCCAAATTTCAAATGCTTTAATTTTCTGTTCTGTTTCCTGTCTAATGTCCATATTTCTGCACCACATAGGAATCTTGAGAAGATATAACATTTTGCTATTCTTATTTTTAGCCTGGATATTATTTATTTTTATATTAGTATATCTTTGATGTTAGTTTATTTTTCGTGGCATTAAAATTAATTTTTACCAATCCTATTCTTTTGTTTATTTCAGTTTTACATTTTCATCACTGGTTATAAAGTATGTCGAAGGTTGATATAAAAAAGTAGTAAAGTACCCCCATCATGCCAAGTGGTGTATAGGGAAATATGGTGTTTGTGACCCTATATTTTACAGACCTTCAGCACATGATTTTTGGGGTAATGTGGTCGGTATTACGCCTGTACTGCTTTACTTTCCCAGAAAAAAATCCGGTACCCATTTAAGGCTGGGTGAACCGGAAGCCGTCATTTGGGATCGAACCCTACCCCTTGTCCTTTGTAGTCCAGTTCACTAACCACTGAGATATCGCGGCTCCCAAGGTTGATATAGCTGCTCTTAAATAAGATTTTCCAATTCTCCTTCTTGGTAAAGAATCCAAACATTCCATGTACATACTTGTAGATCTTTCTTCTGACATACGTTAGAATTTCTCTCCTTGGCTATCTTTAAAGTAGTACGTGATGAGGCTAGATTCTCTATCAAGATAAGTCAGCCATATTTGTCTTTCATGCCCTGAATATACCTCTTGTTTACCACACACTTTGCTGTTTTTGTTTTCTGGGCCGCTGAACATTTCTGATTCTTCTGTCCAATCTACCTTCACAGACTTTGTACATTCAGGATGGACATTCCAAGTAGGCGCCATTGTAATCAAAATAGGTTTGCCTGTTGAACCATGAACACATGTTGGCCTATCGATGATAGCAGCACAATATTTCACAACACTTGGCTGTCATGCAAATCACTTAAACACGTCAGCAAGAACTAAGTCAGAAAAACTATCTACACGTAGCCGCCTTTGACACCTACCTTTCTTAATGTTGATGTTAAGGTGCTTATATTCATGTATCTTGATTAACTTCTTTGTGCAATTATCAAGTTTAGTTCCCAGCAAGCTCTGATCTTTTAGGGTAAGTATTTTCTTACAATGAGAGAAGCAGCCTAACAAGTTTTAGAACCACTGATTATAAAAACTCCAACAAATCTGCTTCTCTGAATTTAGTGATCATTCCTCGCAAGCAATTATGAGAGCAGATTCGCAACTGACTGGATCGGTAAGTTCCACTGAAGGTGGATTCAATTTAAGGAAACGTTTCAGTGTACTTTAACATCATTTTCTTTTTTTTCAAGACAAAGTCAAGTTGACTAAGGATAGTGCAGGATGCAGTGCATGACAAGGGCTTTATGAGTTATTGTTATTAGTTATGGAAGGCCCCGGTATCACTACAAACGAATTAAAATCCATAATTGCTCAACCGCCCGTGCCAGTGGAATCATCCGAATTACTAACTCATCTCCCAAACAAAGAAAGGTAACTGTAGTCCCCATCGTAGCAGCCTCAGCACACGCCAAAAGACATAAGGCGAAACCGCGCAGAAAGTGAACACAGCCAACTGTTCCCTGTCATACGATATCATCATTCATCGTAAACAAGCGGCATATCGAAGCAGGATCAAAACGGATGAGACACACAGCTCATGGTGTGCACAGAGCACTTAACTCAGTAGCTCCTGCAACAAGCCGGACTTGGAATATAAGGAAATTGCAAGAAGGAACACTTTTCAGACATAGCCTTCAATGGTTCCTGCTGCCTATCCACCATATACCATGGGAGTTCACGTCCTCCCGAAAATGATGATCGTTATAGCACTTGATGATGTTAGGCCGTCATTGATGACTCCAATTCCAAACATATAGACACACAGTGGTGGTAAGTTATCATTTCCAATCCAACAGAAGCCACCTGACCTGTAGTTAGTAAAACCACAGAGAGAATATGATTTTGTGACCTTCACTGATTCACTCTTAGATGTGAATGCTTTATGAGTATCTCTCTGCACTCTCATCAGTCAATACTGTTTTGCTGGCATTGTTTCTCTATTATTTTCTCATCTTCATCCACTGCATTCAGTTTCCTATGTCCAGTATAAGGAGATGGATTGCCTCTAAGAATCTTGCAACATGAGGTCCTTGAACCTTGCAATTTGACTGTCAATTATCTTCCTTAAGGAGCCAGTAGTGGGGTGTGACGTACACCACCATAAGTGAATTATTAGCTATTACTATTAAGCTATTAAGACATACAATCTTACATATATCTGGGCAGTAATATAGACAAAGAGAGAGGAACAGAGAATGATGCCAAAATAAGGATATCAAAAGCAAGAGAAGCATTTGTTGCACTGGGAAACATAAGGAAGTCCAAAGAAATTAGGTTAAATACTAAAATAAAAATGTTCAAATCCAATGTTAAGTCAGTCCTATTACATGGCTGTGAAACATGGAGAACAACTAAAATGACAATCATGAAGATACAGACTTTCATTAATGGATGCTTATGCAGAATAAAAGGATGGAAATGGTAGGACAAAATCACTAACATAGAATTATGGAACTGTACCAGTCAAATATAAGTGGATAAAGAGATACAACGAAGACGATGGCGCTGGATAGGACACACACTGCGGAAGTAAACTGAGAGTATTACACAACAGGCCCTTTTTAGGAATCCCCAAGGAAAATGACAAAGAGGAAGATCAAGGAATTATTGGAGAAGACAGACAGAAGCAGAGATGAAGATGATGGGGAAGACATGGAACGATCTTAAAAGAATGGCAAGAAACAGAACAACTTGGAAAGTGTTTGTTGAAGACCTATGCTCCACAAGGAGCTGAAAGGTAGAAGAGAGAGATTAAGCTATACCACTATTGGCTCCTTGCTACCAGCTTTACTGCAGCACTGCAATTATTTGCCTGTTCCTTAAGGCCAGATTTTAGTTTTCAGGTCAGTCTTTGTATAGTTCTCACGTATGTATGGACGTATCTGAGAGTTTATTGGTCAGCTTGACATGTACACTACAGACCAACAATCACAATCAGTTTGTGGAGGTAGATGTCTGTGGGTGTTCAGTCTGCAATGTCTGTTCCCATATATCCAGCTAATGACTTCATCCTCTTAGTTTGCTGAGACCAGGCTTCACATGTAAGCAATAAAGAAAAGAATTAAAAATCATCAAGTAGTAAAACAACCTACCAAGCAAAGAATAAATGTTGGCAGGGTCAATGATGTCCTCAAACTCTCTCAAATGTAGTACCGTCCTCATGGCCGCATCAACATATCCTAAAATCACAAAATAAAAATACCACTCGATATTCATGTCATAATATGATAATAAACATTTAAACCAATTAGTTAATTAACAGAGAGAGCCAAAAAGTACAAACAAACATAAACTATAGAAGTCTAAGCTTTAGTTACATAATTTCAACAGAAATATATAACATTATATAAAACATGACAAAATAAAGAAATCTAGGCACAATAGATAAAAACTCCAACCGAACATAAATTAAAAAAGAACACTAAACAAATATACATAAAGCAAAATAAAGGCCAGAAATTGATAAGACAATATCCAAAGATGCCAAACCACAGTTTAAAGATATAAATGAACTACATTTTACTGACAACCAGGTCCTAATAGCTTTCAAAGAAACAGAACTTCAACATCTGCTGTCCTTGAATAAAGAATGTAAAATAAATAAGATTAAAATAAGCACTAAATATATAAGTAATAATACAAATAAGAAGACATTAATCATAGCTATAGAACACCAAGTTATAAAACAAGTAACAAACTTTAAATGTCTGGGAACAACATTCTCTGAAGATGATAAAATCAATAAAGAAAGAGACATCTGATGCAACAAGGCAAACCAAATATTTGGGCAGTTATCCCCTTATACTTCAACACAAAGCAATACCTGTTACCACCAAGAAACATCTTATATAGAGTTTATTCATTCTAACATAATGCCACCAATGCCAAACAATGTCACATATAACTAAGCACAAAAGAAAACTTGTTACCATAGAAATGTAATGTCTGAGAAAAGTGCTTGGAATGACAAGTAAAGACATAATCAGAAATGATATTATAAGAGAAAGAGAAGGCATTGAACCAATATTAAGCTACAAACAGAAACAAGGAATAAACAGTTTGCCCATCTAGACAGAATACCACGCAATTCCTTACCATACAAAGCATATATTAAAAAACAGAGAAGGCAGAAGATATATTCTAGGAATAACCACCGCCATTGAATATATACAGAAACAACATATAAAATGGTTTGGCCACGTGACAAAGCAGAGTAATCAAAACACAACACAATGAGCCCTCAATAAACGTTTTGAGAACACCAACCCAAAGGTCGACCATGAAAAAGATGGACCGATGGAATATTAGAAGCACTAGGAAACATAACAGCTGCAGAGGTGAACAGAAGAGCAAAAGTCCACAAATTATATCTCCCCTCGATGCTGAAAGGCAAATGAGGAAGGAAAGAAAAAGAGGAAGAAAGAAGGCAGGAGAACAAGAGGCAGACCTAGAGTAAGATGGACAGACAACATCATAGAAGCACTGTAACAACATCAATTTGCAGGCAAGCAAAAGGAAAAGATAACAGACAGCTTAAGAAAATGGCTTGGCAGAAGGTCAATAACAGAAATAATAAAAAGCTGTCGAGATTGAAAGTTGTGGAGAGACAAGATAACCTATGTCAGCAGGCATGGCACTTGATGATAATGATGCTGATTAAAAACCGTTAATTTTGTATTTAAAAATATTGCTTTTGTGTTAGCTATTTTTTTTTTTTTTTGTTACAAAAGGTTGAAAAAAATACTGATTTTTTTTTTTTTTCTGGCTTTTTAACCCTCCATTGTGGTATTGGCCACCAATACAAGTTTTAAGTCTTACTGTCCTTAATGTCTTTTCCAGCTTTCTCCAGGTGTAATTCATTTTTGTTATCTGTCTGAAGATTTAATATTCATGTGTTATTGAGTTATTTGCAGGTCATCATCATTGTACTCCGAACATGTCCATAGGTGCTCAGATCCCCTCCTCAGCAAGTTCCACAGTGTCCAGCGACTGACGACTCCAGTTCTATGTTGGTTGATAAGTCTTCTTACATGCCCACTAAGTTTCTCATTTCTGACTGTGCCCATCTTAACTCCCATCTCTTTCATCTGAAGAAGTGATGTGGATCTGTGTTTGTTGAAGTCCTGTGCTCTTCCCACATCTCGGAGGGCATTGATGATGTCCACCTGATCCATTGGTTGACCGTCCTCAACGACAGCACAGCTAGCCAACCTGTCTGCTCTTTCATTTCCCCATACTCCTGCATGTCCAGGGACATAGACAAATGTGACCTTACGTATTTTTTATTTCTGCAATGACTCTAACCGTTGCATGCATACAGAGCCTGACTCCACTTTTTTCTTCATGTGTTTCTAGGTCTACCTTAATATTCTCTTCCCTTGTGTATTTAAGGAAAGCACTTGTCTGGTAATGCTTTGATAGAGTTTTTAATTGTAGCTATTTATCCATATTCCTGTGTGTTACAGAGGCTTCATTATGAGGGAAGTAAAGAATAGTGTCACTGTGACCTTCCAGGCATGTCGTAAGAGGCGACTAAGGAGGTTGATCGATGGCTTGACAAGCTGTCATTGTAAAAAGTATTTTTAAAGCGCCATAGATTTTAGAGCAGTGATCTCTGCAATATGTGCCACTTTGGCATGCAAGGTTTCTCTTTTTGAGATTGTAGTTCTGCCCTATGTGCCGTCTTCGTCTCGAAAGGACGATAGATAGATTTATCCATATCATGTTTTATGAAAGATTTTCTTTTAGGGGTTTACTCCACCAGCCTTTGCCTTCCCTGTGACACACCAACATAAACTGCACTACTCTCTATAAAAGTTATAGGTTCGACAATGCCAACCCAATATTTCTTGAGGGAATAAGGAAACATGAACTCACCATCATACATCTGTCTCTGTGCCAGAATATAGAAATGGAATGCTTCAGCCCCTCTCCAGGCATTGTCAATAATTTTTGTGTCTGACAGTGATGAGACATCTTCCTCTAAAAATCCAGCAAGAGCTGATGCGACCTGAAAATATTTGTACAAATTTTAAACTTAATTTACAAATATTTGTACAAATTTTAAACTTAATTTACAAATATTTGTACAAATTTTAAACAACCATTAAGCTATGTCTTTACACAGTTCTGATATAAGGGTAGGAAGGGGTTGCTGGATGGTCAGTATTGAAATCTGGACAAGAAGGTCAGTATTGTGAATGTTTCTAAGAGAAAAGGTCAATATTGAAAATTTTTCTCTTCTAAGATAAAAGGTTGGTATTGGGAATTCTTCTCAGAGAAAAGGTCAGTATTGGGAATTCTTCTCAGAGAAAAGGTCAGTATTGGGAATTCTTCTCAGAGAAAAGGTCAGTATTGGGAATGTTTCTCTTCTAAGAGAAAAGGTCAATATTGGGAATGTTTCTCTTCTAAGAGAAAAGGTCAGTATTAGGAATTTTTCTCTTCTAAGAGAAAAGGTCAGTATTAGGAATTTTTCTCTTCTAAGAGAAAAAGTAAATATTGGGAATGTTTCTCTTCTAAAAGAAAAAGTAAATATTTGGAATGTTTCTCTTCTAAAAGAAAAAAGTAAATATTGGGAATGTTTCTTTTCTAAAAGAGAAAGTAAATATTGGGAATGTTTCTCTTCTAAGAGAAAAGGTCAGTATTAGGAATTTTTCTCTTCTAAAAGAAAAAGTAAATATTGGGAATGTTTCTCTTCTAAAAGAAAAAGTAAATATTGGGAATGTTTCTCTTCTAAAAGAAAAAAGTAAATATTGGGAATGTTATTGTTATTGGCTATGGAACGCCTCGGTCTCACAGCAAACGAATTAAAATCCATAATTGCTCAACCGCCCGTGCCAGTGGAATCATCCGAATTACTAACTCATCTCCCAAACAAAGAAAGGTAACTGTAGTCTCCATCGTAGCAGTCTCAGCACACGCCAAAAGACATAAGGCGAAACCGCGCAGAAAGTGAACACAGCCAACTGTTCCCCGTCATACGATATCATCATTCATCGTAAACAAGCGGGATATCGAAGCAGGATCAAAACGGATGAGACACACAGCTCACGGTGTGCACAGAGCACTTAACTCAGTAGCTCCTGCAACAAGCCGGACTTGGAATATGAGGAAACTCACTTTTCAGACATAGCCTTCAATGGTTCCTGCCGCCTATCCACCATATACCATGGGAGTTTACGTCCTCCCGAAAATAATGATCGTCGTAGCACTTTATGATGTTAGGCCATCATTGATGACTCCAATTCCAAACATATAGACACACAGTGGTGGTAAGTTATCATTTCCAATCCAACAGAAGCCACATAACCTGTAGTTAGTAAAAACACAATTGATGATGTTCTCCGCTCCCTTCTTGTAGCTGCCGCCACACGATTCTGATGTCTAATTACCTTGGACATCATTCAAGAACAATGTCAGATGAACATTCCATATATATGGCTTTGCTGTTGAAGTGCTTGGTGCAACAGTTGTATCAATCATAGTGGAGGCTCCTGGTATGTGGTCATTAATATCACAGACGGCACATGATGTTGTTATATTCAGAATTTCTTTCAGGGGTGTAAATACGTGGCACACACATGGAGAGTGGTTTGTGGTCACAGTAATCCCTTAAAGGCAATTCTAGGGTAGCATGGCATAGCTGTTTCAGAACAGCACAATCCTGTGATGTTTTCTGTGTTCGCTATAAAACTGCTGCTGCTACCTAATCCTGACCAATTATAGGTGTGGACATTATTCACTTGCAATGACAAAACTGCTTTGTTTACATCATAAACCTCTGGAAGCAAATCATTTATGGGACTAATAGTACAATTTATTCTTCCATCGGGGATATCTTCATTGAGTCCCAAAAAAAAAGTTCTTTGGTTAAAAAGCACATATGCTTTTGAGTTAAACACAAAATGAGCCCACTTCATAGATTCAAAATGATCCTTGCCAATGCCATCCGTTTGCACAAGTTAGGTCCTTAGCTACCAAACGTCCGAAACGAAGCCATCAAATTAACGACTTTATCTACAGCGAAGGTTAACGAACTGTGAACAAATATTTATGTTCAAACCCCTGAATACATTTTCAAATATCTGCCAACTCGCTGCAATAACATTTATCGTGGTATTCAAAGTAAACATTGCTTAGTCCATAGCTCGAATATAAATAAGCTGCCATTTTGGTGCGTCCCATGACGTCATCCTATGGGAATGTTTCTCTTTTAAAGAGAAAGTAAATATTGGGAATGTTTCTCTTCTAAGAGAAAAGGTCAGTATTAGGAATTTTTCTCTTCTAAGAATAATCTCTATTCTGGGCGAGATGTTCAATCTAATCTAGTGAGTCTATGCTTAACAACTTTGCTTCTCTTATAAGTGTTAAGTGGCTCCACAATAGGCCCTAAATACTGCCACTAATTAGCAACACAATACAACTACACCTACATCATGGGTGAACGCTAAGGATGTTCTAATATAAATAAAAGTAATGCTGATCTCAAGGAGTATGGATAGTGTTTATATTAATGGTGGAAATAGATATGAAAACCTTGTGGCACCATGCCAAAGCTGGTTTATATAAGATACAATTTTAAAATATGATGTTTGAGTTTTGTAGACGAGTCATGACTAAACAGACCAATGTTTTTATTCTAAAATCTCTTTTAGCTGGGGGATAAACATAAACAAAACAGACAACAAATCTCAAAAAGAATGAACATGAGAAAGAACTCAATAGTCACCAGGCAGATGCAACTCTGTAGCCACACACAAAATGAGACATCATACAGCAACCTATGATATGAAACAAGAGCCATTCCAAAATTGTGTAAAGAAAAGAGGCTTGAAATTTGTAAATGAAGCACTTAGACAAGCCATCAAACAATCCTTTGTAACACAGAACAGACAGTGAACATTGCTTAGAGGGAGCTAAACATATGGCTGGATTGACGGACTGAAGTTTGTCATATGATGAGACAACATAACCCCTCTGGTAACTATGGCGCCATGCATTCGAATTTCAGGCCATAAATCTACTGTATCACAGGAAATGATTACAGCATCCTATTCTCATGTCTTTGATTGGGTAAACACACAGTTGTGTAGCAAAAGTTGAAAGAAAATCTTATTTTCCAAACTCTAAATGTAACAATTAAGTGCTACTCATTTTTAGAACAGTATCGAGAAAAAATGACCCACAGATATGTATCGTAATCTAGGGTTAAATGGGTACCAGAGATATTCTGTGTGAAGGGATGGTAACAAAAAGGAAACTGGTCATCCCAACTCATAAAGCTGAGGCTTATTATAATGAAGTCAACTAACACTTCATTACTTAACGATAAATACTATGGGACTACCTTTGTACCCGAGTGGAGCGAGTTGCTCTGTTTATGTCTCTTGTTATATCACAGCATGTAGTCAACACAATTAACACTCAGTCTTATGAATCATTCACATTTAATAATCTTCAATTGGCACATGACATATAGTGTAGTACATAATTTGTAACTACTGTTCTTCACTGTGATTCGGTTTAGGTGACTGCCGATCTTGACGGAGAAATCTCTGGTACTTATTGCTGGCTACAATCAATATTCTGTCTTTCTCACAACTGTCTTACATTACAGTTCTATGTATCTACTTACTAGTAGTTCTTGTAGCACCATTTCAGAAGATCCTTGGAAACACTGCACAACTGAGTTCTATTTCTGTCTCTATATCTGGATATATATAATCTGGACTGTTCTTGGAGTTACTAATTCCTCGTCCCCTCGTTGCTCTGACTATCGTCTGTGGCTCGCTATTCTAATTTCCTGTGACTATCTCGGTGCATGTCAGTCTGTCCGTTAGTCTGGATCAAGGAGAGCGACTGACTGCTAACTGCTCTGCTGACCGTTCTGCTCTGACTGCTCCGTTGACTGTTCTGCTATGACTGCTCCGCTGACTGTTCTGCTCTGACTGCTCCACTGACTGTTCTACTCTGACTGCTCCACTGACCTTTCTGCTCTAACTGCTCCACTGACCTTTCTGCTCTAACTGCTCCACTGACGTTCTGCTCTTGCTGAACGTTCTGCTCTGACTGCTCCACTGAAACATTCTGCTCTGACTGCTCCACTGACCTTTCTGCTCTAACTGCTCCACTGACCGTTCTGCTCTGACTGCTCCATTGACTGTTCTGCACTGTTGAGTGCCTTCTAAGCTATTTCGCCCTAGTTGCAATTCCAAACTCCCTCACTTGGCCAATCAATTCTGCCCCTCTAATTTCCGTTGTCTCCTAGTTGCTACACAAATATGTCACAACCGTTAAAACAATACATCACCTCTTTTCCCCCTTCTAGAAATGTTCAGACTGCACCATCTTAAACACTTCATGTACCCATGTTATATTTCCATACTTTGCACACTTTCTACAATCTTCTGGTTCACTATTACATCTTTACATTTAACTTCTGCTTCTGACTTATAATCAATAAGCACAACAACACTTTGTAGTATAAGGTGGAGATGTAAGGTAGATATCAAATTTGTAAAAATCCACAAAATACCTGTTTGTTCTTGCCTTTTACCCTAGAGGTTAGCTTCATGGCCTCATGGTACTGCTCAACTAATAGTCCCTCCAGAACATACATTTTTTTAATAGTCAGAGGGTTCTTGTGGTTCTTTCTTTGGTCATCAGCAATCTGATAATTGTGGTGACAAAAAATGATGGTGATCTACACTGCTAAACTAGTAATCATATTAAATTGTATAAAAGTTTAATGCAATCATTTTGAAAATCTAAACATGTAAATGTGTAAGACATTACATTATGCTTTTTCAATCAATCATAATGGATCAAGAAACAAAACCATCACCTATTTCAATGACAGGATAGATTTTTGTTTTCTTCAGACAAAGAACAATTGTAATCAATGAAATAATTACATTAACCCTAGATTACGATCACATCATGAAAATGATGATCTAAAATACAAATTATTGGAATTTGACACTTTGCTGCCCGTGAAACTTCATTTCCCATGCACGAAATGTCTTTCATGTCATATACCTTCCTAGATATGATGATTCATTGCAACAAGTGGATGTTTTTTTTTTCTCAAAATATTACACATGGTATAGCATGGAATGAATTCAAAACAAACGAGGAAATTAGAGAAATTGCCAATCAACCACTAATATCTTCAGTAATAAAGAAAAGACGATGGTCATATGTTGGACATGTGATGAGAGAGATAATAACCGAATAGCAAAGCAAGCCCTCATATGGGAAACAACAGGTAAGAGAAAAAGAGGAAGACCCAGAGAGACACTGAGAAGAACATTGATGAGAGAGGCAAGAGCAGCAGGATTCGGCTCCCTCAATGAGATAGAGCAGCTTGCACAGAACAGAGACAAATGGCGAGATTTGAAAAAATATCTTTAAAAGAAAACTGCTAGGTCAAAAATTCAGATAAGAGAAGGAGTATCTTGGTTTACGCCCTATGGGCCGGCTACGGCTCAAAAAGTCAATAGATAGATAGATAGATTACACATGTGTGCAATAAGAGATAAGATGCTATCGTAAACGTGCAGTTTTTTTTTTTTTTTTTTTTTTTTTTTTTTTTGTAAATATAAAATTGGTTATATGGAATAACCACCGCCATTGAATATATACAGAAACAACATATAAAATGGTTTGGCCACGTGACAAAGCAGAGTAATCAAAACACAACACAATGAGCCCTCAATAAACGTTTTGAGAACACCAACCCAAAGGTCGACCATGAAAAAGATGGACCGATGGAATATTAGAAGCACTAGGAAACATAACAGCTGCAGAGGTGAACAGAAGAGCAAAAGTCCACAAATTATATCTCCCCTCGATGCTGAAAGGCAAATGAGGAAGGAAAGAAAAAGAGGAAGAAAGAAGGCAGGAGAACAAGAGGCAGACCTAGAGTAAGATGGACAGACAACATCATAGAAGCACTGTAACAACATCAATTTGCAGGCAAGCAAAAGGAAAAGATAACAGACAGCTTAAGAAAATGGCTTGGCAGAAGGTCAATAACAGAAATAATAAAAAGCTGTCGAGATTGAAAGTTGTGGAGAGACAAGATAACCTATGTCAGCAGGCATGGCACTTGATGATAATGATGCTGATTAAAAACCGTTAATTTTGTATTTAAAAATATTGCTTTTGTGTTAGCTATTTTTTTTTTTTTGTTACAAAAGGTTGAAAAAAATACTGATTTTTTTTTTTTTTCTGGCTTCTTACCCTCCATTGTGGTATTGGCCACCAATACAAGTTTTTAAGTCTTACTGTCCTTAATGTCTTTTCCAGCTTTCTCCAGGTGTAATTCATTTTTGTTATCTGTCTTAATGGCAATAAATGTCATTAATACTTCAAACTGAGAAATTCTTTTCGTTTGTAGGCAAGTCATCGGTCAGACCTTTGTAGAAGTGGAATAGAAAAATAAATGACCGCATGATAAGAAAACACATACCAGCCAGCATGACCATCAATGTATCAATAGACATAGCACTATGCAACAGAATTTCGGACCAGAAATTTGGTTTAAGCAGGCAAACAATTACCCCATCCCATTTCCCTGGCTCTATAAGGTAAATGCAAAGATTTGTAGTAAAAGTTCAATGAAAATATTATTTCTGCACATTAAACTAGGTTTCTTTGAGTTGTAAGTGTTATGAATGTACCGTAACAACATGTCTCACAGAGAAGTATAGTAATCTAGGGTTAGGGTTTTCAGTTTATTGAACTTAATATTTACTAACGATAGTGTTGTTGGTTGAGCATGCTCTTAACAGTACCTGCATAATTCAAAATTGATCATAACTCAGCAAGCCATGGTTCCTTTTGTGGCAGAGTCAAATGAATTTGCTTTTAGGAGAATCACTGTCATTGTTCTCAGTTCAGTTGGACATACTGATTCAAAGTATTGATAATAAAGCATGCCCAACATAGTTTCTGCAGGAATTTTCTATTTTAAATTAACACATTTATGGGTGAAACAATTGGAGGGTCATCGGCTAAAGCAAGAACATGATACAATTAACCAGAGAACCTTCTAAACAACTAACATACATCTCAACGCTTGCCCTTTAAAAGCTCCACCTTAGTTTTATGCAGTCGTGACATCAAATATGGAATTCCCTCCAGCAAAGTCTGACCTGAATATTTGTGTAGCCTGCCACTTCTGGAAAAATTACACCTAGGCTATCTAGATTAATACTACGATCCGCTTAATTCATGACATTTAATTTCTCATATTAACATTATGAATATATATTTGTTTACATAGCAGTACAATTTACTAATTTCTGTGAGCAAATGTAAAAGTCATAATTTTTTTTAGCACTTCATTCTTGTGGAAATTGTATGTGAAGTAGATCTATGTTTTTGTGCTAGCAGCGCTTGTGTTCATAAGTGATATAATATATAATATATTACAATCTTAAGGCATGACACTTGATATCTCATATTAACATTGAGAATCTATACTGTTTACCTATCTATTGGCCTTTCGAGCCGTAGCCGGCCCATAGGGCGTAGACCAAGATACTCCTTCTCTTATCTGAATTTTTGTTCTAGCAGTTTTCAATTTTTTTAAAGATGTTTTATCAAATCTCACCATTTGTCTCTGTTCTGTGCAAGCAGCTTTATCTCATTGAGAGAGCCGATTCCTGCTGCTCTTGCCTCTCTCATCAATGTTCTTCTCAGTGTCTCTCTGGGTCTTCCTCTTTTTCTCTTACATGTTGTTTCCCACATGAGGGCTTGCTTTGCTATTTGGTTATTATCTCTTCTCATCACATGTCCAACATATGACCATCGTCTTTTCTTTATTACTGAAGATATTAGTGGTTGATTGGCGATTTCTCTAATTTCCTCGTTTGTTTTGAATTCGTTCCATGCTATACCAAGTATTTTCCTTACACATTTATTTTTGAATGTGTTCAACATTGTTTTTTATATCTCTTGTTGTTTTCCAGCTTTCACACGCATACGTAAGGATTGATAGTACATTTGATTTGAATAGTGTAAGTTTTGTGTTTGTGCTGATGAATTTTGATTTCCACAACTTTTCAAGGCTTCTGAAAGACATTGCTGCTTTAGCTATTCTGATTCTAATTTCTTTGCTTGTATCCCCTTCTAGATCAATGTAACTTCCAAGATAGATAAAGTGATCGATCTCTTCCACTGGTTTGTTTTCCATGTATATTTTGTCATCTGTTGGAATTAAGCTTTTCATGACTTTATTCTTTTCATGATTAGTCTCAAGCCCAATTTGCTGGCTATTGACGATAGTTCATTTGTGTTTCCTGCATCGTTTTTATCTGACTGCTGATGAGAGCTATCAGCAAAGTCGAGGTCCTCCAAATGGTCCCCTTGTACCCTGTATACCTGTTTATACACCAATAAAGGTAAAGGTAAAGTACGAGACTTGAACCGGCGTCTTAGCACGCGAGTATATACCCATATGTGCTCGGCCGCCTATCCAGAAATGTTCGGATATTTCTGTATAGTGTAGCCTCAAGCATCGAAACTCAGATGCGAAGCGACATTCCTCACCTTCCCAGGATAATATACCCTGGTACCCATTTCTGCCAACGGCTGGGTCGACCGTGGGGGTATTTTTTTTTTTTTCCAACCACGAGTACAATTCACACTGCTCCCAGCGGGAATTGAACACGCGTTGTCCGAACGTCGGTAATTTAGTCGGGTGGTTTTCCCAACTAGGCTACCGAGGCCCCTTATACACCAATACAATTTAATAACTTCCATGAGCAAAATTGAATGTCATAATTTTTTTTAGTGTTTCAATCTTGTTTGAAGTCCCGAAACATGGACATTAGACAAGAAAACAGAACAGAAAATCAAAGCTTTGAAATGTGGATTTATTGAAAAATAGGTAGAATTGGATGGAAAGAAAAGAAAACAAACAATGAGATCTTAAAACAACTAAAAATGAAAAGAGAACTACTAAATACAATTCAAACAAGACAAATGAGATTTTTGGGACATGTTAAAAGACACAACAACCTACTAAAAGTAATCTTGGAAGGGAAAATACAAGGTAAAAGATGCAGAGACAGACCAAGACTAACATAGACGAGTAACATCTAAAGATGGACAAGTCAACTTATGACAACCAGCACCATCAATGCAAGAGACAGAGCAGAATGGCATTCCATGGTAGCCAACCTTCAATGCAGAGACAGCACTCAATGATAATGATGATCAATCTTGTTAAAATTGTACTTGAAGTAGATCTGTCTATATTTTTGTGCTCATGGCACTGGTAAAAGTGAAAGTCTTATACACTGGCAAGTGTTATTTTAGCAAATTTGCAAGATGAACTGAAACAAGAGATCCAGCAATGTTGGCGACATTATTATATAATATATATATAATAAATACTATTATAAATACTAATATATATTATAAACATTAACTGTCTTTATAGCGTGAAGGCAGGACTGCTCGTGTTGACAGTAGTCCTGAGTGTAGATTAGAAACCAGACATTTTGACAGTGGAAGTTCCTCATTTGCATCATATAAGGACCCATTTGTATCATCATGACCTAGGTCATTTCAGCTAAAGCAAATCAACCAGCTATGGACAATGCTTGAGATTTAATCTCCTTGTAAAGATTGTGTTTTCACTTATTCTTTAAATATTTAACAAACTAAATTTAACTTTGTCAATCTGGCCCTCGCCCTCAGTCAGCCAAACACACAAACTGAAACAGCAGCTATCTGATAACTAAACACACTGATAGACTGAAATATGTAACCTGACTGTTAAACACACTGACAAACTGAAACATGTAAATCTGACAGACAAATACTCTGATAAATTTTAAAAAATGTAATCTGACAACCAAACACACTGATCGACTGAAATATGTATGTATTTAATGTAAGAGATAACAGGACTGAAATATTTCAGACATTTAATCCTACAGATTGATAAACTAAAATATGTCTGATATTAAATTCTATATATTGGTGGAAAGAAATAGTTAATTAAATTTATTTTAATAATTAGCAGGCGGAAAGAATTCTCCACATACATTTGTATTGAAGAACCAACAATTAATTTATAAGCCTATTTTTCACTCAAAACAACATAAAGCTACCTTATACATTAACTTCGCAGCCTCCATGAAGTGCCCAGCTTTCCTGTAGAGCTCAATAGCATTAAGAACTTTCTTCTTCTCTAGCAAATGTTTAGCATATTTGCTAAGGAGTATATCAATTTCTTGTACATTGTGGTTTTTGGCAAGCTCAATGGCTGTGTTCCATTGGTTAAGATGTACACAACAATCTATAGCAGCTTTTATACGGTTGCACTGAAATAAAACAAAATTATAAAAAGAATGATCTAGAAACTTGCAATGAAAAAAAAAGCATGAAACAAAATTATAAAATGAGCTATTTATAAGCTCTGAGATTGCTTTAAGCTGTGTTTCCAACAAGATGCCAGTTTTCACTGATAAAAACTATTGTTCCACACATAAATCAAACTTGTCACTTAAGTGAGAGAAAAGTATCTTATCAAACTACAAGCTCAGCGTTGCTAAAAAAAAACATTATATTTATGTTACTCCATATTCCATACCACAAGGCACAAAATGCAACTCCGACAAAAGTAACCGACTTGAGAAACCCAGGAAGGAGAAATGAAAAAAAAAATACAGAAAATAATACAAAAAAAAAAAAAAAAAAAGGTATGGTTAAAGCTTTACATAATAAGTGGATGACACAAATTAGAACAACGTTTCGGCTTAATAGGCCTTCAACAGGAACAAACATACAACACACACAGATATGTATATAAAATATAAAAATAATAAACAATTAAAAAATAATAATAATTTCGATGTAGAATAAGAAATAAAAATAAGATATTTTCCCTGTATATTGTGCGCTGTGGCCAGAAGGAAAATGAACGTTAGCGTTGTTATAAGTAAATTATAATTATAATTTATAAGCAATTATAAGCTTACATTTAGTTTTACTGCAGTCTAGCATTTTTATGCATTTCTTTGCCTTGACCCTACTGAAACCCACAAACCAGGTTTTGTGGCTTTTCATTTATTGACGTTTCCGCAATTGTTTTTACTAAAACCTTGTCATTCTTATTCTACTTCCTTTCCGATTCTGAAAAATTAATAGGCCACGGCATATTAAACCCCATGGTAGTGAATGTGATAATTATCACTCTGCTCATATTGTATTCAATTTAAAACAGGAAAAAAATGACATGAAACGAACATTTCACCTTGATATAAGCATCCACTGCTTGTTCAGACATACCAACATTGGCAAACATGGCTGCAATTTCCTGATGAATTAAGAAAGTTTTGGTTAAGTGAAAACACAAATAGTAGATGTAAAATCAGTAAATAAATGACATGTAAAATGTTAAACATGCAGAGATGAATATAAAAAAAAAAACAGAATGTGTAAAAAGTGAAGATAAGATTCAGCAAATAAATGTAATCAGTGAATTTTATCTGTGACTGTTGACGTATAAGAGGGTATAAGTAATAATAAGTACATATTAAAAGATAAATAAATGTATAGTAGGTGAATTTTCACTGCGTGAATACAAAATCAGTGAATGTACAAATTAGGTACTTTCATATTTGACATGCAACTTTGCATCCGGGTATTCCGTTTGACCATAAGAACTTTCTAGGTGCCATGGCTTTTGAAAACAGCATAATAGTGCGTCCACATTTTATTTCTTTGAATAGTATATCATATGATTATAAGGATACCAGAAGTGGTTTTCAATCAATGAGAGCTTCATTTCCATTATAAAAAAGGTGACTGCAAGAACTCCTGTCATTTTATTTTTATTCAATATTTTCTGCTTAGTCAGTCAATTCTCTTCATTTTGCACCTAAATTAAAGCGTACCAGGGTCTTTTTGCATAGATATTTCAATTAAAAATTCATTAGAAGTATGGTAAACTTGAAGGAAAAATTCCCTACTGAATTCTTGCTATCACAATCAGTGCACATCGATGTGGTCTCAAAATTGACGTGGTCTCACTGAGCCATTAAAAAAATTGGCTCGGAGTGGTCAGTTTGTGAAAATTAGCATAAATCCGAAGAACACTAAGATAAAATGGAATAGGTATTTAGATTTGGTATTCATTTTTACATTAAAAAAAAAGTAAAGTACCCCTGTCACGCCAAGTGACGTATAGGGAATATGGTGTTAAAAAGTAAGTAGTAAAGTACCCCCCTGTCATGCCAAGTGGCGTATAGAGAATATGATGTTAGTGACCATAAATTTTACAGACCTTCGATGTGGTCGATATTACGCCTATGCTACTTTACTTTCCCAGAAAAAATGTGGTACCCATTAAAGGCTGAGTGAACCAGAAGCCGTCGGTTGGGATCGAACCCTACCTATTGTCCTTTATAGTCCAGTTCACTAACCACTGAGCTACCGTGGCTCTAAACAGTACAGAGTAGAGCCCTCAATTTCCTCATTTTGTGTTCTACACAATGATGATTTGAATGACTCTCAACTCAATAACCGGGTGATAGATCAGTTATTCATAATCCAGCTAGCCTGGGCCTATATGGCTTAGGCCTGTGTATTTAATCCAAATAGATAGTCAGTACTGCATACTACCGGGATCGCCTGATATACCAGGTAAGCAATCAAGTGTGACATCCAATTTTCTTGTGGGGCCTTACTGTGCCAAATAAATGATTGGTCAGTGTGGTAAATTTAAAGAAAATTTCCTCTGCCAAATTTTTGCTGCTGGCAATTAAATGGCTTTGTCATTTTTATTATTCACATCAATTAACTTACGTCACAGATGTCTTATCTCTCAATGGCTGGGGGAGTGACACAAGATGTGACCTTATCAATCTACCTTCATTTTGTGTGACATGTTTAAACAGCTGATTAGACTCAAACCTAACAAATAAAACAAAAAATTAATAATTTTTTAAATAATTGACATACAATCATGAATGAGGTCTTCTCAGATTTTTATCATCAAGGACTATCTAGATATTGTATTCAATAATTTAAAAAATATTTTTGTGAAAGTACCTAGCACAAATATTTAGTAACAAATTAGTGAATATAGCAATAATGATTTTTTATGATTTCGTGAATATCAACTAATGTTGGTAATTCTGTGATGCCTGCCAGTGCTGCTGAGCCATGTCCATTATTTCTTTCTGGGTGTTCTCCCATAGCCTTTCCTTCTCTCAATATTAAACCTTCTAGGCATCAGTGGTTTGTTTTCTGTGGTATCCTTCCATGTGGATAGAGCTATAAACATTTCTCTTAATCACATGACTTCCCCCCTCATCGGGTATTTGTGGCAATTTCTAGTTGTGTTACAGCTATAACTGTGACACCGACTCTATCCTAGCAGGAAAGCCTCCCTCTTCCATCCACAATAAACAAAAATGGCTGCCTAACTTACTGGCAAAAGCTTGTGATTCTCTGGCAGTGAGTAAACCATCTTCTGAAGGCCTGGATAATCATCCAGCATGTAGTAACACTCAGCCAGCCTTTCCTGGTTGCGTCCTTGCACATAGTAGGTTACTGCCTGCAAGCAGTAAATAATAATAGTTTTATTAGACAGTAAATAGCAACATTAGACAATATGTAACAGTAATAGCAAATAGAAATTAGAGTTAGAATAAAGTGATAATAAGAATAAATGATAACATTGCAATGATGGCAATACTAGACAATGTATAGCAAACACTAGACAGTATAGCAATACAAGACAGTGTGTAGTAACACTAAACTGTGCATAGCAATACTAGACAATGTATAGCAAACACTAGACAGTATAGCAATACAAGACAGTGTGTAGTAACACTAAACTGTGTATAGCAATACTAGACAATGTATAGCAACATAGATAATATAACAATACAAGACAGTGTATAGCAATACAAGGCAGCATAAAGATATACTAGACAATGTATAGCAACACGAGACTGTATAGCAATACAACATAGTGTAAAACAAAAAAGATCGCTTATAGCTAAAATAGACAGTGTATAATTATACTAGACAGCTTATAGCAATACTAAACAGCTTATATCAATACTAACTAGCTTAAAACAATACTAGATAATATTACACTCCAATCAAACAAGCTGAAAAAAAAAAGTAAAGGTATAGGTATTTGGTTCAGTGAATTGGGTGAAATAACAACAGCAAGGAAGAAAACTGATTCACACACTCAAGTATTATACAAAGTAAAGCAGGGGAGCACCAGCACTTGTGACCTGCGGTTGTAATAGCAGGGTCAGCACACTATCAGCTGACCAAAACCTACTAGTTCTATCTCCCTGTGGTCTTCCCCGGTAACAGTTTGCATCAAAACAGACTGGCTAACAGAAGCTAGGATCACCGTGTTCCCTGTAGTGGTGGCTGTTACTGATAAAGAGCACAGTATTGCAGTACCTCTGGGATGGACTAGTAGTTTCCCAGCATAGCCTGGGACTAGATGAACTTCAACTTCTCCAGTAAAACCGAGAAGGTCAAGAAAGCCATTAAGATCAATCCACACCAATGAGTAAAAGGGCACCCTGCTCACATCAACTTGTTGCATTACATCAACAATATCTAGTAAGGCCTCAACACTTCACTTTCTATGATACTGTATGTTGATAGAGACACCTTGACTTTTGTTAGACATATAAAATTGAACCAGTATGTATATGGTTATGTTTCACTGATAACCACAAAATGGTTTAAGTAAGTAAAGTAAGGGTGCCCTGAACACCTTAAGGCACATGATGAATATGGTAAAAAAAAAGTAAAGTACCCCCATCACGCCAAGTGGCGTATAGGGAATATGGTGTTAGTGACCATAAATTTTACAGACCTTCGGCACATGATTTTTGGGTAATGTGGTCGGTATTACGCCCGTGCCGCTTTACTTTCCCAGAAAAAAATCCGGTACCCATTGAAGGTTGGGTGAACCTGGAAGTCGTCGGTTGGAATCGAACCCTACCCCTTGTCCTTTGTAGTCCAGTTCACTAACCACTGAGCTATCGCGGCTCCGGTGAATATAGTGTTAGTGTCTAAATTTTGAAATGACCAACAGCACAATTTATAGGTGATGTGGTCAGCATCACACCAGCCTGCCATATTTTTCCAGAAATTATAAGATCTGGTAAAAATTTTCAGAGACAGGTATTTTTTATTACTGGGCTGCCTTCCTCTTTGATCCACATTCACTTTACTGGACTAGGTTGGTTAATCTTTTTATAGGAGCCCTGCACAGAGGCGAAGTGGAATCTAGATAGTTCTGGTTCACTGATCCCAGTGCAAACCATCAGCTATGATTTGCTGACAGCTTTCAGATCTGCTGCTGACGAGCACCTGAGCCCCCAAATCATAATAATATTAGGCACTTTTGTCTTGTAGAACATTGAATTATTGTGCCACTTGAAATTGTTTACAGAACAGCACATGTTATGACAATACCAGTCTGTTTTGGAAAGTAAACATGTCTGCAAACATTGCAAGTAAAAACTGATTGATCTCTCACATCGCTTTTAGTTTTTCTTTGACCAAGTGAAGTGCCTCTCATCTTCACCTCACTTTATACTTTGCTTTGAAATTGCACATCACCTGTTACAATCTTGTGCAGCCATCTGACATGAATCTATGCTCGTGTAACTTACAATATAAAGAGGAGACACTTTTTCCTTGCAAGAGAGACTACAAAGAGCGATACTAAATAAAAGGAAGAAAAAAAGTGGTATGGTGACAGCTTTACGTGGTAATGGACGAAACAAAAGTCGACGTTTCGGCAAGTAGGCCTTCATCTGGACGAACAACAAACACAAAAATTATATATAACGATATATTAACAAATCTAACTACATGGCGATAATATGCTAGATACTAAAGCGAGGAAAAATAAAAAATGGTCACTTCCCTGTGTTCAAAACTTTCCATTTTTTATTTTTCCTCTCTTTAGTATCTAGCATATTATTGCCATGTAGTTAGATTTGTTAATATATCGTTATATATAATTTTTGTGTTTGTTGTTCGTGCAGATGAAGGCCTACTTAGCCGAAACGTCGACTTTTGTTTCGTCCATTACCACGTAAAGCTGTCACTATACCACTTTTTTCTTCCTTTTTTTTAGTATCGCCATTATCATCAGCTTTACAGCAGCTTCGCATCTCTACGCATCTTGGTGCATCTTGATGCCTTTACCTCACCTAGACTACAAAGAGGTACTTTACATAGGGCAGATTTGTATAGAGGACTGTGTTGTTGCCTATGTGACAGCTCAAACAAATTATTATAATAGATATACATCTCAATCAAGAGCAGAAAAGAAAATAGAAAAGAATATCGAAGGTTGTGACTTGTGGATTTATAGAAGAATGGGAAACATTGGGTGAAGAAAATGAAAAAATAACTATCAAATAAAATAAATGAAGCTTGTTTTGAGACATATTGTGAAGCAGCAACTTACTGAAAATCATCTTGGAAGGTAAAATAAAAAAAGTAAAAGAGGTAGAGATAGACAAAGACTAAAGTGGACAGGCAATGATGGGCAGAAGAACCTATGAAAATGTGTACCAACAAGACAAGAGACAGTGTGAAATAGCATTCTATGGTAGTCAACTTTTGATGTGGAGATGGCACAAGATAATGTTGTAAGGCACAAATAGACAAAAAATAAACAAAACAATAGCAGATGAGATTACTTTGGTTGTATGTTGCTTGTATTAATATACCTGACTCCACTTCTGACGATCGGCATAATAATCTCCAACTGCATTCCATGCTTCCTCCAACTGTATATCATCCCCACCTCCTCCGTTCTTTAACAAATGAATGACCTTGAACCAGTCCCCAAGTTTCTTTCTCATACTAACTGCGAGATCTCTATGAATCAACATAAAAACAATTAATGTAGTTAAAAGTATAAAAGAACATACCTTTGTTATATATCTATTAATAAATATGTTCAGTTTTCTATTTATTTACTTTGCTATCTTTCTGTCATTTGTTAGTAATGAAACAAGAGAATTTGAACCCACAACCTCTCTGTCTCAAGGCTGGCATCTTGCCTCGAGACCAACCAGTCCCCCAATTACTAATTGAAAATATGCATATGTTGACCATGTGATGAGAAGAGACAATAGGAGAATCTCTAAAGAAGCCCTCATAATGGGAATCAGAGGGTAAAAGAAAAAAGAGGTCAACCTAGAGAAACACTAAAAATGTGAACACTGAAGGGAGAGGCAACAACAGGAAGCACCAGCTCTCTTGCTGAGACTGAGAAACTCACCCTGAACAGAGACATATGCGAGATACAATGTGGGTCCTGTGCAAAGTCTAATACTTGATAACAAAGATTATCAGACATAAAGAGTCTAACATTTCTGTCCAATGTGCCATCTTAATTAGGTTAAATACAAAAATAAAAATTTTCAACTCCAATGTTAAGTCAGTCATATTATATGGCTGTGAAACATGGAGAACAACAAAAATGACAATCATGAAGATATAGACTTTCATTAATGGATGCTTACACAGAATAAAAGGATGGAAATGGCAGGACAAACTCACTAACATAGAATTATGGAAATATACCAGTCAAATACCAGTGGATAAAAGAGATACAGTGAAGACAATGGCGCTGGATAGGACACACACTGTGAAAGCCAACTGACAGTATTAAAAAACAGGCCCTTTTTTGGAATCCCCAGGGAAAAAGACAAAGAGGAAGACCAAGGAATTCTTGAAGAAGACAGATGGTAGCAGAGATGAAGATGATGGGGAAGACATGGAATGATCTTAAAAGAATGGCAAGAAACAGAATGGCTTGGAAAGTCTTTGTTGAAGACCTATGCTCCACAGGGAGCTGAAAGGTAGAAGAGGATTTGCCATCTTGAAGGAACAATAAATAGATGGATTATCATTGCACTCTAATAATGTCCATTAGTACTTTAATAGTTTTCCCGATAATTTATGATGTCCACACACAGCATCTTGGTAAGGGTCTCTCAAAAGAAATAAGTGGGGGACTGGTTGGTCTCAAGGCAAAATGCTGGCCTCAGGACAGAGAGGCTGTGGATTCAAATCCTGGCTGCACCAGTTGGGATTTTTATTGATTTCTCTCTGCGGCAACTACCCTTGGTCTCAGCAGTGAGACCCGGCTTGAAATGTCAATTACTCATGGACAAAAAAATTTGAGTACCTCCAAAGATGGAGTTATCTGCCTGTGTGGTGAGGGACCCTTGTGCACACGGCTGTCATGGAAAAAATGGATTAACACACAAAATTCAATTCTTAGTCTCTAGGAACTTCATCAGAGATAAAATCTGACGAATGCAAAAAAAAAAATAATTACAAAAATAAAAAAAAGTATTTCAACTCGAGAATTTTAAATACCTCTATTTATAATAATTTAATCTGCATGTTTGTTCAGATTCAAAACTCAAAAGTCTGAGTCTGAATTGTAAATAGAAAGGAAAATTACTTGTCCATATGCACACTATTCTTTCATAAACAACTATTTGACATAACATAAAAGGTGTACCTTCTATCCATATCCAGATATATCCGTTCAGCATCTTCAAATTTGTGGAAATAAGAAGCTACCTCTGCCTGTTTGATGTTTTCACTCTACAGAGAGAGAATTTTTTAAACAAGGTGAAGCTAACACAAAAGTAGATGTTTAAACAAGATGAAGCTAACACAAAAATAGATGATTAAACAAGGTGAAGCTAACACAAAAATAGATGATTAAACAAGGTGAAGCTAACACAAAAATAGATGATTAAACAAGGTGAAGCTAACACAAAAATAGATGTTTAAACAAGATGAAGCTAACACAAAAACAGATGTTTAAACAAGATGAAGCTAACACAAAAATTGATGTTTAAACAAGATGAAGTTAACACAAAAATAGATGTTTAAACAAGATGAAGCTAACACAAAAACAGATGTTTAAACAAGATGAAGCTAACACAAAAATAGATGTTTAAACAAGATGAAGCTAACACAAAATAGATGTTTAAACAAGATGAAGCTAACACAAAATAGATATTTAAACAAGATGAAGCTAATACAAAAATAGATGTCACTATGTATTCTCAGCAATGTTGCAAATAAAATATATAAATTACAGAAGCTCACATAAGACACTGAAAACAGTCATACATAATGCACATACAATTTGTAAGAATAACCAAAGCCAACTAAAGAACTCAGGAGAGTAAGTAGCTGAATCGACAACTTGTCATGCCCCAAATCAAGAGAATGCAAGTTTGAATAAGGGTGGGGTCAAAAGTTTGTCTATTGGGAGCGAGATAAAAACTCAGACCTGAACACCTCATGATGACTGCGCTGGACAAGTGGCCTTTAATCTTCATTCATACAAGTCCCCCCCTACAGATTCAAGATATAGGAACAAATTCTGCAAAGGTAGTTTTTTTTAAAAACTATAGAACATATAGGTAACCACACCTGTAAAATAATACATATGGCAAGAAAATGTATACTTACATTTAAAATTGGTTATGTAGATAGATTTTTTTAACCTTTACAGTACTAAGAAACATTGATTCAAAGTTTGGTGGCCAGTGCTCACTTTTACTGTTATCATCCCTAATTTTTCCCATCAGGTTTGTGTAAAATAATTGTACCTACTGAAGAACTAGCTTATGACCTTTGGATTATGAAACCATGTCACAACTCCTACACTACACCCATACTTCTTCTCATAAAAAAAACACACAAGTAAAAAAATATAGCTCTATCATTTCTGTTCAAGTCTTTTCAATACAACTTTCAGAGGTTCTCACCTGAAGATTCCCTAGTCGCCTCACAAACTCAATACCTTTGTAGTCCTTGCATTTTATGAAAGCTGTCTCTGCCACATTTAAGTTCAACTGCTCCAAAGCAGCTTCAGCCAGTAACCGCCTAGACAAAATTACAATAACCAGTCAAACTTATTATAAATAGAACAATTCTCGTTTAACACGATTCTTCATTTTCATATGTTAGACTTGGATAATGATTTCAGCAATACACTTTGATAATAGACCACAGTGCCATCAAAAGACCATAGATCCTATCCTCTACAATTGCCTCAGAATACCAGATCTTGAATACCATATCTTGAAAACCAGATATTGAATACCAGATTTTATCTCTCAGAACTATTCTTTTCTTGTTAACTCTCAAGTTGCACAATGGAAAATATGTTCTACACCTTCAGAAGACATCTTGGAGACAAGGATCTTTATTTTCTTTCCTTCTTCATTGGTCTTCTAGCATCAGTGGGAGATATAGTTTGTGATCTTTGCTCTTCTGCTGGCTTCTCCTGCTATTATGTTTCACGCTTCCTAGAACCTTTAATATCCCACCAATTCATCTTTTTCACGGTAACCCTTTGATTTGGTATTCTCACAGAATTTGTTGATGGTTTGTCACAATATTTCATTCTGTGCAAATAATTACTTACAAATGCAAATTTCTGACGAAATCTTTTATAAATGGCTATCCAACTGAATTTCTGAAACAAGTTCAGAAGTTTGTAGACGTTGTCATGTCTATGAAAATTGATGTAAGAGGCCAAATTCTCTCAATTAGACTGGTGATGCAGTTAAACTCCTTAAAGATCACTAGATTATTTTACTTTACTTTAACACTGCCAGACTTTGCAGGTTGATCAGCGCTCATGCTGCCAGGGTTTTTTGAGTAGTCATGATTGTCATTTAAGCAGAGGTAAGAAAAAAATATGTTGTTTCAGGAAAAAGTGCAAGGTGTTAGATGATATAGGTTCGAATAGAGAATTAAGGGATTATTCAGTGGAAGGATAATAAAATTGTTAATATGATTACCACTATGCCCAAATCTTTACATTCTAAAACATCATGTATATGTAGAACAAACTTTCTTAGTATCTTTGAAGAAATAAATGTCGACCTGCCAGTTGTTGTCAGGAATTATAATAAGTATATGGGAGGAGAAGCTAGGTCTGATCAATTAATTTCTAAATACAGATCCCTTAAGAATACCAATAATTGCTGGAAAACATTATTTTATAATATTATAGACATAGTTTGACCTATAGAAGCGAATCATGGACAGTAGACAAACAAATGAAAAGACGATTAGAGGTCACAGAGATGGGATTTCTCAGAAGAATGTTGAAAGTTCCCTGGACAGCTAAAAAGACCAATGAGGAAGTTCTCAAAGAGGCCAACACAAAAAGGGAGCTCTTAAAAAAACATCAGAAAGAAACAATCAACATTTTTCGGGCACATCATGAGAAGGGGAAAGTTGGAATACTTGGTTACAACTGGCAAAATAAAAGGAAAGAGAGATCGCGGACGACAAAGAGAGAAAATACTGGATAGCTTGGTGTCATGGCATGGAAAACAGTCAACAACAGAACTGATACGATGCACTGTAGATAGAAGATTGTGGAGGGACATGATCACCTACGCCGGCCGGTATGGCACATGATGATGATAAACATAGCTACGGTTAATGCATTTATATTATTTCAAGAACATTAATAACTGCACCTGGATATACAGCTTTAGCATGATCTAAGAATTTTATGAGGAAATAAGAAACATTTTCATTAACAAAGAGAATTAGGTCACATTATTAAGCAAACACATTCTAATTCCAAAAAAAAACATTAACACTACTCAAATTAACAAAAGATCATCCTATTCCCTATTCAGTGATTTATAATAAGCCTATATTTAAACCAAAGATTGAACTTCTGTGGTTGTCCATAAATAGGAACCTGAAATATTCCAAACTACTTAAAAATAAAAACACAAGGACTTCTTAGAGTTAATGGTTTACAAAGAGTTATTGAGTTATTTGTTGGTCATCATCATTGCACTCCGAACATGTCCATAGGTGCTCAGATCCCCTCCACAGCAATTCCCTCAGTGTCCAGCGACTGACGACTCCAGTTCTATGTTGGGTTGGTTGATAAGTCTTCTTACACGCCCACTAAGTTTCTCATTTCTGGCTGTGCCCATCTTAACTCCCATCTCTTTCATCCGAAGAAGTGACGTGGATCTGTGTTTGTCAAAGTCATGTGCTCTTCCCACATCTCGGAGGGCATTGATGATGTCCGCCTGATCCATTGGTTGCCCGTCCTCAACAACAGCGCAGCTAGCCAACCTGTCCGCTCTTTCATTTCCCCGTACTCCTGCATGTCCAGGGACATAGACAAAGGTGACCTTACGTATTTTGGATTTCTGCAATGACTCTACCCATTGCATGCGTACAGAGCCTGCCTCCACTTTTTTATCATGCTCATCGAATCACTCAGTATACATGCGTGGGTGTAGTCTTGTGACTCTAACCATTTGAATGCCTTTGTCACTGCCATTACCTCTATTGTGATGCTACTCATGGTCATGACGTGTGCACCACTGTCTTCCTTGACTATTCTGCCTGCCGAGCGTGCTGTAAATGCCCATTCACTTCTTTGGTGTCGTCTTACAGATCCGTCTGTATATATGATGGCATCTTTCTCATCGGTGTTATCGCAGATGAGACCGTTGACCTCAGCATTAACCACGACCGGGTTCTGTTCCTACTTTTCCTGTCGAGTGTGACAATACACGAGAAAGTCCCCTTGAATGACGTAGGCACCGGTATCCACTCCTTGCCAACGCTGATATTGGTAAGCCCACAGACCTGTTTGATGACATCTTCTGCTCGGCCCACCCAAGATTTGCCTCTTTTTAGCCTGGCACCTTTCTCTGTGTTGAGCACGTGGTGCAATGGATGCTCTGTATCTGTACTAATCTTCAGGTATGCTCGTGCTCTCCAGATCTTGATTCTGTCATTCATTGTTGGAAAGTCAAGAAGATACCTCATTGCTAAACAGGGAGTGTCCCTCGAACATCCCAGGATAATGCGCATGGCTTCATTTTGTATTTTCTCCAGCCTATCAATTTGAGTCGTACTGACAGTAAGAATTGGTGCGAGGACTAATCCTTCGAACAAAAGAGTAAGTAACCTCTGCTCGATGTTGGCAGCTGCCATGACCTTCAAGGCAGCTAATCCTTTGCGGGATTTTGTTATCATATGGTCGACGAGGTCCCGAAAACACAGGCTGCGATCAAACTTAACTCCGAGGTATGTCATCAACTTGTCCCTGGTCACCTCATCAGCTCCCATTCGTACTACCGGTGTGGTCGTATTAAGGGAGAACCATGAAACTGATTTTACTGATTTGGTTTACAAAGAGCAGACAGAAAACAAACCAAAAGACTGGTATACACAAGGAAGGATGGAGAAAGACTGTGAATTAATGGAAGAGGTATGTTTACAGCACTCAGAAAAAAAGACAAATAATCAACAACAGAAAAGAAAAAAAAGAACAATATGTGGTCCGAAGCAGGATTGAACCCGTACTGTTGTCATTTTTTCAGAGTGCTGTAAACATACCTCTTCCTCTGAAATGATTCACTGATATATTGCCTCAGAAGTTTCCCTCTATAATAATATTCATTTATTATTGTTTATCGCCTGTGAATTAATGGACCAGATTAGAAAGCAGGCTACTAGTAGCTATGTTTATAAATTTTTGCTAATTTTATGTTCAATTCTTTACATCTTATATCATCCCACTTAAAACATTTATATGGTTTTTTTTATCTTTAAGATCTTTAACAACAAATTTATTAGGAATTTTAATGTTACCTCTTTATGTTACATGAAATAATTCATATATGACTTTAATGAAAGATCTTCTTCTTCTTTCCTTCCTCATTTGCTTTTCAGCGCCAGGGGAGATATAATTTGTGGTCTTTTGCTCTTCTATTTGTCTCTGCTGTTGTCGTTTCCTAGTGTTTCTAATATTCCACTGATCCATCTTTTTTGTGATCAGCACTGGGGTCTGGTGTTCTCATAATGTTTAGTGAAGGCTTGTTGTGTTGTTTAGATCTTTCTGTTTTATCATGTGGCCAAACCATTTTATCTGTTGTTTCTTTATATATTCTATGGTGGGAGTTATTCCTAGCTTTTGTTCTAAGTTCTTCATTTAAGATCTTATCTGTCAAGTTGTTTCCTGTCATTCGTCTAACACATTTAATCTCAGTAGTGGTTATTTTTCTTATTGTTCTTGCATCTATGGTCCAGGAATGACATTGATAGCACAACGTTGGAATGAGGATTGTATTGTAGAGTGCCCATTTTGCCTCTAGAGTTATTTCCTTGTTGGACAATAGTGGTGATAGCTATCCAAAGAATTGACAAGCTTTGTTGCATCTTGAGTCTGTTTCTACTGTTTGTGAAGTGTCATTTGTCACTTAATTGAAAGATGAGAGGATTAAAAAAAAAGAGAATAAAAACTCACCATAAACGAGCATGGGAATTTGCCTCAATGAACTGCTGGGCGTCCGTGAGACCAACCTTCTGAAGCAACTCTCTGGTATCTCTCAGTGACTGAAAATAGGTCAGCGTAAAATAAAAATAACAGCAGACCAATTTACAATAGATTAAGTAAAGTATTCAGAATAAATGAAACAATTAAATAAATAAATAACTTAGGTTAAATAAAAAAATGACTAATATATGAAAGATCTTTATCCAAAATAATGCAGAAAATGAAATGACAAAAGGTGACGTGGGAAAACAAGCTGGATAAATAGATAATTCAAATAAAAAAGAGAGCAATTGCATAAAGATATTATAGCAGATAAACAAACGCTGAAAGTAGTACAAGATGCAGCTTTTTGGTTTGTTCATATTATATGATATAGAAGTCTTAAAAAGAATACAAGAAGGCAATATCCAAGTAAATGGATGAAAAATGACAAAGAAAAACATATTTATTGTTTACATAAGCAAGTACAGTTCAGTGGAGTCTAATTTTGTACTAATCAGAAGAGAGATAAAAAGTAGAAAGGGTAGCAGAAAGATGTGATATGTGTCTTTATCATCAGTCTTTGGAGTCGTTAACCAAATGATAATATTGATAATGAATGAAAATATTATTGGAATTAGCAGAGTGCTTGATAAATTAATTGATTTAATTATTAATGCCATAGAGGCTGTGTTTTGTGATTCTGAACTGTCTGTTCCTGGACCCAATTTGGTGGTGGGATTGCTTTCTTGGCTCCAGGTTCCTGCAGTAAAAGCTATAGCTATAACTCAGGTCATTTCTAAGAAGTCTTGCCGATGAGATGAAGTGAGGTTTTGGTTAAATTTGAGTTAACCTTGCTGGCAAAATATAGCCAAAGTTAATATCACCATTCAGCCAAAGGGCAAAAATATAAACATACATATATGCATACACATCATGAAGATACAGACTTTCATTAATGGATGCTTACGCAGAATAAAAGGATGGAAATGGCAGGACAAAATCACTAACATAGAATTATGGAAATGTACCAGTCAGATACCAGTGCATAAAAAGATACAGCGAAGACGATGGCACTGGATAGGACACACACTGCAGAAGCCAATTGAGAGTATTACATAACAGGCCCTTTTTTGGAATCCTCAGGGGAAAAGACAAAGAGGAAGACCAAAGAATTCTTGGAGAAGACAGATAGAAGCAGAGATGAAGATGATGGGGAAGACATGGAATGATCTTAAAAGAATGGCAAAAAACAGAATGACTTGGAAAGTGTTTGTTGAAGACCTATGCTCCACAGGGAGCTAAAAAAGATAGAAGAAGAAGATATGCATACACACATACATGAATATTTCAATATTGCATAGGACTTTTTTTAAAAAGTATGATAAACTAAACAAATCAACAATAAACTATTAAGCGAATAATTGAGGAATAATGTGATGGTACATACATATAAACTCAATAAGTATCATTATGATAAGATTTATTACTTTGAAATTAAGACAATAAGTAGGCATACAGACAGTGAGAGCTGCTAACTGCATCCTGTGTATTATAAGTGTACATTTTGAAATTGATACCAATTTATCAAAGTTGTGAAAAGTGTTGATTATTTAAATCTTCATTAACATTATAACAAATTATATTTCGACATTTCAGTTATTTTTCTCATAAGATCTGACTGCACTCAAAGATGAAAAAGTAGATAAGAAGAAGTCAGATATGTAATTGCAATTAAAAAAGAAAAGATTAATTAAGTCAATTTCTACCATAGAAGGAGAAGGCTGTTGATGTAATTTCCTAGATTTAAAAAGAGGGTGTTTAGCCCCCAAAAAGATAGATTAACATTATGGTACAGAAGAAAAACAGCAAAAGAAATGATGGACACAAATGTGAAAAAGAATGGGAAAAAAAATAAATGCTTAGACCAATCACTTTAAAAAGGAAAAAGATACCCTGATTTCCATTTCCAAAAGGTCATCATTGGACGGGTTCTCTGGGTCCTTCATTATCTCATCCAACAAGACAGATTTGATTTGGAGGTCACTAAACTGACAGATGTAGCCTGAGCTCATGATTGGTTCCTGTCAAATTATAATACATAGAATAATGTAAACAATATAAAACAAACTATAATATCAATAATTCTGTGACTTGTTTAGTCTTTCTTGTCTTTGATTTATAACAGAATAACTATAGAAGGCATTCTTCTTTTATATCATTTTTGAGCTTTTGTCACTATATGTTACATTAAAAAAATCACCAGTGTATACTAAAAATAATATTTACATATTCTTCTCTTGCTGCCAGTTTCCAGCATTCAGCACAACACAGAGAGAGAGAGAGAGAGAGAGAGAGAGAGAGAGATGTTGTTTCCATGAATTTACTCAGCAGCAGAGTCCTCATAGGTGGCATCATGGCTTGTTTGTCACCAATTTTTTTGTGGGGTCAGATTTCTCTTTTTAGCTTTGTGTACAATTCACATCTTTGCAGGACATGTTTTGCAACTTTGTTTTAGCTTGGTAAGTATAATGTGAAGACTGGATCATATGCAGTCGATGGAGCAGAGTTATACATTTACTCTGTAATGTTGTGTTCAAAGTGTGACAATTGTAGTTTAGCTTGGTAAGTATAATGTTGAGACTGGATCATATGCAGTCGGTTGAGCAGAGTTATACATTTACTCTCTGATGTCGTGTTCAAAGTGTGACAATTGTAGTTTAGCTTGGTAAGTATAATGTGAAGACTGGATCATATGCAGTCGATGGAGCAGAGTTATACATTTACTCTGTAATGTTGCGTTCAAAGTGTGACAATTGTAGTTTAGCTTGGTAAGTATAATGTTGAGACTGGATCATATGCAGTCGGTTGAGCAGAGTTATACATTTACTCTCTGATGTCGTGTTCAAAGTGTGACAATTGTAGTTTAGCTTGGTAAGTATAATGTTGAGACTGGATCATATGCAGTCGGTTGAGCAGAGTTATACATTTACTCTCTGATGTCGTGTTCAAAGTGTGACAATTGTAGTTTAGCTTGGTAAGTATAATGTTGAGACTGGATCATATGCAGTCGGTTGAGCAGAGTTATACATTTACTCTCTGATGTCGTGTTCAAAGTGTGACAATTGTAGTTTAGCTTGGTAAGTATAATGTGAAGACTGGATCATATGCAGTCGGTGGAGCAGAGTTATACATTTACTCTCTGATGTCGTGTTCAAAGTGTGACAATTGTAGTTTATACCGAGGACGGTATCTTGGGGATATCGACCATTTGTTCTTGCTCTCCAAATAATTCCTACATTTTTATTTAATAAGTTTTAACTTCTGTCATTGATGCTCTGTGGTGTAATTCTCTTGTAGTATGGGCTTATTGTGTGCCAAGTTGGGTAATTTTACCTGCTACTAAATGCAGTAAACAGTACAAACTACGGCTGCCCTGCTGCCTTGCAGGTAAGCTCGGGAGACTAAAAGGCTAAGGGAGGGTACCCTGAAGTAGAACAACCCCACTACTTTGTGGGTGAGACTTTTTGTAATAGGCTAGTGGAGCCAACCATAAACAAACCAACGGAAGGCAACAGTAAACCCCCCTCATAATTTTCTTTGTAAAATCATGAATCACCAATATTAGGAACATACAATCATCATTTTTTTCGGCCATGTAATGAGAAGGGAACAGCTGTAATATGTTGTAACAATTGGGAAAATTGAGGGATAAATAGATAGAGGGAAGTAAAGAGAAATGATACCAGATAGCTTAAGAGAATGGCTTAGCAGAAGGTCAACCACAGAAATGATAAATAACTGTCGAGATTGAAAGTTGTGGAGGGACATGATCACCTACGCCAGTAGACCTGGTACTTGACGATGATAATGATGGGCTTATTTAGCCAGTTTATTGTCTCTTCGTTCGTTCGTTCGCTTTCGTCAGCTTTGAACTCTGACGAAGTCCCACCCACTCAATTTTTGTGGGACTGAATTTTGCGTGTAAAGTCTGTTTTATCCCATTACAGGATGCCCCTCGCCATGCAGGCAGATTTACTCCGACTTCAGAGGTACTAATTTTTAGGGAATTAGTAAAACCCAGGTGTCCTCGCCAGGGTACGAACCCCGGCTGTTGCCGTGGTAAGCCAACCGCCTATCGATTGCGCTAACCGGACACCCCTTGTCCGGGGTGTTTTGTCTCTTCATTTCCCTCTATGTTACAATTAGAATGTTCCCACTGCTGTTAAACATTGTTTGTTGTAGCAAGTCAATTTTCTGTTAACTTGTCTTTTGGTATGAAAAGATGATTAGAGGCCACAGAGATGAGATTTCTCAGAAGAATGTTGAAAGTTCCCTGGACAGCTAAAAAGACCAACGAGGAAGTTTTCTCAAAAAGGCCAACACAAAAAGGGAGCTCTTAAAAATATCAGAAAGAAGCAATCAACATTTTTCGGGCACATCATGAGAAGAGGAAAGTTGGAATACTTGGTTACAACTGGCAAAATGAAAGGAAAGAGAGATCGCGGACGACAAAGAGAGAAAATACTGGATAGCTTGGTGTCATGGCATGGAAAATAGTCAACAACAGAACTGATACGGTGCACTGTAGATAGAAGATTGTGGAGGGACATGATCACCTACGCCAACCGGTATGGCACATGATGATGATGATGTTAATGTTTGCTATCTTTCTCTGCATTTATGGTACAATTCTGTTAGTTACAATATTTTTATTGATTGGTGCACAAGTCCAGACACAAACATCAACAAACAAAATGTAGTTTAGATACAGCACACTTAACTAACTTATTGTTTGACTGACCTCAGCATCCAAGTTTCTAAAGATATACATTCTTGTTTTCTCCATTATGGCAAACAGTTCTGGGTTGTCCTGCAATCAAATTAAACAACAAACAATAAAAGTATACATAATAATGCAAATTTCCTCATGTTTACAAATGAGAAATGGGGACAGATGTGCTGGAATGCAACGTGCTAAACACAGTGCAACACAATTCACTAATAAAGAGTGGAAAAGAAATTTTTTTTAAAAATATAGCCGCTATCTTACCGCTGCCCATTTCATATCCCACACATCCTTGCGATCAAAACTCAGATGTTCACCTATGACTTCTCTCCCATCCTTGTCAGTGACCCTTGTATCAAGATCAAAGAATGTCAAAACACCAGAAACATCAATTATAGCAACACGGCTGAAACAAACAAAAAGCAAGCTTACTTACTAAATGATATTCTAGTGATTTTATAAAAAAATTTGGCCCTTTTTTATAAAACTATTTTTAAAGAAAAATCTGGCATGATAAAAATACTTATATAAATGTGTGCAAACTTTATTTCAAGCCAGCTTTACAGCAATATTACATTTACTTGCCTATCCTCCATTTATTTCTGATACATTATGCAAATGTGAAAATTAGACACTCAGGTGTTTCTTTTGAATGTTTAAGGCCATTATAGCTGGCTCAATCTTTGAAATAATAATTTAAAATGCAGCAACTGCATCAATATCTACTAATCTGTCATGATTTTATTCTAATTCTCATTCCCCTACAAGCACAAATTCATTAAAGTATACAAAATTAATAAATTTATATTTAATTTATAAATGTAAAAAACACATAACTGAAATTAATCTCTTAATATTCACATATAAAGGTACCTGCAGGAGCAATTCAAGCTGAGTTGATGTGGCTTGCAGGACAAGATATACTTATGTGTTAAAACCACCATTGGAAGAGCATAACGGACCAGTAACCCTGATTCTCGACCCTAAAAAGAGGTGAAGCAACTCAATTTAACAAAGCATGTTGGGGTATTTTCTTCAAAGCCTTTGAGATATATAGTGTCAATAAAAATGAAATGACATAGAAAATAAAATGATAATAATTTTTGTATTCTGAACACTTTTACATCAAGTCAACAGAGCATGGTTCTTGGTTTTTGGAAGTAGTACTCACTGCTTGCATCAAGTCAACAGAGCATGGTTCTTGGTTTTTGGAAGTAGTACTCACTGCTTGCATCAAGTCAACAGAGCATGGTTCTTGGTTTTTGGAAGTAGTACTCACTGCTTGCATCAAGAAAGAGAGCATGATACTTGGTTTTTGGAAGTAGTACTCATTGCTTGCATCAAGAAATAGAGCATGATACTTGGTTTTTGGAAGTAGTACTCACTGCTTGCATCAAGAAATAGAGCATAATACTTGGTTTTTGGAAGTAGTACGTCACCAGAGCATGGTACTTGGTTTTTGGAAGTAGTACTCACTGCTTGCATCAAGTCAACAGAGCATGGTTCTTGGTTTTTGGAGGTAGTACTCACTGTTTGCATCAAGAAATAGAGCATGATACTTGGTTTTTGGAAGTAGTACTCACTGCTTGCATCAAGTCAACAGAGCATGGTACTTGGTTTTTGGAAGTAGTACATCACCAGAGCATGGTACTTGGTTTTTGGAAGTAGTACTCACTGTTTGCATCAAGTCAACAGAGCATGGTACTTGGTTTTTGGAAGTAGTACTCACTGTTTGCATCAAGTTAACAGAGCATGGTACTTGGTTTTTGGAAGTAGTACTCACTGTTTGCATCAAGTCAACAGAGCATGGTACTTGGTTTTTGGAAGTAGTACTCACTGCTTGCATCAAGTCAACAGAGCATGGTACTTGGTTTTTGGAAGTAGTACTTACTGCTTGTATCAAGAAATAGAGCATGGTTCTTGGTTTTTGTGTGGTATATTTTTTCAACTCTTGACCCAGTACATCAGCTTTTGATATGGTACATTTTTTATCTCTTGACCCAGTACATCAGCCTTTGACATGATATATTTTTCAACTCTTGCCTGACTCAGTACATCAGCCTTTGACATGGTATATTTTTCAACTCTTGACTTGGTACATCAGCCTTTGACATGGTACATTTTTTTATCTCTTGACCCAGTACATCAGCCTTTGACATGATATATTTTTCAACTCTTGACTCGGTACATCAGCCTTTGACATGGTACATTTTTTATCTCTTGACCCAGTACATCAGCCTTTGACATGATATATTTTTCACCTCTTGAATGACTCAGTACATCAGCCTTTGACATGGTAGATTTTTAAACTCTTGACTGACCCAGTACATCAGCCTTTGACATGATATATTCTTTCAACTCCTGACTCGGAACATCAGCCTTTGACATGGTGTATTTTTAAACTCTTGATCTAGTACACTACACCTTGCCAGAGCATATTTTAGGGACTATATTTAAACTCTCTCATCAATCCCTAATCTATTCTCTAAGCCAAGCAGAGTAGTATACTCATTTGACCACCACAATGACGTGGTATATACAGTCTTGGTCAACCCTGGTTAACTGATCCTGACTGATATCTAAATGCAATCCATTTTTGACAATAAAAACAAGAAAAAGAGTTCTTAAATGTTATGTAGAGCCAGTCTTAACATATGGATGTGAATCATGGACAACAGGACAACAGACAGGAAAATCACTTGAGTCTGTAGAAATGTGGTTTTACAGAAGAATGTTGAGAATACCATGGACAGCTAAGAAGAATAATGAAAATGTTCTGATAGAGGTCAAAGCAAAACAAGAGCTAATTTCCAATATTAGGAAGAAACAATCATCATTTTTTGGCCATGTAATGAGAAGAGAACAACTGGAATATATTGTAACAACTGGAAAAATAAATTGAGGAACGAAGATATAGAGGGAAGCAAAGAGAAAAAATAACAGACAGCTTAAGAGAATGGCTTGGCAGTAGGTCAACAACAGAAATGATAAATAGCTGTCGAGATCGAAAGTTGTGGAGAGACATGATCGCCTATGCCAGCAGGCCTGGTACTTGATGATGATGATGATGTGCCATCTATAGTGGCATTAAAAGGATCAAGAGTCAAGAAGAATGTTTAGAATGCTATAAATAAACAACAATATATGAATCACTTCTATGGTGTCCAGTTAGCGCAATCGATAGGCGGTTGGCTTACCACGGCAACAGCCTGGGTTCGTACCCTGGCGAGGACACCTGGGTTTTACTAATTCCCTAAAAATTAGTACCTCTGAAGTCGGAGTAAATCTGCCTGCATGGCGAGGGGCATCCTGTAATGGGATAAAACAGACTTTACACGCAAAATTCAGTCCCATAAAATTGAGTGGGTGGGACTTCGTCAGAGGTCAAAGCTGACGAAAGCGAACGCGAACGAACGAATCACTTCTAATTTTTAGATAAACATACATAAAAATTTGATTGAATCATTTCTAATTTTTAGATTAACATATATTAATATTGTCTGAATTACTTTTATATTGAAGCTCCCACTTACCACTAACAGTGTCTTGTCATGTGCACAGATGCAGCATATCTGATCATCAGTGCCCTTGAAAAAATAATATTTTAAAATAACGTCCACTATTGGCTGTTAGTCATAATTACTATTACCAATAAGTGATGACATACCCGTAACTATACCACAGCATTAATTGTGACAGAGCAAAAAAATAGGAAAATAAAACACCAATCTTACAGCAAAATTTCAAGTAAATACACTGCAGCAAATTTGGTTTAAAATTTTTCCAAAAATGTGAAACTTTAAAAACTCTGATAAAATTCATTTGTTTCTATCTTCTTCTTCTTCTTCTTCTTTCCTTCCTCATCTGCCTTTCAGCGTCGAGGGGAGATATAATTTGCGGTCTTTTGCTCTTCTGTTCGCCTCTGCTGTTGTTATGTTTTCTAGTGCTTCCAATATTCCATCGACCCATCTTTTTCGTGGTCGACCCTTGGGTCTAGTGTTCTCACAACGTTTGTTGAAGGTTCGTTGTGTTGTGTTTTGTTCTTTTTGCCTTGTCACGTGGCCAAACCATTTTATCTGTTGTTTCCTTATATATTCTATGTATATTTTATGCTCAGAGAAATACTCAGAAGATTTGTTTTTATGTTACTCATAAATTTCATTTCAGACATCATCACCAGGTTAGCTGCTCTGATGAGGACACTGTAATTTTTGACAGCCAGCCTGAATGTTCCTTATTGACTAGCTTTTGCTGCCCATCTCTGTTAATGTATTCTCTACGTAGTTCATAATTATTTGGTCCTACATCTTTTAGGTCACCACTTTCTCAGATTTCCAGATTCTGCATCCTCAATTATTATTCTTCCAGGACCATCACAGTATTAGAAATGGCCAAACAGTGTAAGTCATGATTTAACTAGATTCTCCAGTGAGTTTTCATGATTTAACTAGATTCTCTAGTGAGTTTTCTTGATTTAACTAGATTCTCTAGTGAGTTTTCATTTATTTTTCATTGCATTTGAGACATTTTTACTGTTTTTATATCAGTCCAGAAAATTTAGGATTAATCTGTAAAATTGTTTTTTTTTAGCATAAACCCATTAAGTGGACATCAATGTGTTGTGACACTAGGTTTTACGGCAAAGCAGCGATATCTGTTTCCTCGGCACATTCATCTTCAGAATGGATGAATAGATTTGCTTATGAATTTTTGTCCAGACAGTGGCCATTTTTGGTCTACTCTTTTGGACTTTTAATTGCCATGGGTACTATAATGTGTGCGAGTGCACATGGGACATCCTGTTTTCCCCATTTTCAGTGAGGGCTAGACATCAGATCTCACTACCCGGGAACCATGGGAGAGTAAAGCCAAGAGGAAACCATGGATTTGATTTTTTGAAAAATTCCCACCACCTGTGGTGAGGACTGAACCCAGGATCTTGTTGTCTAGAAGGTGATGGCTTACCACTTGACCACCCAACCCCTCAGAAACAAATTTAATTTCAAATGATTAAATGTTCTTTTCAGCTACCTGACTTTGAGCCCAGTTATGCATGTGTAAGTTGCAAGTAAATATTTAAAACCATACATAGTCTACAAAAAAATTAGGTGCATTAGAAAGCAAATGCCTCAAGTAAACACCTTTGTATCTATCTATTGACCTTTCGAGCCGTTGCCGTCCCATAGGACATAGACCCAGATACTCTTTCTCTTATATTAATTTTTATTCTAGCAGTTTTCAATCCTTCTAAAGATATTTTATCAAATCTCGTCATAGGTCTCTGGTCTGTGCAAGCAACTCTATCTCATTGAGGGAGCCAATTCCTGCTGCTCTTGCCTCTCTGATCAATGTTCTTCTCAGTGTCTCTCTGGGGCTTCCTCTTTTCCTCTTACCTGTTGTTTCCCACATGAGGGTTTGCTTTGCTCTTTGGTTATTATCTCTCCTCATCACATGTCCAACATATGACCATTGTCTTTTCTTGATTACTGAAGATATTAGTAAACCTTTGTATACCATAGAATTAATTCAAGACTAGTGCTGAAATAATCAGCAATCATCAAGTACCGGGCCTACTGGCGTAGGTGATCATGTCTCTCCACAACTTTCGATCTCAGCAGCTACTTATCATTTCTGTTGTTGACCTTCTGCCAAGCCATTCTCTTAAGCTGTCTGTTATTTTTTCTCTTTGCTTCCCTCTATCTCTTCGTCCCTCAATTTTTCCAGTTGTTACAATATATTCAAGTTGTTCTCTTCTCATTACATGGCCAAAAAATGATGACTGTCTCTTCCTAATATTGGAAATTAGTTCTCTTTTTGCTTTGACCTCTCTCAGAACCTCTTCATTACTCTTCTTAGCTGTCCATGGTATTCTCAACATTCTTCTGTAAAACCACATTTCTACAGACTCCTGTATAATCAGCAATAATCTGACAATATCACCTATATTCCAGAAAAGAAGGAAGGCATATGTTGGACATGTAATAAGAATAGATAACAAGGGAATCTAAAAGCAAGCCCTCACATGGGAATTAGAGAGCAAAAGAAAAGGAAGTTGATCTAGAGAAACACTAAAGAGAACTTTGAGGTGAGAAGCAACAACAGTGGGTATAAACTCCCTTATTGATGTGGAAAGGCTTGCCCAGAAGTGTGACAAGCAGAAAGATACAATGCAGGTTCTGTGCAAAATCTAATGTTTAATAGCAAAAAGAGTGTGTATGTGAATGTGTGCTTGTGTGTGACAGACATTATTTTAAATTTATATATATATATATATATATATATATATATATATATATATATATATATATATATATATATGTACACATAGTGTTTAAAATTTCATTTCGATAATTTTTTAATAGTCCTTTAATGATATCAATAAAGTCCTATTCAGAAAAGTGACTTGACAGAAATAGAGCTTCGCTGTCAAGTCAATGGAAAAAGCTTAGAAGAGACAATTTAGAATACATTTTTAATTGAAAATATGTCATTAAGTAATATGGTGCAGTTAACGATGGTTCTTTTTAGTTTACACCGTAATGAATACATGGAACATTTTTAATAACAAATAAATATCACTACAATTTTATTTTTGAGCCACAAGATAACTTTCTCAAACATAACATTGGAAATCACTTACACTAGGTATTGATTACTATATATATCTATCTATCTATTGACCTTTCGAGCCATAGCCGGCCCATAGGGCGTAGACTAAGATACACCTTCTCCTATATGCAATTTTTGTTCTAGCAGTTTTCTTTTAAAGATATTTTATCAAATCTCGCCATCTGTCTCTGTTCTGTGCAAGCAGCTCTATCTCATTGAGGGAGCCGAATCCTGCTGCTCTTACCTCTCTCATCAATGTTCTTCTCAGTGTCTCCCTGGGTCTTCCTCTTTTTCTCTTACCTGTTGTTTCCCATATGAGGGCTTACTTTGCTATTCGGTTATTATCTCTTCTCATCACATGTCCAACATATGACCATCGTCTTTTCTTTGTTACTGAAGATATTAGTGTTTTGATTACTATATACAAAGTTATATAAATTCATTATTGGTAAATAAAAAATAATAATAATCAAAATGATTATCAAAATATGTGCTGCTGGTAAAAATTAAAAAAAAGAAGGGAGTAGTGAAAAGTTAAATTATTATATTCTCAAAAATAAAGTGAAGTCACAATAAAAAAGACAATATATTACGCTTACAATATGCGCTTTTCTGAAGTCAATGTCTTCTTGTCCAGTGCTAGACCCTGAAGGTGTGTCATCAATGTGAATTAGTCTGGTGAAAAAAATCTACATTGATGATTATACATACATAAAGGACCAGTGATTATTTATAAGGAGATAGATTAAAATGGCAGTGATTTTATAAATCATACTATAATCCTAAATTATGATACCGTCATAAAAATTATCACATCAAAACACATATTCTTAAAAATTTGACATTTTGCCATGGCAACAAATTATCCCCCTTCCATGTATCTTCCTAATTACTACTTCAAGTGACCCCTTCTTCTTTCTTCTTTTCTCTTTCACTGGTACCTAAAAGGTGTTGTGGTTTATATCATTTGTCGTTCTTGTGCTGCTCGAATTGTCTGAATTAGTGATTTTCCTTTGTTGTTACATGTCTCTGTCACTGCATCTATCCATCTTCTTCTGGGTCTTCCTCTTGGTCTTTTTCCATGCATTCTCGAGAAGAACACCCTTGATGGTGATTGGTGAGGATTCATTCTGACCAGGTGGCCAAACCATTTAAGTTGTTGTTGTTCTATATATTCTTGGCAGGGTTTTGTTCCTACCATTTTTCTTATGGTTTCATTTGGTATTCTATCTCTTCTTGTGTTGTTTGTTACTTTTCTCAAGCATCGCATCTCACATGTATTGATCTTTCTTAAATGTGATTTAGAAAGGGTCCATGTTTGACTTTCATAGCACAAAGTTGGTATGAAGATGCTATTTATCATTTGTTGTTTAGCTGGCATAGAAATGTTTGGATGTCTTAACAATGGTGAAAACTGGTATGTGACAGCATTTGCTTTTTGTATTCTCATGTCAATTTCTCTGTCTAGTTTTCCATCTTCTGTGAACATTGTGCCTAAATACTTGAATTCCTCTACTTGTTTTATTTCTTTGTCTTTGATCTTGATGTTTAATGGGTGTCTTAATTTGCTTATTCTTATAGCCTCTGTTTTTGCTGTGTTAATTTTCATACTGTAGTTTGTGCAGCTTTTATCTAGAGATGTTAAAAGCTGTTGTAGCAGGTTTTCATCCTCGTATATTAGGCATTGGTCATCTGCGAAGAGTAGCTCATTGATGTTGGAGTTTTCTACCTCTATGTTATTATTTGATTTGTCCTTGTTGTTGGTTGTTTCCTGATTTATTTTGTCCATATATATGATGAAGAGGAGTGGTGAGAGGACACATCCTTGTCTTACTCCTGTTGTAACCTGAAACCATTCTGACAGACCTTCCGATGTTCTGACGGCACTTTGACTGTGTTTATATAGTGCTATTATATTTTTTAGTAGTTGTCCTGCTACCCCGTATGTTTCTAAAGTTTGCCAAAGTTTGTTCCTGTCCACACGATCAAACGCTTTTTCCTGATCTATAAACACTATATTTAGGTTTCTGTCATATTCTATTGTTTTTTCACATAGTTGTCTCAATGTAAATATAGCATCAGTACAGCTTTTGCCTTTTCTGAATCCGAATTGATTATTACTTAATTGAGGTTCTATTATGTATCTTACTCTCCTCTCTAATATTTTAGCAAACATTTTACCAACTTGACTCAATAGGGATATTCCTCTGTACATTTCACACTCCCTTTTACTTCCTTTATTCTTCCAAAATGGGACAATGATAGCTTTTTGCCAGTCGTCTGGGACTTTTCTTTCTTCCCAAGCCATATTGAATATGATAGTAAACCAATCTATAACTGTTTCCTTACAGGCTAGTAGCATTTCTGTTGTTATTCCATCTATACCAGCTGCTTTGTTCTTTTTATTCTGTTTCAATGCCCATTCTACTTCTGCTTTAAGTATATTCGGTTCCTGTTCATCATAGTGCCTATGTTTAAACTCTGTATTTCCGTTTGTATTTCCCTGGTTTAATAGTTCCTTAAAGTATTCTCTCCATCTGATTATTATGTTTTTCCTGCTGCTGATTGGTCTACCGTTCTTGTCGTTTATTATAGTGGTTGGGTTATAATCATTATTTCTTACTCACATTGCTTTTACACTTTTGAAAAATTCTCTGGGTTCTTCTCTACATGTTTTTGCTAATTCTTCACCAAATGCTTTCCATGAGTCTGCTTTTGTTTGTTCTAGGATCTTTTTGCTATCATTTCTGGCTTGTCTATAGTGATTGTAGTCTTCTGTTGTTTTTGTCTTCTGCCACGTTTTATACTTTTCTTTCTTGTGCTTCACTGCTGATTTGACTACTTCATTCCACCATCTTGTAAGTTTCTTTCTGCTCTTTCCTATATTTTTCAGACCGCATTTCTCTTGTGTTGACTCTATTAGACCTTCTTTAAACTGTTTCCATGCTTCCTCTATGTTTGTAGGTTGTACTCGGTTAGGTATTTGTTGGTTACGGATTCTTCTATTTCTTTCTGTATGTTTACATTCTTTATTGCTTTTAGATCGATTCTTTGTGCTTGAGGTCTTGAAATCTGTTGTTTCCTAACCCATTTTTTCTGCCAAAGTAAAACAGGCTTATGGTCAGTATATAATATTGCATTTGGTATAGATCTTGAGTCTGTTATGTCCCTCCTTTGATGTCTTCTAGTCAAAATAAAATCGATTTGGGAGGCCTTGTCCGTGTCATTCCATTTATACCAAATAAGTATTTGGTTACGATTGTGCTGATTAAATGTGTTTGTTATATATAGATCATGTTCTGCACAAATATTTAGTAGGTGTTCACCGTTACTGTTACACTCTGTTCTAATATCACTACATGGTCCTAGATATAATTCCCATGGTGTTCTCCTTTGTCCTACTCTACCGTTGAAATCTCCTAGTACAAATAATTTCTCTGCATCTTTGACTTTATTTATTGTGGCTGATAGTTCATCAAAATATTCTTGTTTGCTGTCCTCACTATATGTGTCGTTGCATGGAGCATATGTTTGAATATAAGTGGTATTTCCTCCTTTTTCTGCTAATTTGATACTTATAATTCTTTCCGAGATGTAATCTATTTCTAGTATGTTTTTGGCAGTATTACTTTCGATAATGAAACTGACCCCGTGTTTGTTTACTTCCGCCATGTTGTTAATTCCGCTCGTGACGAGTGTGTAGCTTTGGTGTATTTCTTTAATGCTTTTACCTCTCTTCCTTGTGTCAGCTAATCCTAAGATTTTTATATTCCTTTTCTTCATAAATTCAACTATTTCTGTACTTTTATCCCCTAATCCGCAGATGTTCCAAGTGCCTATTAAACGTTCTGATTGTTTTCTTTGTGTTGTAGATTTCCCGCTTTTTGACATTTTCGTTTGTGTTCGTTATATCGAAATAGCACAATGATGTATGGTACTATTCGCACAAACTATATAAATCACATATAAAATCCATTTGAAATAGCACAAGAACGCTTGAATTTCTTTTTTCTACGGGCATTGAAATTCACTTATAACTTAAATTTGACTCCCATCGAAAATTGTGTCGTGTTGCCAGCACAGTCACACACAAGTGACCCCTGAGTGTTGGATTTGTTTCTATTGAAATGTAGGATTTTTTTTTTCATCTCGTGAGATACATCGTTTCTGAGGGGAAAAAAAAATAACTTTTTAAGAAATTAGTCATTTTTTTTTCTTTGTTGTGACCAGGGAAATTTCTTCAGTTGTTGGCAGACATCAAACAACCCTTTGCTACCCGAGAAACACAACAAATAATGAGGTAACGGAACATACTGACGGACATATGGCGACCGTACCGATAGACATTGTTACAAATCCAGTCTATGAGGTGATGCTAACGTCAACCTGAGTCAGGAATTCTGAATCCCCATATTTTGCCTAGTGTGAACACATGGCTGTGTGTGTCAAAAGTTCAAAGAAAATACTATTTTTAGAGCACCTAATGTTACATTTAAGTGGTAGTAATTTTTACTATGCATTGTAAATGTTATCAACCCTTACATATGCGTGTGAAAGCTGGATAACAACAAGAGACATAGAAACAAAGTTGAACGCATTCGAAAATAAATATGTAAGGAAAATACTTGGTATAGCATGGAACGAATAAAAAAATGAGGAAATTAGAGAAATCGCCAATCAACCACTAATATCTTTAGTAATCAAGAAAAGACGATGGTCATATGTTGGACATGTGATGAGAAAAGCTAATAACCGAATAGCAAAGCAAGCCCTCATGTGGGAAACAACAGGTAAGAGGAAAAGAGGAACACCCAGAAATACACTGAGAATAACATTGATAAGAGAGGCAAGAGCAGCAGGAATCGGCTTCTTCAATGAGATAGAGCTGCTTGCACAGAATTGAGACAAATGGCGAGATTTGATAAAATATCTTTAAAAGAATTGAAAACTGCTAGAACAAAATTTCAGATAGGAGAAAGAGTATCTTGGTCTACCTCCTATGGGCCGGCTACGGCTCGAAAGGTCAATAGATAGATAGATTATAAATGGGAGAGTTACAGATCATCATCATCATCGAGTACCAAGCCTGTTGGCGTAAGTGATCATGTCTTTGTACAACTTTCGATCACGACAGTTATTTATCATTTCTGTTGTTGACCCTCTGTCAAGCCATTCTCTTAAGCTATCTGGTATCTTTTCTATTTGCTTCCCTCTATCTCTTCGTCCCTCAATTTTCCCAGTTGTTACAATATATTCCAGCTGTTCTCTTCTCATTACATGTCCAAAAAAATGATGATTGTTTCTTCCTAATATTGGAAATTAGCTTTTTTTTGCTTTGGCCTCTTTCAGAACATTTTCATTACTCTTCTTAGCTGTCCATGGTATTCTCAACATTTTTCTGTAAAACCACATTTCTACAGCTTCCAGTGATTTTCATGTCTGCAATCCTATTGTCCATGATTCGCATCCATATGTTAAAACTGATTCTACATAACATTTAAGAACTCTTTTTCTCTTTCCATTGTCAAAAATGGATTGCATAGTATCTTCCTAATTTTTTGGAAAGCTGCTTTTGCCTGAGCCATTCTGCACCTCTCCTCGGTTGTACACCTACTATCTGAGGTTAACACTGATCCCAGATATTTAAATTCATTTACCTGTTTTAATATTGTTCCACTTGTTTTTAATTTGCACTGAGGTGATGTCTTTTTCTTTGTTGTTACCATCACTTCTGTGTTATCTATCAGCTGTACCAAAAAATAACTTCTTGTATGACTTTTATTCTATTTCTGGGATATGCAGGATGTTTTTCTATTTGAGAATAAAGGTCACATGCCCAGTACAAAAGCCATAATAGATTTGGGTCAGAATTTTTATTTCAACCCTGAGAGATAAAAAAAAAACATTTTTTTAACCCCACCATGATTTGAACACATGTTCACCTCAGGTTCAATAAATAAATAAAGGGCATGCTTTATTTCCCCTTCATTAACTTATGTTTATTCTCTCCTAAACATTACACTGTTATCTTAGCTATGGCATGACTACACAGATAGGACTTCCGGTCAATATGGCAGATAGGCGGCAGGAACCATTGAAGGCTATGTCTGAAAAGTGTTCCTTGTTGCAGTTTCCTCATATTCCAAGTCCGGCTTGTTGCAGGAGCTACTGAGTTTAGTGCTCTGTGCACACCATGAGCTGTGCTTTTCTTCCGGTTGGTGTTTCTATATTCAAATTGCTTACGATAAATGATGATTTTGTATAATGAAGGACAGTTCAGCTGCTTTCACTTGGCTTTATATGTCTTGGCCTTATATGTCTTTTGGCGTATGCTGTAGTGGCTATGAAGGGGACTGCAGCTACCTTTCTTTGTTTAGATATTCGATGAGATGTTAATTCGGATGATTCCACTGGCATGGGCATTTGAGTATATATGGATTTTCATTTGTTTGCAGTGATACTGGGATGTTCAAATAATTATAACTATACAAAGAGAGCTTTACTTCATTTTGCACCTTACCCTTTTGTGAGATATAGTAGTTTGTTCAAGTTTATACCAATGTAATGACCAAACTATTTTGTTACCGTCTTTTGTCTAATTAATCCCAATCCATTCCTGTATATTTTATTCACTAATTATTATCTAAAATGAAACACTATGAAGGACATGTGGCACAAACCCAGTAGGCAGTCAAATTAAAATTACTAAGCACATGTATCTTCTCAATAACAACATATGGTTGGGAATCATGGAAAATTTCGCAAACAGAAAGGAAGAAAATGTATGCACTTGAAACAAAATGCAACAGAAAAATCCTTAAGATACCTTGGATAATGAAAAAGAGCAATGAAGACATATTAAAAGATCTAAACATTAAAAAGAACTGGCTTATAAACACCATTCTACAGAGGAAATTAAAATACTATGGCCTCTTCAAAAGACTGCGGGCTGGAAAGAACAACAATGAAGGCATGGTTTCTAGGTGATACATCAGGGGCAGACCAAAGTAAGGTTCTTTCAAGACACAAGGAGACCTTGAAAATAACAACAGAAGAAATGGGAAATCTTGCTAGAGACAGACTTTCTTTCAGATGGGCTGTGGTGAATGCAATGTTCTGAAAAAGACAGGTGACCAGATTATGATATATTTTCTTCTTATTTATAATGAAGTCTTAAAACAACTAAAAATGAAAAGAGAACTACTAAACACTATTAGAACTAGACAAATGCGATCTTTGGGCCATGTTAAAAGACACAACAGCCTACTTAAAGTAATCCTGGAGGGGAAAATACAAGGTAAAAAAGGCAGAGGCAGACCAAGACTAACATGGACGAGTAACATCAGAAGATGGACAAATCAGCCTATGACAACCTGCACCATCAAAGCAAGAGACAACAGAATGGTGCTCCATGGTAGCCAGCCTTCGTTGAGGAGATGGCACTCGATGATGATGATCTTCTTATTTAATCATTTGTCTTTGAAGACATAGAATTTTGTTGTTTCATAGTTTTCTTTGATTACCGATCTATTTACATCCAATGAATTCCTAATTATATAAATTTGGTGCTTATATTATAACATAAAAAATGACAGTGCATGTGATTGGTACACTTGTTTACTGTTCAAGTGGATCCCAAACATGGCAAACTGTATTTTGCCCACCACAGTTTTAAGATTCCCTCAGGCTCTGAAATCAGGTACCAGAGTAGAGTGACCTGGTATGATACTGACTACATCATCCAAGAGAATTCAGGTGGTCATAGTAAAATATGGACACTAACACAATGGAATCCATGTACCAAAAGACATCACAGGTATCCTTTACTCTTTCTCTATTTACATCTATTATACCTTTAATTCTTTCAACAAAATTACTAAGAACTAAAGGTGACACAATGAGCCATCAATAAATGCCACAAAAATATTAAATCAAAGGGCTGACAATGAAAAGTTGAAATAATTGATGAGTTAGCGACACTATGAAACATGTCAAAAGAAGATCAAAAGACCAAAAACTATATCTCCATCTCAAGAAGAAAGACAAGATAAGAGGGAAAGAAGAAGACGTAGAAAATTAATAACTTACTTCTCAGAACCAGCTTTTCTCTTAGAAGCAATCTCCAAAGTTGCAAGTTTCTTGGGGTTTTTAAACTGCCAGCAATAAAATGCTTTTTTGGAAGCACAAATGATCTGTGATTTGGTCATGCACAGGTAAATAAGCTCCATATCAATATACTTGGAGTCCAAAGGTGTCCCAATAGAGTTGCAGAGGACCAGAACATTCTAAAACAGAAAATACAGTTTGCAACATTACTTCAATTATAAACTTCAGGAAGTAATGTTGTTGTTTGTCTATTTAAAAATTAACTCCCAAATGTCCGCTATATATAGCATTTGTAGGGAGCCGCGATAGCTCAGTGGTTAGTGAACTGGACTACAAAGGACAAGGGATAGGGTTCAATCCCAACCGACGGCTTCCGGGTTCACCCAGCCTTAAATTGGTACCAGAATTTTTTCTGGGAAAGTAAAGTGGCACGGGCGTAATACCGACCATATTACTCCAAAAATCATGTGCCGAAGGTCCGTAAAATTTATGGTCACTAACACCATATTCCCTATACGCAGCCACTTGGCGTGACGGGGGTACTTTACTTTTACTACTATATAGCATTTGTATACATTTTTATGATCGTGTCCACAATGTTAGCCGAGCCTTTTATAAGATATTTTTGGGGGAATAAAATATAAGAAATCACATAATGTCAAAATTATATGTAAGATTTTAGTTTAAAAATTAATGTTTTCAATTTTAGTTAATAAAAATGTAATCTGAAAGTACACTAACTTTATGTCTGACACGACACAATTTTGGAAGTTGACAGTTCATGGCTCTTCGACTGAGTGTCTAAAATTAAATTGTTTTACTAATAAAATGTTATCTAATTAATCTGTCTACATCCCTATTTTGGATTTAAGTACCGATAGCAATGATATCATCACAGAGAGAAATTTGTTGTCTGAGGACAACGAAGATATTGAACTTGATTCGACAAATTCAATAATTGGAGCGTGGCATGTTGACATTGTGGTACATGTGTGTCTCAATTGCAAGTGTGTGTTTTTTGGAACCAGGGTATTACTCTGGGAAGGTAAGGAATGCCGCCTCACATTGTGAGTTTCGATGCTTGAAGTGACACTATCCAGAAGTCTCCGAATACTTCTGGATAAGCGGCTGAGTACATATGGGTGAAAACTCACATGCTAAAATGCTGATTCAAGTCTCGCACTTTACCTTTACCTTTGTAAAGTTAGTACAACCTAGCACAAAATAGTGGAAGATTAAACATACAGAATCTGGAGAACAATAGCTATTCTGACATAGGGTGAGCTGCAGAAAGATAGCCAAAAACAAAAATGTGGAGAAACTATGCTCCCTTAACATAATGCCACAGAGGCTATTTGTAACAGTGGCAATACAACACTGATTTCCTATACAAAGAATCAAGAATATGTAAGTTCAACAATCCTGGTCAAGTGCAACAATTCACTGTTACTACCATGTGCTCAACACAATGTGATTCACAACTCCAAGCGTTGTGAACAACACTTGTGTTTGACGCTTCTTATGATGACTAAAGATGTTTTCTAGATCTCATACAAAAGTTTATTCACATGGTTCTTTAATTATACTTCATTACTCATATGGATATACATCTTGGTTGTGTAAAAAAAGGCATCAATTACACATAATATTTGTTATGCCCATCTAAACATTTATCAACCTATATTATTGGTATAAATTCTGTATACATATCTAGGCTACCACTGATATATGACACTTGCCAGGTTCTGCTATAAAATCTACACTTCTTTCATCATCATCATCATGTGCCTGCCATACCAGTTGGCATAGATGATCATGTCCTTCCACATTCTTCTATCCACCATGCATCATTTCAATTCTGTTATTAACTGTTTTCCCTGCCATGACACCAAGTTATCTAGTATTTTCTCTTTTGTTGTCTCAGTCTCTCTTTCCCTGTATTTTGCCAGCTGTAACCAAGTATTCCAACTTTTCTCTTCTTATGATGTACCCAAAATTGTTGATTGTTTCTTTCTGATATTTCTTTGGAGCTCCCTTTTTGTGTTGGCCTCTTTGAGAATTTCCTTGTTGGTCTTTTTAGCTGTCCAGGGAACTTTCACCATTCCTCTGTGAAATCCCAACTCTGTGGCCTCTTCTTTCACTTATATAAAATCACTCACACGATAACATGACTTATGTGCATAACTTGTATCAACAACTATTTCTATGAAAACTGAATATGTCTAGCTTTAATTTTCATAAGCACTGAGACTGATCTCTTTAGAGACCCAAAATATCTACATCTAGCTTAATGTCTTCCACTAAAACAAATCTTTTGAATGATTCTTTACTAAAACATCACTTATTGTTCTCAAAGTCTTGAATCCCAAGTCAACTCTCTTGTTTTTCTGTCCTTCTTTGAATCTCTAATCTTAACTCTCATCCCCTCTAATCCTGAAAAAACCAACTGCCACTTCTTTAAATAGACCCAATATTAGTCATCCAATGTTTGTTCCACCCAATATTGGTTTCTGCCATGTTTCTTGCTTAATTTGTTTTATTATTATTTGTCATTCAGACAGCCAAAAATGCAATATTGAAACTAGATATGATGACCAAGGTGGTGACAACTTGCAGTAAATCATAACACAATTTCAAAGTTTTTTTAATGGCGGGTGATGAAAAAGGGTAATCATCTGGTGAACACTAAAGAAGAACTCATGACAAGGTCAAGAATATACTAACAATTATATTTCATTTTTAGAAGGTTTCAGAGTATTTTTATAATGTACAATTTTATTTCCTTGCAAAGAATAGTTTAATGTGGAAGGTTAAAGTTAAAACTTATAAACATATATTTTAAATTATAGCAAACCTGGTTATTTGATTCCTCTCCCTTTGTTGCTAAACAACAATAATCTCCATAAGATGTTATGGCAATCAAGTTCTTTACATACTTGATGTATTTCTGTAACAGAAAGATTGGTATCCTTTGTATAACTTATGAACATCATGGTGATGATAGAAGAGTTACACAAACTGTCAATTATATTTTTTTTTTTGTAAAATAAAACTGAAAATGTGCATCACTGTCATCATTCTCAAAAATTGATTGTTTTTTCTTTCTTTTTTTTTTTTTACTGTGTGTGAGAAATTTCCTTGGTCATCGGCTGACATCAAACAACCCTTTATAACTGGGTAAACGCAGCACATAACAGCTATGAGGTAGCCAAACATACTGGCAGACTTACGGCGACCGTACTGATAGACATTGTAACATGACTGGTCCATGGAGTCAAACTCAGGTCATAAATCAACCTGAGCCAGGTCATCCAAGTCCCTGTGTCTTGCCTAGTGTGAACACAAGGCTGTGTGTCAAATGTTCCGAGGAAATACTATTTTTAGAGCACCTAATGTTACAATTAAGTGGTAATTATTTTTACTACAGTATTGCAAACATGTCAGTCACAGATAAGGGGTTAAGGCAAAGAAATGCAAATGAATGCATAAAAATGCGAAGCTGCAGTAAAGCTGAATTCGAGGAAAAATTGAAAAAAAAAAATAATAAATGGTATGTTAGAAGCTTTACGTGATTAATAGACGACACAGATTCGAACGACGTTTTGGCTCAATAGGCCTTCAGCAGGAACAAACAAACAACATACACACACAGATATGTGAATAAATAAAACTAATCCTACATAGCTAACTAGTAATGAAACATCAAAAACAAATAATCGAAATATGTTGACTTCCCTGTGTGTCGTGGACAGTGGTCAGGCTGTGAAAGGAATTTCTCCCGGGTGTAGCTGTAATTTATACCCTGTGGTCAGAGGTGAAGGGTTCTAAAAATACACGAGTGGGGGGAAACGCTATCTAGGTACGTCGACTACAAAGGCACAGGCAATATCTGAAAGTATCTAAGGGCCCATAAATACATGTATACACACACACAGATGCGTGTATACATATGTACACGTGCAAGAAGAAGTGCACATACTAATACATATCAACATACACATACATATCCACACACATACATGTGTATGCATACAAGCAAGAGCACATATAATGCATGTATATGCGTGTACAATATATACCAATACCCGTGCCTATGGACACATACATGCATGTGCACGTCCATACGGGGACAATCGTGTGTGTGGAAGGGTTCAAACCAGGGTCAGTGTGCAAACTTGAAGGAGAAAGAATAGAACAGTGGAATGACAGGTATTCAAAAGGCGGAAAGAGTGAGATGTATGAGGGTGTGGTGCAATAAAAACATATGAGGGCTAAGTAGCGCAGAAAAAAGGTATATAGGAGAACACCGAAGTGCCTCAACGGGGACTAGTGGAGAAGAACTAAGAATAGCGTGGACTTCTAATAGACTATGGACTAATAGAATAGATTTTGTGAACATCTACGTGATGTCCAACAGAATACTGGCACTCCAGTGTCTTCCCATTTCAACTCCCCAGATCACAAGGGCAAAGATGACATCCGTGTCACTGGTATTGTCCTCTGTCACTCTGGCGACCGCAGCCGCTATACTTTGGAAAATCGCCTCATAGTCCAGTATGGTTCGCTGACCCCACGAGGCATGAATGTATCACACTCATACACATAGTTTCCTTTCGGCTGCTCCTTCCCTCTTGCATAGCCCTCTCTACCACCCATGTGGTGGCTCTTTAGTCTATCTACTATGCCACGCTATTCTTAGTTCTTCTCCACTAGTCCCCGTTGAGGCACTTCGGTGTTCTCCTATATACCTTTTTTCTGCGCTACTTAGCCCTCATATGTTTTTATTGCACCACACCCTCATACATCTCACTCTTTCCGCCTTTTGAATACCTGTCATTCCACTGTTCTATTCTTTCTCCTTCGAGTTTGCACACTGACCCCGGTTTGAACCCTTCCACACACACGATTGTCCCCGTATGGACGTGCACATGCATGTATGTGTCCATAGGCACGGGTATTGGTAAGTTATTGTACACGCATATACATGCATTATATGTGCTCTTGCTTGTATGCACACACATGTATGTGTGTGGATATGTATGTGTATGTTGATATGTATTAGTATGTGCACTTCTTCTTGCACGTGTACATATGTATACACGCATCTGTGTGTGTGTATACATGTATTTATGGGCCCTTAGATACTTTCAGATATTGCCTGTGCCTTTGTAGTCGACGTACCTAGATAGCGTTCCCCCCACTCGTGTATTTTTAGAACCCTTCACCTCTGACCACAGGGTATAAATTACAGCTACACCCGTGAGAAATTCCTTTCACAGCCTGACCACTGTCCACGACACACAGGGAAGTCAACATATTTTGATTATTTTGTTTTTGATGTTTCATTACTAGTTAGCTATGTAGGATTAGTTTTATTTATTCACATATCTGTGTGTGTATGTTGTTTGTTTGTTCCTGCTGAAGGCCTATTGAGCCGAAACGTCGTTCGAATCTGTGTCGTCTATTAATCACGTAAAGCTTCTAACATACCATTTATTATTTTTTTTTTTCAATTTTTCCTTTCAGTCACAGATAAGTATCATAATTAAGGGTTAATACTTTAATTGCTATATGCATGTGAGTCATGAACAATTGATGAACAAGCAAGACGATAATTGGATGCAACAGAAATATGGTTCTACAGAGAAGAATGTTAAATTATTCTTAACACAATAGACAGCTAAAAGAAGATATAAAGATGTCTTGAATGAAGCCAGTACACAAGAACTTTTGAAGGGCATTAAAAGAAAGCTATTTTTCATCATGCAGTGAAAAGAGGAAAGATTTTGTAACAAGAGGCAAGTTTAGTCTACTGGCCATCCCCATTTCACATCGGACAATTCCATAAGTGCTCAGATCTTCTAAATATATCCCTCAAATGTGCAGCAACTAACAACACCTGCATTGTGTTGGTTTACAAGCCTTCATTGACTTCCTGCATAACCATGCCATCTGGTGTTTCCCACCTTGACATGATATTTGTGCAGTCTTTTCATGGTTGCAGAGTTAGAGTAATATTCTGAGTTAGTCTTTTGTCCAGGTTCCTGAGGGCATTCAGAATGTCCATGCGGTCCATTACTCTGGAAGGCCCATAAACTGTTGTTGTGTCATGTGATGATTATCACGTAACAAACAGTGACTCAAAACCTACAAGTGGCAAGATATGAGAAAATAGAGACTATGAGGCAGCAATTAAAAATAACAAACAACTTAACAGCTTTGCATGAAAAGTTGATCAATAGTAGAATTGATAAAAGCACTACAAACTAATATATATTGCAGTGAGATGATTATCGGCCCCCCACTCCCATGGATAGAGCACTTAATGAAAATGATAAAAATAGAAAGAGATAAGTTCATAATTTTTCTTTAGTCCACTGCCCTAAGTAAACGTTTTTTTGTTTAAAGTTGTAAGTTGCTTATTATTATTTATGTAGATTTACTTTCATTTAAGTTATGTTTATTTACACTATTCCATAAGACATTACACTTTTTTGTTTGTAGAATGAGTTGTGATGTACTGAGTTTCTTGTGCATTTTGAGGTTGAGTGATTCAGTATGGTCTTATTTGGGAATTATTCTCTAACCTTTGGTTTCCCTGACCTTCCTTGCATGGCAACAGTTGTCTGTAGTCAGAGTTGTCTCTCCCATGCTAACAAGTCTTTTCTTTAAAGGTCTTATATCAAATTTTCTTTCTCATAGACAGATTTCTATCAGTTATTTCATTCTCCTCTAGCATGGTTCTTTTTGCTGGGTTTGTAATGCTTATGCACTCTTTGTGAATCACATGAATCATGTCATTAATTTTACTATATCACTTCTTTGATAATAATTTGCTATTTTTGTTGTTGTTGCTTTATTTATGTGTGGCAATGAACTAAAAAAATATTTTTAACAAAATAATTGTAAACAAAAAATGAAACATAACAAAATAATTAACAATAAAAATTTCATGTATGCTTCACAAAGTGTATGATAATATTGTAAATACATACAAATGCATACATAAATATATATTTCAAGGAAAGGGATTACAAGTTTCTTTTTTTGAAATCTGCAGAGTGATGATCTATTTAGAATGATATATATGTTCATCTGTCTAATATGTTCTTTTTCCCAATGTATTTAAACTGACTAATTACAAATGAAATTGAAATAATAAACAAATTCATACTTTGTTTTTTTGCATTGTTTTGATATTTAAGAACAAGTTGCTTTTAATTTAAAATAAACTTGCTTTCAACAGAGGACTTCCGGTTTCAAGATGGCGCGGTCATGTTTGCGTCAACGTTCACTGTTACGTATTTTGTGCCGGAAAGATGGTTAATTCAATCTTTCCAATGCAGATCAGTGTATAGATAAAACGTTCCACTGTTGGGAACTTCCCCAGTGAAGATAAGTACATGCATGTGATCTGAAATCCCCTACAGTGTGCGTGATAGTATGTTCTGTGTTGATTGCAATTCAATATACGTCATCGTTGGAATACCGGTCAATATGACGGTTAGGCGTCAGGAACTTTTAATTGCTGTGTTTGAAAAGTGTTCCTTGTTGCAGTTTCCGCATATTCCAAGTCCGGCTTGCTGCAGGAGCTACTGAGTTAAGTGCTCTGTGCACACCGTGAGCTGTGTGTATCATCCGTGTTGATCATGTTTCGATATTCCAATAGTTTACGATGAATGCTGATATCGTATGACAGGGAACAGTTGGCTGTGTTCACTTTCTGTGCAGTTTCGCCTTATGTCTTTTGGCGTGTGCTGAGACTGCTATGAAGGGGACTACAGCTACCTTTCTTTGTTTTGGAGATGAGTTAGTAATTCGGATGATTCCACTGGCACGGACGGTTGAGCAATTATGGATTTTAATTCGTTTGCAGTGATACCGGGGCCTTCCATAACAAAATAACAAAATAACAAACTTGCTTGAAATATTTATAAAGAGCAGAACTGTGAAAGTTCTAAATGAGCCTACTCTGGTTATATTATTCATCCTCTTTTCTTCTTCATGACAGAAAGTCAATATATTCATCTTCAACATGAATTTATTTGAGAAAACTTCCTTAGCTTTGGGTTTCCTTTCTCCCTCTTTTGAGTACTAGCACCCTATTTTCCAGAAAAATGCCTATATTGCCTATATGTGCCTATACATATATCTTCATCATTATTGAGTGCCGTTTCTGAATTGAAGGTTGGCTACCATGGAGTGTCATTCTGCTCTCTCTCTTATTTTGATGGTGCAGGTTGTCATAGGTTGACTTGTCTATCTTTTAATATTACGCATTCACATTAGTTTTGATCTGCCTCTTTTACCTTATATTTTCCCTTCCAAGATTACTTTTAGAAGGCTGTTGTGTCTTTTAACATGCCCCAAAAATCTCATTTGTCTTGTTTTAATTGTGTGAATGAATGTTCCATTATTTTTCCTAAATCCAAATTGTTGTTCTTCTAACTCAATATTGATTTTATTCTGAATCCTTCCTTGTATCAGCAAGATTTTTGTTACATGACTCATTAGGCTTATTGTTCTAAAATCACTGTCTTCAACAGTACTATTCTTTTTAGGCAATGCAAGGAAAGTTGATGTTTTAGTTCATTTGGTATGTATCATGTGTGGTATATGTCATTGCATATGTCTGTGAAACAAAATCTTCTAGTGCCTTTATCATCTCTATGTATGTTGTCAGAGGTGTGTGTGTGTGTGATTGTGTGCATGCATGTGTGTAGGTTTTTGGAAATCAAAACCTGTGGGATTAAAAATACATGCACATGATCTTTACATTGGCGTATTGAAAATGTTTTGATAAATATACATATAATTCTCTTGGAAGGAATGAGGGTTATTGGAAATGTTTTGATAAATGTACATTTAATTCTCTTGGAAGGAATGAGGGTTATTGGAAATTTTTTGGTAAATATACATTTAATTCTCTTGGAAGGAATGAGGGTTATTGGAAATGTTTTGATAAATATACATTTAATTCTCTTGGAAGGAATGAGGGTTATTGGAAACGCACTTATACTTTCTTCTGAATCTAAACTTGATAGGTAAGATGAAGGTAATTCTAGATGTGCTGGAAGTGGTGCTATCAATTCTTCCTGTGTTACGTTACCCAATCTTGTAAGGTTACATATTCTTATTCACTTAATCTTCATTTAACTATAAAGTCTTTCTTTGACTTAGTAATAAAAGTTGATCAGTACACCAAATGATAAATAATTTATATATTTTTACATTAATTTTATTCTGATTTATATTTATTGATTATGTTTTATTAATTCAAAATTCACTTTGTAAGATATATATCATAATATGGATTTAAAGTGCTTAAATTTATAATGTCGCACAGGTAATGTTTCACTCTTGTAATATACATTTTAAAACATGATTTCAAAAAGACTTGTCAATATTCCAATAAATAAATTTAAGTGGTGCAAACTCAATGGCAACTCGTCAAATCTTTAAGTAACCAAAACAAGAAAAATGTGACCAAAATATCACAATTCAAAATTCCCTTTATAAAAATGACAACTGTATAATTTTATACAATAAACTGCTGTTGTCTTGTTCAGATTTTTGTACCTTTTTAATCACAAGAGTATCTTGTGACAACCAAAATGGAAGAGAACTCTCTTTCTTCTCCTACATTGAAAACAGTTGCCAGACGTATAATTGAATATATGGCAAGCAATTATTTAAAAAGTTAAGAAAACAAAATGTGAACATTCATCAAATCAATGTAGGGAAAAGAATATATTAATAAACTTACGACAACATAAAATATCAGCATTGACCAAATTAGTATGGAGATGCGAATATATAATGTGAGCTTTTGTCACATGAAAGATAGATCATGCAACATGGACATTCACACACAAAAATTAGGAAATAGAATGTTGCTGTGAATCCAGAAACCTGTGGACTTATGCCCTTTGGCCTAAAATGGAATGTGAATGGTCACCAAATAATATATAAATGAGAACATGATATGTGATGACAATTATTTAAGGAAAGGACATGAATGCTCTTCAGAAAATCCCCAGATTCTCAATTTCCATTAGCAGACTATTATCAACATTTATAATGGTGACTCACAATGAGTTACTGGTGCTAGGAGAATTTTAAAAAACGTACTAAATTATAATTATCATTAAATATTGTGATTATAACCGATCTTCCAATGTTTGCATTTTTAGAGGTCATAATTATCAACAAAAATATACAATATTTTCTAACTGGATTTTTTGAATGACAAAATTATCACAAAATATCAAACCACAGATGGTTTTTTTACTGCATGAATTCACTAAGATTTTTATTCAAGAAAAGGGAGAGAGTGGTTGAGAGGACTCCTCTTCTTCTTCTTCTTTTTTCATGCAAGTGAAGGTCAGGAGGATTGGGTGGTCTAGAGGTAAGACATTGATCTCTGAATAGAAAGGTCCCAGGTTTGAATCCCACTACAGGCAGTGGGAATATTTCACTTCAAATCTGTAGTCTCTTCATGGTTTTATCCTTGGTGGGAATATTTCCCTTCAAATCTGTAGTCTCTTCATGGCTTTACCTTTGGTGGGAATATTTCCCTTCAAATCTGTAGTCTCTTCATGGTTTTATCCTTGGTGGGAATATTTCCCTTCAAATCTGTAGTCTCTTCATGGTTTTATCCTTGGTGGGAATATTTCCCTTCAAATCTGTAGTCTCTTCATGGCTTTACCTTTGGTGGGAATATTTCCGTTCAAATCCGTAATCTCTTCATGGCTTCACCCTCTGCGAGAATATTTCACTTCAAATCTGTAGTCCCTTTATAGCTTTACCCTCAGTGAGAATATTTCACTTCAAATCTGTAGTCTCTTCATGGCTTTACCCTCAGTGAGAATATTTCACTTCAAATCTGTAGTCTCTTAGGGTTTTCCCCTCAGTGAGAATATTTCACTTAAAATCTATAGTCTCTTCATGGCTTTACCCTCAGTGAGAATATTTCACTTCAAATCTGTAGTCTCTTAAGGGTTTTCCCCTCAGTGAGAATATTTCACTTCAAATCTATAGTCTCTTCATGGCTTTACCCTCAGTGAGAATATTTCACTTCAAATCTGTAGTCTCTTAAGGGTTTTCCCCTCAGTGAGAATATTTCACTTCAAATCTATAGTCTCTTCATGGCTTTACCCTCAGTGAGAATATTTCACTTCAAAATATCACTTCACTAGAGATTTAAAATTGGCGTATGCAAACAAAAAACAAAGCCAAGTGCCATCTTCACATCAGAGATTAGCATAAAGATGATAGTGAGGAATAGTCTTTTTCTTCCACCCCCTACCACATCTGCAAGTACCTTGGCTCTGACAGTAAAATATGGTTTCTCTCCCTTACGATATTATTATAAGACATTACATTACTGAGCAAAAAACACGTACCTCATTATATTTTGTATCCCAGAAGATAACACAGTGTTCCAGTCTGTCTGGTTTTGTGAAGGCATAAACTACAGTGTTACTGCAGTAACCCCACTGTCATTAAGAAGACAATTATTAGTGCCATATTTTAGTCTAGTTCCTAGATACAGCTCATCTGTAGAATTATATCTTTTATAAGATAATTTGTTTATAATTGAACATTAAAGCTGAGCAGAAGAAGGTAATAACTACAGACATCTAAAGTGGCAAATTTATATCATCATCATTATGTGCCCTACTGGTTGGCATAGGTAATCATGTCCTTCCACAATTCTCTGTCCTCAGTGCCTCATATCAACTCTGTTGTTAACTGTTTACCATGCCATGCCATCAAGCTATCTAATATCTTTTCTCTTTGTCATCCACAATTCTCTGTCCTCAGTGCCTCATATCAACTCTGTTGTTAACTGTTTACTATGTCATGTCATGTCATCAAGCTATCTAATATCTTTTCTCTTTGTCATCCACAATTCTCTCTTTCCTTGTATTCAGCTACAACCAAGTATTCCAACTTTCCTCTTCTCATAATGAGCCTAAAAATGTTGATAGTCTTTCTGACATATTTTAGGAGCTCCCTTTTTGTGTTAATCTCTTTGAGAATTCTCTCATTGGTCCTTTTGGTATCTCCTGAGAATTATCAATATTATTCTGAGAAATTACATTTCTGAGACCTCTAAAAGTCTTTTCATTTGCTAGTCTACTGTCCATGATTCACTTCCATAGGTCAGAAATGGCTCTACATAGTACCAGTGAACCATCTTTCTCACTTCTATTGACATAGACTTATTGCACAAAATGTTTTTCATTTTCTGAAATGTACTGCACCATAAAGTGATAGATCATAAAATAATTTAAATATCCCACTTGCAAATATTGATTTACTAAAATGTCACCATAAATAAACTCTAATTATATAAAAAATATACATTTCTGGTGATTTTATAAACTAGACTCACTATAAAAAATAATCATTATCACCACTAAATACTGTGCCTGCTGGCATAGGTGGCCATGTCTCTCCGCAACTTTTTTATCTCTACAATTTTAATTATTTTTGCTGTTCTTTCCTCCCAGGTCACTTTTACAAACTATTTTTGATTTGTTCTCTTTGTTTCTATCTAATGTTTGCGACTTTTTTCTCTTTGTTTCTATCTAATGTTTGCAACTTTTTTTGTCTTTGTTTCTATCTAATGTTTGTGACCTTTTGTCTTTGTTTCTATCTGATGTCTGTGATCTTTTGTCTTTGTTTCTATCTAATGTTTGTGATCTTTTCACTTTCTTTCTATCTGATGTCTGTGATCTTTTGTCTTTGTTTCTATCTAATGTTTGTGATCTTTTCTCTTTGTTTATATCTGATGTCTGTGATCTTTTGTCTTTGTTTCTATCTAATGTTTGTGATCTTTTCTCTTTGTTTCTATCTAATGTTTGTGATCTTTTCTCTTTGTTTCTATCTAATGGTTGTGATCTTTTCTCTTTGTTTCTATCTGATGTCTGTAATCTTTTGTTTTTGTTTCTATCTAATGTTTGTGGTCTTTTCTCTTTGTTTCTATCTAATGTTTGTGATCTTTTCTCTTTGTTTCTATCTAATGTTTGTGATCTTTTCTCTTTGTTTCTATCTAATGGTTGTGATCTTTTCTCTTTGTTTCTATCTGATGTCTGTAATCTTTTGTTTTTGTTTCTATCTAATGTTTGTGATCTTTTCTCTTTGTTTCTATCTAATGTTTGTGATCTTTTCTCTTTGTTTCTATCTAATGTTTGTGATCTTTTCTCTTTGTTTCTATCTAATGTTTGTGATCTTTTCTCTTTGTTTCTATCTAATGGTTGTGATCTTTTCTCTTTGTTTCTATCTGATGTCTGTAATCTTTTGTTTTTGTTTCTATCTAATGTCTGTGATCTTTTGTCTTTGTTTCTATCTAATGTCTGATCTTTTCTCAGTTTCAATTTAATGTCGGTGATCTTTTCTCTCTATTTTAATCTATCTCTTCTTCCCCCAGTTTTTCCAGTTGGCACAATACATTCCAGGTCTTCCCATATCATTACAATAGTAATATGCCTTCTTTCTGGAGATAAATCAATGTACCAAAGAAGGTCACACAGCATCAACAAGAGCTCTCCAACTATTACTATTCTTTTCTGTCTCTTCCAGTCTTCTCAAAGTGTAAATTCATCTGTGCAACCTATGGTATTTCCTCTTCTAGAACAAGCTCCATATTCTTAATTATATTTCTAATTTTACTGCTAGACAATTTTCTCTTTAGTGTTGCAGTTGTTCTCTATAGTTTGTGGCAATGAAATGGCTGACAGATTTGTGGGGTCTGCCATTGCGCAAGAGACCTTAAAAGTGGATATAAATGACATTGTGAGGGCTTTTAGAGAGCACCTGTCATAGGAAGATGACAACAAAGTGGAGGATAACTCACATGTCAAACGAATGGTGGAATAGATCACGATGAAAGGTAAAGGTAAAGTACGAGACTTGAACCGGCATCTTATCGCGCAAGTTTCCACCCATATGTGCTCGGCCACTTATTCAGAAATGTTCAGAGATTTCTGTATAGTGTCGCCTCAAGCATCAAAACTCAGATGCGAGGCGACATTCCTCACCTTCCCAGGGTAATACCCTGGTATCCATTTCTGCCAACGGCTGGGTTGACCGTGGCGGTATTTTTTTTCCAACTACGAGTACAATTCACACTGCTCCCAGCGGGAATCAAACATGGGTTGTCCAAACGTCGGTAGTCCAGTCGAGTGGTTTTCCCAACTAGGCTACCGAGGCTCCCTAAACAATGAAAGGCAAAAGCAGGAAAGGCATCCTCAGTCAAAAAGAATGTGACATGTTCAATTGCTGCAGGGCAAGAACAATCAGTAGATGAACACTTTGATGGTTGCTGGAATGAGTGGCAGAGCAGATATGGGAATACTCCAATGCAGTAATGTGACACCAGTCTGTACTAAAGACTAAAATTGATCAAAGTTATTGCTATTTCCAGATCTCCTTCTTCAACATCTGGGTTTGTGACCAGCATCAGGAGTGTCAATTAAATAAACATTAATTTACTTTCACATCTTTATGCTTTGGCACAATATAAGAAATGTCCTTGCAATCAATGATCTAGCTGATAATTAGAAAGAGAAGATGGATATATGTCATACAGGTGTTGAGAAGGAACAACAAAAGAATTTAAAAACAGGCTTTTCTATGGGGAAACAGGATGCAGAAAAAGAAGAAGACCAACAGAGACACTAAAAAGAACACTTATATGAGAAACAAAGTTGGCAGGCATAGACTTATTAGATAAGATCAAACATATCTCCCAGAATAGAGATAGAAGGTGAAAAATACTAAGAACCCTGTGCAATGTCTAACGGCACTGGGAGGATCAAGATCTGGCAGTGGGAGGATCAAGATATGGCAGTGAGAGGATCAAGATCTGGTACTGGGAGGATCAAGATATGGCACTGGGAGGATCAAGATCTGGCACTGGGAGGATCAAGATCTGGTACTGGGAGGATCAAGATCTGGCACTGGGAGGATCAAGATTTGGCACTGGGAGGATCAAGATCTGGTAGTGGGAGGATCAAGATCAAGAAAATATGAACCAATTGTGATGAACTGTGATTATTTTTACAATAGCTTCTAGCAAATCAGTTAACAAATTAAAATCACAAAAACATCTTAACACATAAGTTATGTCATACAAACTGAATAAGCTTGTAATAATATCAAACCTTTCATTGTCTAGATCATACCTTGTAATTCAAACGGATGTTGGCAAAATAAATGAAACTGTCAACTGCCAGAGCTATTCGTAGACTCCCACCTTCCCAAGAACAGGAAGTCATTTCCTTGCCTGGCACTTTTAGAGTCCGCAGATGCTTTGATAAAAAATGTTAACAAATGGCAAAAATATTAATGACATATTTCTCCTATAGCATATATGTTCAACTGACCTTCTATAGTTTGTGAAAAAAAAAAAGCCTAGCTTTTGACCTTCAATAATTTTTATATAAAAAACAGTAAAACAGAGAATTAAAAATTATCAAAAGCAGATCAAAAACAACCAGGGGATAATGTTTTTTGTTCCCATACAAGATGTATTTGACAAAAGGAGAAGAAGGGCACAGAGAGACTCAGAGAAATAAATCAATCAAGAAAACTCTACAACATATTATATAAGAGTCAGAAACAAATAAGTAACAGAGAATAAAAACAGGAGCAAGCAACTTCTAACATTTCATGCTGTTTTTTTTTTATTTGTGCTGTTATGGGCATGTTGTGTAGGTAATCACTTTCATGAGTAACTTTTCAAAAATAAAGTTAGTACCTAGTGGGTCAAACCTGTATGCAGCAACTTCCTTATTAAAACTCTTGCAAGCTATCTTTTTTCCAAATCTAAATATACAAGGCATATTATAAATCCTTGTTTTCTTCAATTGATTTCTGTCTTCAGTCAATCTTCGGGATTATGTAAAATTGAGGCCTGTCCATTCTTTTATCTCTTTCTATGCTTAGCTCTCCTTCTCCCTCCTTGCTAGGACTATTTATTTATTCAACCTGTATTTATTTTTCACTCTTATTAAAAAAATTATTCCTCTAGTTTTATTTGTAACAAAATATATCTCATCTGCTGGCATACTCAGATATAAAATGCACTTTTGCGTTGCCTTCAAAAGATTATCAATATCAAGTGGCAGGACAAAGTAACCAATTCTGTCTTACTACAAGAAAAAATCCCATCCATCATGGCAACACTTAGGAGTCATAAATTAAGGTGGCTGGGTCATGTAAGAAGAATGGCAAACATTTGTATTCCTAAACAAATATTGTATTGTGAACTTAAGGATGGAAAGAGACCAGGGGCAGACCAGTGCTGAGATATAAGGATGTTTGCAGGGCTTCCTTGAGGGAATTCTCTATCAGTGAAAGAAACTGGGAAAATCTGGCTGCAGATCATAGCACATGCAGAACAAAAATAAAAAAACAGCACAGCAACTTTTGAGGCAGTGCTGATATCAAATTCAGAAGACAAAAGGCGTAGGAGAAAGGAGACAAGGCCAGGCACCACTAATTCATGTTGTTTGCTCTGCAGATGGATCTGTCTGTCCAATATTGACAGAATCAGCCACAAGAGAAGCTGTTCAGCAAAGCAGCATCCAGCATAAGACACCAATATTTTTACCAAACTACTGACTTATGATTGCTTGCTACCAACCATCTGTCAAAACACTAAAGGCCATATTATATTATTAGGTGAAACTGATCTAAATATGCCATGTGTATCCTTAACACTACCACTCCAAACTCAGTCAGTTCAGCCACAACAGGTATTGCACAAATAGTGGACAATCTCACATGAAGTATTAATTTAGGCAGGGAGGCCAAATTATTATAGTATGTTAGTAGTAGTTGTAGTATAGTATGTTTGTTAGTAGTATGTTGGTAGTATGCAGCAGTAGTAGTAGTAGTAGTAATAGTAGTAATAGTAGTAATAAAAGGTGTAAGTGGCCAAGGTAGCATAACCTACTTTGTTTGAGTAGCATGTAGATGTTTGTGGGACCAGTGTTAGTGAGAGCCTACACATTTGTCACCGTGTCCTTCCAGGTGATACCATGAATAAGGTGCTGGCATCACATATTAATATGTTAACATATCCCTATATTTAATTTAACTCTTTCTGAATGGAAGCTTTTTATAGATGCAATGGAAGATTTTTCAGAAACAAAATATTTCATGGTTTTAAGAATCAATCTACATATTTATATTTATCTAAAATATAACATATTATAAATGAAGTTTTAGATAATTGAACAAAGAATTACATTTCACTTATACCAAGATGATACAAGACATGTAAAAAGAATAGAGTTTGATGACAGTTCATACTAATCAAATTGAGTGACGCATTGTGCGACAAAACATAGGCGGTTAAATTTGGCATGGCACACAGTGCGGCTGAAACGTACGGAAAAAGTTAATATTGACCTTTTGTTTTTACTTACCTCTCCAAATGGTGTGTAAAATTGTACAACATTCACATCCTGGTTCTGTCCCAGGGCCTGTTGAGAACCTGCAACTGCCAAAATAGATCCCGTGTGGTTCCAGGCAACCTGTGCAATTTTCATCCCAGTGTCGACCAGAATAGGAACTGAAAAGTCGCAAGATGAAGTGGATTTAAAAGTGTACATATCAATTCATGCTTTGATTGTAAAAAATGTTACAAATCTTCAACATTTTAAAACAGAGAGAAATTATTATTGCTTTAAGCTTGACATGAAGATTATCTGATGGACTCTCAATGATCAGTTATTTTTTTGGTTCAAGGCCCATAACAACTCCTGTTTGGTAAATGAAATATTAGTGACTTTATTGTACTAAACCTCAGCTTGATGAGGTGGAGTGGCCAGTTCACTTCCTTGCTGCCTTTCTTTCCCAGAGAAAATCTCTGTGCCCAGTTCCCTTCCTCACTGCCTTTCTTTCCCAAAGAATATATGTGGTGCCCAGTTCCCTTCCTCGCTGCCTTTCTTTTCCAAAGAAAATCTCTATACCCAGTTCCCTTCCTTACTGCCTTTCTTTCCCAAAGAATATCTCTGTGCCCAGTTCCCTTCCTTACTGCCTTTCTTTCCCAAAGAATATCTCTGTGCCCAGTTCCCTTCCTTACTGCCTTTATTTCCCAAAGAAATCTCTGTGCCCAGTTCCCTTCCTTACTGCCTTTCTTTCCCAAAGAATATCTCTGTGCCCAGTTCCCTTCCTCGCTGCCTTTCTTTCTGAAAGAATATCTCTGGTGCCCAGTTCCCTTCCTCGCTGCCTTTCTTTCCCAAAGAATATCTCTGTGCCCAGTTCCCTTCCTCACTGCCTTTCTTTCTGAAAGAATATCTCTGGTGCCCAGTTCCCTTCCTTGCTGCCTTTCTTTCCCAAAGAAAATCTCTGTGCCCAGTTCCCTTCCTTACTGCCTTTCTTTCCCAAAGAATATCTCTGGTGCCCAGTTCCCTTCCTTGCTGCCTTTCTTTCCTAGATAATATCTCTGGTATCAATCTAAAGAGGCTGAGTAGACCTCTGAGCCTTTTAGGTTTGAAATTTTTTTTCCTCAACTGGCATTTGAACCCCAAACCTTTAGGTTGGCAGCAGTTTTTGTTTTGAACTCCGATACAAAAAAAAATATTTAACCTTACCATGGTTCAAATCTGATTCACTTTTTTTGCAGAGCTACAGGTTTTTATCCATTTAGACACCAACCCTTCTATTTAATTCATCATCATCAAGTACCGGGCCTACTGGCATAGGTGATCATGTCTCTCCACAACTTTCGATCTTGGGCAGCTATTTATCATTTCTGTTGTTGACCTTCTGCCAAGCCATTCCCTTAAGCTGTCTGTTATTTTTTCTCTTTGCTTCCCTCTATCTCTTCGTCCCTCAATTTTTCCAGTTGTTACAATATATTCCAGTTGTTCTCTTCTCATTACATGGCCAAAAAATGATGATTGTTTCTTCCTAATATTGGAAATTAGCTCTCTTTTTGCTTTGACCTCTCTTAGAACATCTTCATTACTCTTCTTAGCTGTCCATGGTACTTTCAACTTCTGTAAAACCACATTTCTACTATTTAATTATAATTTTATAATATAACTAATTGGATACTAATAAGTGAAGGCCTTTTTTTTTCTTAAAGTTATACCTGTAATCCACTAAAAGGTGGATGTGTGTTCATCAAGGTAAGATAAAAAGAAAAAGTATTAAAAACTTAAACTTGTATATTCTGTGGTGAATGCACTAAGCATGCAGCTTTTATTCTTCATTGTACAAACCCCAAAAGTTGGATCTGTATAAATGTGCTTCATGTCTACCAAATGTCCATTGTGAAGAAGAATAATGGTTAACACATTCACTATATCATGAATTTTACTAGGTTAATGCAAGACTTGTAGATTTAATGCATTCTATCTATCTATTGACCTTTCGAGCCGTAACCGGCCCATAGGGCGTAGACCAAGATACACCTTCTCCTATATGAATTTTTGTTCTAGCAGTTTTCTTTTAAAGATATTTTATCAAATCTCGCCATCTGTCTCTGTTCTGTGCAAGCAGTTCTATCTCATTGAGGGAGCCGATTCCTGCTGCTCTTGCCTCTCTCATCAATGTTCTTCTCAGTGTCTCCCTGGGTCTTCCTCTTTTTCTTTTACCTGTTGTTTCCCATATGAGGGCTTGCTTTGCTATTCGATTATTATCTCTTCTCATCACATGTCCAACGTATGACCATCGTCTTTTCTTTATTACTGAAGATATTAGTGGTTGATTTGCGATTTCTCTAATTTCCTCGTTTGTTTTGAATTCGTTCCATTCTATACCAAGTATTTTCCTTAGACATTTATTTTCGAATGCGTTCAACTTTGTTTCTATATCTCTTGTTGTTTTCCAGCTTTCACACGCATACGTAAGGGTTGATAGTACATTTGATTTGAATAGCCTAAGTTTTGTGTTTGTGCTAATGAGTTTTGATTTCCACAACTTTTCAAGGCTTCTGAAAGACATTGCTGCTTTAGCCAGTCTGATTTTAATGCATTACTTTATGTTTAATAAAGGATGTTAGAAAGATGGCAAATTAGAGGTAATTGCAAATGAAAAAGGAAAACTATTCCATTGAGGATACAATAATCCTCAAGTGTGTACACTACTGACAACCATGGCTCATTGTACAATTCAATTTGTGCAAGAACATGATAAATTACAGAAAAAGGACAACGACGAGGCATACACTGGTCTCCATCTGAGGACTATTACTTTTTAAAAAACACATTTTGGGTTGCTGACTAACCGGTTTCCAGATGGTCACTTGACACTTAGAGGCAAGACGTATGACAGCAACAGAGCTGAAAGCTGTCAGTAATTCATAGCTGATGGCTTACATTAAGATTGATGAACCACAATCATCTAGACCCTACTCCACCTCTTTGATGTGCCTCTAGAAACAGTTGATAAGTCTATTCTGGGCAAACAGGTAGGGCTCGAAGAGGGAAAGAAACCTGATTTATTTTTTATTAGGTAATTTAAATTTCTGGTTTGTGACTCTGATTTCTGGAAACACCTGAAGTTATTTCTTAAAAACATCTGAGTTGTGATTTCCATGTCAGTGTCCTACTGGGATTCATTTTTATAGACATACATGGAATTACATTTTTGTTTTCTCATGGCGGGTACATAAATGATGTGACCATAAATCTGGCAAATAAAAAAATAACATTAAAATAAATTACCATCATCATTTTCATTCTTCATTATCTGGCATCTTCCATTATCATAACACAATACCAGTGATGGGCAGTTTGATTCAACATGGCCATTCAGACCATTATACCACTCTAGGCCTGCAATGTATAATGCCCCGGACACACCATTTAGGCAGTATACTTTCATCTTATTCTGAAAAGAATATAAATAAGAAGTATAATATAAATATAAGAATATAAATAAGAAGTATATTGCTGCCTGTTTTTATAATTTAGGGATAGGATGATCATGTGCCATTTATGGAGATAGTAAGAAACATTGCAATTCTCAATCATCTACAGTTTGAACTTTTCTGATTGCTGCTTGCCTGTGTTCACTGATGGTTAAAGGAATACACCTCTTCATTATCCGCCCTTAAAAGGATGTTTAGTGGGTGTTTTGTGTTGCAGTAGAACTGTGATATTTGTGCCGTTTAGGCCCAACACATCTGGCTTCAGCATGGCATTTTTGAGTACCAGGTTGCCTTCCCTCTTGATCCTTACTCACTTAGTCAAGCTAGACTTGGTAGTTTGTTGCTAGAGGTACCTCGAAGAGGTGTAGTAAGGCCTGGATGGTTCTGGTTCACCAGTCCTTCAGCAAACCATCAGCTATGATTTGCTGGCAACTTCAGCTCTGTTGCTGTTAGGTACGTTGGCCTCCTTGTGATTACTAATTAGAAGAACCAATCAAATATTCACACTATTAGTTGCTGTATATCACTGGTTACACACACTCGTGAGTATTTCATAATTTCAAATACCTAATTTTCCTTCTTTTTTTTTTTTAATTTCAATACTAAATTTCCCTTAACTTCCTTTGCTGCTTATCACTGTGCTTAAGCACAATTTTCTTAAATCTTTCAGGATCAGAATATTTTACATTTGGACCAGATCAGTTTCCAGAAAACTTCACCACATGACTTATTCATCTTATTACTTCTCACAATAATATAAGTAAATATGGTACATGTTATATATAGGAATGATGAAAAATGGATGCAGAAAATTAAAATGTTAGTAAATTTGTGAATATTGTATTATTTGAAAGAATAAATGTGTTATAAACAACATTTAAAAAAAATGTTCACTGGTAGATCATTTTCAGTTCAAGATATATCTTGCTCACCCACCTTCTTCCCTGGTTAGAAATACTTTTAATTTTTATTGAAATTTTACACAAAAATATCCTAAGACCAAAAAAATATATTTTATTAAATGTATCATTGTCAATAAAAATTAAATGTATGTACATGTTTGTCAGTGGCTTCATTGTCAAAACAAATGTGTTAAATGTATGTCACCTTACAACTTTATTATTTACAAGTTTATTTGGTGTACAGCTGATCTTATCATTAAATCTAGTATGCAGAGAAATATTTTATCATTTGAATTAGTTGTGTCATCACAATCACTACTACTTGAAGTTTTAGAGGCACTGATGGTCCTTGTTGATTGCAAGCTATCACTAGCAAACTAACTAAGCCTAAGCACAGTCGGAATTCATCAGTTTGCGATGGACAAACATTTCCTCCCTCCCTAATTATTGCTTCTGGTAACCTCTGAGTGTTGGATTTGTTTCCTTGATTTTTTTTTTTTTTAATTTTAAAACACCACGAGAACTTCCTAAAAATTATGAAGGTGTCATAAGAACACAGCTGTTTTTTAAAAAATAATTTTGCCAATTTTTAAGAAATTCTTTTCTTTCCCTTATGGCGGAGGAAATCTCTTCGACTGTTGGCGAGACATCAAACAAAGCTATGTAACATAGAAGTGGCAGCGAATGATGCTAAGAGGAAATCTCTTCGACTGTTGGCGAGACATCAAACAAAGCTATGTAACATAGAAGTGGCAGCGAATGATGCTAAGAGGAAATCTCTTCGACTGTTGGCGAGACATCAAACAAACCTTTGTAACATAGAAGTGGCAGCGAATGATGCTAAGAGGAAATCTCTTCGACTGTTGGCGAGACATCAAACAAAGCTTTCTAACATAGAAGTGGCAGCGAATGATGCTAAGAGGAAATCTCTTCGACTGTTGGCAAGACATCAAACAAACCTTTGTAACATAGAAGTGGCAGCGAATGATGCTAAGAGGAAATCTCTTCGACTGTTGGCAAGACATCAAACAAACCTTTGTAACATAGAAGTGGCAGCGAATGATGCTAAGAGGAAATCTCTTCGACTGTTGGCGAGACATCAAACAAACCTTTGTAACATAGAAGTGGCAGCGAATGATGCTAAGAGGAAATCTCTTCGACTGTTGGCAAGACATCAAACAAACCTTTGTAACATAGAAGTGGCAGCGAATGATGCTAAGAGGAAATCTCTTCAACTGTTGGCAAGACATCAAACAAACCTTTGTAACATAGAAGTGGCAGCGAATGATGCTAAGAGGAAATCTCTTCGACTGTTGGCAAGACATCAAACAAACCTTTGTAACATAGAAGTGGTAGCGAATGATGCTAAGAGGAAATCTCTTCAACTGTTGGCAAGACATCAAACAAACCTTTGTAACATAGAAGTGGCAGCGAATGATGCTAAGAGGAAATCTCTTCGACTGTTGGCGAGACATCAAACAAACCTTTGTAACATAGAAGTGGCAGCGAATGATGCTAAGAGGAAATCTCTTCGACTGTTGGCAAGACATCAAACAAACCTTTGTAACATAGAAGTGGCAGCGAATGATGCTAAGAGGAAATCTCTTCGACTGTTGGCGAGACATCAAACAAACCTTTGTAACATAGAAGTGGCAGCGAATGACGCTAAGAGAAAATCTCTTCGACTGTTGGCAAGACATCAAACAAACCTTTGTAACATAGAAGTGGCAGCGAATGACGCTAAGAGGAAATCTCTTCGACTGTTGGCGAGACATCAAACAAACCTTTGTAACATAGAAGTGGCAGCGAATGACGCTAAGAGGAAATCTCTTCGACTGTTGGCAAGACATGAAACAAACCTTTGTAACATAGAAGTGGCAGCGAATGACGCTAAGAGGAAATCTCTTCGACTGTTGGCAAGACATGAAACAAACCTTTGTAACATAGAAGTGGCAGCGAATGATGCTAAGAGGAAATCTCTTCGACTGTTGGCAAGACATGAAACAAACCTTTGTAACATAGAAGTGGCAGCGAATGATGCTAAGAGGAAATCTCTTCGACTGTTGGCAAGACATCAAACAAACCTTTGTAACATAGAAGTGGCAGCGAATGATGCTAAGAGGAAATCTCTTCGACTGTTGGCAAGACATCAAACAAACCTTTGTAACATAGAAGTGGCAGCGAATGATGCTAAGAGGAAATCTCTTCGACTGTTGGCAAGACATCAAACAAACCTTTGTAACATAGAAGTGGCAGCGAATGATGCTAAGAGGAAATCTCTTCGACTGTTGGCAAGACATCAAACAAACCTTTGTAACATAGAAGTGGCAGCGAATGATGCTAAGAGGAAATCTCTTCGACTGTTGGCAAGACATCAAACAAACCTTTGTAACATAGAAGTGGCAGCGAATGATGCTAAGAGGAAATCTCTTCGACTGTTGGCGAGACATCAAACAAACCTTTGTAACATAGAAGTGGCAGCGAATGATGCTAAGAGGAAATCTCTTCGACTGTTGGCAAGACATCAAACAAACCTTTGTAACATAGAAGTGGCAGCGAATGATGCTAAGAGGAAATCTCTTCGACTGTTGGCGAGACATCAAACAAACCTTTGTAACATAGAAGTGGCAGCGAATGACGCTAAGAGGAAATCTCTTCGACTGTTGGCGAGACATCAAACAAACCTTTGTAACATAGAAGTGGCAGTGAATGATGCCAAGAGGAAATCTCTTCGACTGTTGGCAAGACATCAAACAAACCTTTGTAACATAGAAGTGGCAGCGAATGATGCCAAGAGGAAATCTCTTCGACTGTTGGCAAGACATCAAACAAAGCTTTGTAACATAGAAGTGGCAGCGAATGATGCTAAGAGGAAATCTCTTCGACTGTTGGCAAGACATCAAACAAACCTTTGTAACATAGAAGTGGCAGCGAATGACGCTAAGAGGAAATCTCTTCGACTGTTGGCAAGACATCAAACAAACCTTTGTAACATAGAAGTGGCAGCGAATGACGCTAAGAGGAAATCTCTTCGACTGTTGACAAGACATCAAACAAAGCTTTGTAACATAGAAGTGGCAGCGAATGACGCTAAGAGGAAATCTCTTCGACTGTTGGCAAGACATCAAACAAACCTTTGTAACATAGAAGTGGCAGCGAATGACGCTAAGAGGAAATCTCTTCGACTGTTGGCAAGACATCAAACAAACCTTTGTAACATAGAAGTGGCAGCGAATGATGCTAAGAGGAAATCTCTTCGACTGTTGGCAAGACATCAAACAAACCTTTGTAACATAGAAGTGGCAGCGAATGACGCTAAGAGGAAATCTCTTCGACTGTTGGCGAGACATCAAACAAAGCTTTGTAACATAGAAGTGGCAGCGAATGATGCTAAGAGGAAATCTCTTCGACTGTTGGCAAGACATCAAACAAACCTTTGTAACATAGAAGTGGCAGCGAATGACGCTAAGAGGAAATCTCTTCGACTGTTGGCGAGACATCAAACAAACCTTTGTAACATGGAAGTGGCAGCGAATGATGCTAAGAGGAAATCTCTTCGACTGTTGGCGAGACATCAAACAAACCTTTGTAACATGGAAGTGGCAGCGAATGATGCTAAGAGGAAATCTCTTCGACTGTTGGCAAGACATCAAACAAACCTTTGTAACATGGAAGTGGCAGCGAATGATGCTAAGAGGAAATCTCTTCGACTGTTGGCGAGACATCAAACAAACCTTTGTAACATGGAAGTGGCAGCGAATGATGCTAAGAGGAAATCTCTTCGACTGTTGGCAAGACATCAAACAAACCTTTGTAACATGGAAGTGGCAGCGAATGATGCTAAGAGGAAATCTCTTCGACTGTTGGCAAGACATCAAACAAACCTTTGTAACATAGAAGTGGCAGCGAATGACGCTAAGAGGAAATCTCTTCGACTGTTGGCAAGACATCAAACAAACCTTTGTAACATAGAAGTGGCAGCGAATGACGCTAAGAGGAAATCTCTTCGACTGTTGGCAAGACATCAAACAAACCTTTGTAACATAGAAGTGGCAGCGAATGATGCTAAGAGGAAATCGCGTCGACTGTTGGCGAGACATCAAACAAACCTTTGTAACATAGAAGTGGCAGCGAATGACGCTAAGAGGAAATCTCTTCGACTGTTGGCAAGACATCAAACAAAGCTTTGTAACATAGAAGTGGCAGCGAATGATGCTAAGAGGAAATCTCTTCGACTGTTGGCAAGACATCAAACAAACCTTTGTAACATAGAAGTGGCAGCGAATGATGCTAAGAGGAAATCTCTTCGACTGTTGGCAAGACATCAAACAAACCTTTGTAACATAGAAGTGGCAGCGAATGATGCTAAGAGGAAATCTCTTCGACTGTTGGCAAGACATCAAACAAACCTTTGTAACATAGAAGTGGCAGCGAATGATGCTAAGAGGAAATCTCTTCGACTGTTGGCGAGACATCAAACAAACCTTTGTAACATAGAAGTGGCAGCGAATGATGCTAAGAGGAAATCTCTTCGACTGTTGGCGAGACATCAAACAAACCTTTGTAACATAGAAGTGGCAGCGAATGACGCTAAGAGGAAATCTCTTCGACTGTTGGCAAGACATCAAACAAACCTTTGTAACATGGAAGTGGCAGCGAATGACGCTAAGAGGAAATCTCTTCGACTGTTGGCAAGACATCAAACAAACCTTTGTAACATAGAAGTGGCAGCGAATGATGCTAAGAGGAAATCTCTTCGACTGTTGGCAAGACATCAAACAAACCTTTGTAACATAGAAGTGGCAGCGAATGACGCTAAGAGGAAATCTCTTCGACTGTTGGCAAGACATCAAACAAACCTTTGTAACATGGAAGTGGCAGCGAATGACGCTAAGAGGAAATCTCTTCGACTGTTGGCAAGACATCAAACAAACCTTTGTAACATGGAAGTGGCAGCGAATGATGCTAAGAGGAAATCTCTTCGACTGTTGGCAAGACATCAAACAAACCTTTGTAACATAGAAGTGGCAGCGAATGATGCTAAGAGGAAATCTCTTCGACTGTTGGCGAGACATCAAACAAACCTTTGTAACATAGAAGTGGCAGCGAATGATGCTAAGAGGAAATCTCTTCGACTGTTGGCGAGACATCAAACAAACCTTTGTAACATAGAAGTGGCAGCGAATGATGCTAAGAGGAAATCTCTTCGACTGTTGGCGAGACATCAAACAAACCTTTGTAACATAGAAGTGGCAGCGAATGATGCTAAGAGGAAATCTCTTCGACTGTTGGCGAGACATCAAACAAACCTTTGTAACATAGAAGTGGCAGCGAATGATGCTAAGAGGAAATCTCTTCGACTGTTGGCGAGACATCAAACAAACCTTTGTAACATAGAAGTGGCAGCGAATGACGCTAAGAGGAAATCTCTTCGACTGTTGGCGAGACATCAAACAAACCTTTGTAACATAGAAGTGGCAGCGAATGACGCTAAGAGGAAATCTCTTCGACTGTTGGCAAGACATCAAACAAACCTTTGTAACATAGAAGTGGCAGCGAATGACGCTAAGAGGAAATCTCTTCGACTGTTGGCAAGACATCAAACAAACCTTTGTAACATAGAAGTGGCAGCGAATGACGCTAAGAGGAAATCTCTTCGACTGTTGGCAAGACATCAAACAAACCTTTGTAACATAGAAGTGGCAGCGAATGACGCTAAGAGGAAATCTCTTCGACTGTTGGCAAGACATCAAACAAACCTTTGTAACATAGAAGTGGCAGCGAATGACGCTAAGAGGAAATCTCTTCGACTGTTGGCAAGACATCAAACAAACCTTTGTAACATAGAAGTGGCAGCGAATGACGCTAAGAGGAAATCTCTTCGACTGTTGGCAAGACATCAAACAAACCTTTGTAACATAGAAGTGGCAGCGAATGATGCTAAGAGGAAATCTCTTCGACTGTTGGCAAGACATCAAACAAACCTTTGTAACATAGAAGTGGCAGCGAATGATGCTAAGAGGAAATCTCTTCGACTGTTGGCGAGACATCAAACAAACCTTTGTAACATAGAAGTGGCAGCGAATGATGCTAAGAGGAAATCTCTTCGACTGTTGGCAAGACATCAAACAAACCTTTGTAACATAGAAGTGGCAGCGAATGACGCTAAGAGGAAGCCAAACATATGGCTCGAATGATAGAGTGATGACTGATGTATGAATAGACAATGTAACACCTCTGGTAGCCATGTGGTTGAGTTTCAGGCCATAAAGTGAATCTAAATCAGGAAATGATTACTGCCTTTGATTTCTGTGTCTCTTCTTGTGTAAACACACAACTGTAGCAAAAGTTCAAAGAACATACTATTTTCATAACTTCAAATGTAACATTTAGTGTTTGTAATTTTTTTTTAAGGTGTTAAAATATGGCTATCAATCGCGAATAAATGTCATAATCTAGATTTAAGTGAAAAAGGGGTCAAACGCAGCTTGGTGCTCTCCAGTTGATTCAGACTATAAAGGAATAGGTACCTGGCTCACTGAGTTGGTGAAAATTAATGACAGCAAGGAAAAGCACCGTCCCCCTAATCTCAATGCTATGGTCTAGTACAGGGAAATATTATTTCACTCTTGTATGACATATGTCACAGGACATTAATTTTGTTAAAGTGTGATTTAGAGAAGATCAATTTAAGTAGGAATGTTTTTTGGAAGAGACAGCATGAATCCATATATTGCTGACTAGTCAAGGAACACAAATCAGTACTCAGGATTAGCCTGTGATTGTGTATGACTAGTGTTCTTCATTTTTTTCTATTCATACCTTACAGCAGCCACACTGGATAAAGTTGTGTATTCCATCATAATCACATAGTACTGGAACTTGAAGCAGTCAGCAACTCATAGCAGACTTCTGGCTTCAGGTTCAGTGAATCATAACTGATTAAAACCCTACTCTAACTTCATGTGGTGGTCCTGGAAACAGGGTAATCAGTCAGGTCAATTGAATAAGGTAAAAGGGGACACAACTCGGACTTCCGGTCAATATGGCGGACAGACGACAAGGAACCATTGAGGCACTGTCTGATAAGTGTTCCTTGTTGCAGTTTCCTCATATTCCATGTCCGGCTTGCTGCCGGAGCTACTGAGTTTAGTACTCTGTGCACACCATGAGTTGTGTGTTTCATCCAGATGGTGTGTCTACAGACACTTTAACAGACAGTTTAGTTGTGTTCACTGATGTGCTAATATACGCCTTATGTCTTTTGACATGTGGTGTGTTTCCTATGATGGGGACTGCAACAGCCTTTCTTTATTTCAATATTCGTATTTTAATTCGGATGATTCCACTGACACAGGTGGTTGAGCAATTATGGATTTTCATTCGTTAGCAGTGATACCTGCCATACGGGCCTTCGAATAACTATAACCATAACTTGATACCAAAATATGTTGTGTTATGTCCACTAAAGGTTATTTCATGTGTGAATGATGATGAGTAGTTCTTGAGTCAATGCAGAACAAGAAGATTATTAATATAGGCGTCCTTTATTGACAACTTTGGAATATCTTTGTATTTTTTTTTTCATTTCTCTTTCACATTCAGCTTTACTGCAGCTTTGCATTTGTATGCTTTTCTTTGCCTCGACTCCCCAAATATCTTTGCACCTTTCTTCTGTCTTCCACTGAATCTTAAAATAGATAAAATACATCTTCATATTAGATACAAATCTCAAAGTGTTTGCAGTCTTATACAACCTGACTCCAAACCACAGAACAATGATCTATGCCCACATAATGTCTTTCTAAGGGTGAATGATGAAGAAGGCTATTCATTGCTTTAGTAGTTGTTGAGTGAAAGTGAGAAAGTAGAAAGGAACAGTAATAGTAGTAGCAGGAGCTACTGAGTTAAGTGCTCTGTGCACACCGTGAGCTGTGTGTCTCATCCGTTTTGATCCTGCTTCGATATCCCGCTTGTTTACGATGAATGATGATATCGTATGACAGGGAACAGTTGGCTGTGTTCACTTTCTGCGCGGTTTCGCCTTATGTCTTTTGGCGTGTGCTGAGACTGCTACGATGGGGACTACAGTTACCTTTCTTTGTTTGGGAGATGAGTTGGTAATTCGGATGATTCCACTGGCACGGGCGATTGAGCAATTATGGATTTTAATTCGTTTGCTGTGAGACCGAGGCCTTCCATAACCAATAATAATAATAATAATAGTAATAGTAGTAGTAAGCTATGTAATATTATAGATCTCACAAAACATCAATACTTACAATGAAGTTTCCAACATTATCAAACACATGCACCTCTCCATTGGCAATGCCAAACAAGATCTTTTTAGCATCAGGAGACCACTGTAAAAATGTCAGAAATATTTTTTTTTTAAATTGGTAAAACAACACATAGTACAACAAAATGTTTTGAGGTCTCTACACTGGTTGGTCACACTCAGGCAGTCCTGATTACACTCTCTGGTCATAAGGGTACCGCTACAAATCATCACTGTTGCTTGTCTTGCTTCAATCTTTAAATCAAGGTAACACCACCTTCATTTAGTTCTTGTCCATGGGTAGAATCACAATTTCTTTCAAATTTGGCCATTATTCCTCATTATTATAGTTTCCTGGCCTTCTTTTATCCTTTACTCCTCTTGATAGTTTCTTTATTAATGGTTTTATCTAAATATTTTACATGGGACTGTTGACTATTTGGTAACATATGCCTCATAAAAATAAAGGCAGCACTGCAGCATACTGTATTAGATTTTCCTGTACAAGACTACAGTATCTCAAAATGAAGGGATTAATGATCTTCCTCACTATTATTACCTTTACTAACTCAGTGATCCAAAGATCTATTTTTTATTCAGCTGGGTCTACTGTAGCACATCAGACTGGGAGTGAACCCACATTCACTTATTTGACAAGTCAACACACCAACCACAATGCTACAGTGTAATTAAACAGAATGTGATGTTAGTAAAGTGAAGCTTTGTTTAACAAAATGTTGGAAAGAGACTCATCATGGCACACCTTAACAAATACATCAGCTTTGTGACTACAATATGTTAAAGTAATGCATCAAGTCTAATGTACAATTTAGTTAACCATAAATAATAAACATATAGTTGTGGAAGAAAATACAAATAAGATTAATGAATTTTGTAATTAAAGAAAAAGAATAGAGATGGAAAGAACACATCCTTCAAAATAAAAATCAAACTAAAGCTAGGCTAAAACTTGATCAGAGGTAAAGAAAAAGCCAGGAAAACCAAGGGAAACCTGATAATTAGCCTTTATGAAATGGAGTTTTATATGTTTTCACGTATGTTGAAAATGTATCCATTTCATTACTTTCATAATGCTGATTATGAAGCTGAGAAATTGTTGGAGGGCAACTATTGCAGCCAAATTTTGGTCAAACTGGGAATGCAAAGAAATTAATTTAATCAAATACATACATCTTCCACAGTTAACACTCAATTAATTTGAACCTTTATGTTGCAAGGCCCATTTAATTACATAATTATGGAGCAATTTTAGTTAAAATGTGGTGTACGGGTCATATAAAATAATGACTGTAACATTAAGGATGAAGTTATTTTAAAAATCTGATTTTCATTTACCCTCAATTAAGCTTTTACTAAGGTAAGGTAAAGGTAAAGTACGAGACTTGAACCGGCGTCTTAGCACGTGAGTTTACATCCATATGTGCTCGGCCACCTATCTAGAAATGTTTGGAGATTTCTGTTTAGTGTCGCATCAAGCATTGAAACTCAGATGCGAGGCGACCCCCCCCCCCCCCCGTAATACCCTGGTACCCATTTCTGCCAATGGCTGGGTCGAACCGTGGGGGTATTTTATTTTCCAACCACGAGTACAATTCACACTGATTTTTCCCCTTATCCCTAACTGTGGTGGACAACTCAATCTTTGGCAGACTCATGCATCCACACTTCAATTATTTATATATATTTTAGTTCTCTCTCTGTATACTTTAGTTCTCTTTCTGTATTTTAGTTCTTATCTTGCTGTATATTTTAGTTCTTCTCTCTTTGTGTATTTTAGTTCTTCCTGTGATTAGCTCACTCATGATTACATATGGGAAAAAAAGATTATACATGAACATTAGCATCAGCTACATTCTGAAATCATAATTTACCTGTCTCCAACAAACTTAACAACCATTGCAGACTAACCTCAACAGCAACTAGTTGTAGTCCCTTTAGCTCTTTACCCCAAATCCTATTTCCATCCAAAGATCCCACAATAACAGCACCTGTCATAAAAAAGTTCACATATATTTTGTACTCAATAGTAGGACTGAAGTCCTGAAATAGATAGCACTCCATAACAAAGTTTTGGAATCAGTCTATTTGAGTAATTAACTCACAAGAAAAAGAAGAAATTACTTGGAATAAATTACGTCAAAATGATAAACAATAACTGCAGCCTATCCACTTACACAATATAACAATTTATCCTTCAGCTTGTAATCTCATATGTATGTTCTAGATTCACCATATTGGCATCTCTAAAAATCACTAAGGCATAAAATTTATGTCCTTACCATCTTCATACACAATACATATCTTTTGTCCATCTGAGGTCCACTTCATTCCTTTAACCACAGACTTATTTCTGTTGTTGATCATTTCCTCATACCATGCACCTGTTCAAATTAAATAAAAATATATTTGTAACCGTGTATTGTTAGCTCTTTAAAGAACATTAAAAGATAAAATTAAAGAGCTTCTCGCATATAAGTGCTCAGGTTCCCTCTTCAATATGTGTATATCTATCAACATGTAGCTACTGACAAACCTAGTTCTGTATCAGTTTATAGACCTTTTTTTGGGCTCTTCTTCTTTTCTCTTTCTTACTGATACCTAAAAGGTGTCGCGGTTATATCATTTGTCGTTCTTGAGCTGCTCGAACTTTCTGAATTAGTGATTTTTCTTTGTTGTTACATGTCTCTATCACTGCATCTATCCATCTTCTTCTAGGTCTTCCTCTCTGTCTTTTTCCATGCATTCTCGAGAAGAATGCCCTTGATGGTGATTGGTGAGGATTCATTCTGACCAGGTGACCCAACCATTCAAGTTGTTGTTGTTCTATATATTCTTGGCAGGGTTTTATTCCTACCATTTTTCTTATGGTTTCATTTGGTATTCTATGTCCTCCTGTGTTGTTTGCTACTTTTCTCAAGCATCGCATCTCACATGTATTGATCTTTCTTAAATGTGATTTAGAAAGGGTCCATATTTGACTTTCATAGCACAAAGTTGGTATGGAAATGCTATTTATCATTTGTTGTTTAGCTGCTTTATAAATGTTTGGATGTCTTAACAATGGTGAAAGCTGGTATGTGACAGCATTAGCTTTTTGTAATCTCATGTAAATTTCTCTGTCTAGTTTTCCATCTTCTGTAAACATTGTGCCCAAATAATTGAATTCCTCTACTTGTTTTATTTCTTTATCTTTGATCTTAAAACCTTGATCTTATCTTTTTTGGCTCTAGTCTGGCATAACTCTTTAGACTTGATGTTCTTGCAGTCTATTCAAGGTTGTGGGAGCCACTGCAGCTCAGTGGTCAGTGAACTGGACTACTAAAGCCATGAGGCAGGTTCAAACCAAATTCTCCCAACCTTCAGGGAAAAAAAGTTACATGGGCATAACACTGACCAAATTATCTCACAAAATAATGTGCACAAGGTCAATACAAAATATGGGCTCTCACACTATATTCCCTATATACCATGTGTGTGATGGGGCCCTAAGAAAATTCAAAATTGTAGGTTATTCTGCCTTACTGGGAGCATTTAGAACAGTGCTATCCAGTGCTCTTGGATGTCATGGCACACTCGACCTACTTTCCTTGTGCTCATGCCATACTTTCTGTCACTCAATTTTTCTCAGCCCATTTTAATGTTAAACAGAATTTCAAAATTTAGTTGCAAGTAACGACATTATTTTTGGCACTGTGTTTTCATCTCTTAATTTTAATTACCATAATATTACTACAATATTACTTTTATTATTATTATTATTGCAATAGTAACTTGGTGCCCATGACTCCACAGTCATCTGTCATATGCACCCAAATATATGTTGGAGTGCACTGATTTAGAATGTCAGCCCAATCCAATATTTATGCATTCACCACAACAGCCAGACCAGTGAGTCTGTCTGCTCTTTCATTCCTTCTTACAATGTTTTACACCCAAAATAAAGCAAATTTTGTCAATCTTGACCTCTTTAGCACATATAATGCTGTAGGGTTAAGAAGTTTTAAACATCCAGTGATGAAGTAGACCACAACATTTGATGATGAGGAGGGTAAGGTGCTCTTTCCCAATGTTACTACCTTCCCAAATCAGTGGATCAGATCCCCATTCCTTTTGCAACAGTTTCAAATGAACATTGTCTGGCTGCAGTTCTACCCTTATTCACTTTATTACTAAGCCTGGTAACCAGTGATGCTACGATGAACATATTTTATATTTTATACATTACTAACTCTCATAAAATGGAAACAAATAATTAAGCAATATCCAAATCATCATTAGCTGCCATTTAATTTGTATAAAGTAAAGTAAACAGCCCCATTGTGCCAAATAGTGTCTAGAGAATATGGATACAGTGACCATAATTTTTATAGACCTTTGGCACCTACATTACCCCAAAAATCATGTGCCGAAGGTCTGTAAAATGTATGGTCACTAACACCACTTTCCTTATACGCCCCTTGGCGTGACGGGGGTACTTTTTTTTTTTTTTTTACTACTTTGGCACATGACAATTACATTTGGAGTAATGTGGTTGGTATTACGCCTGTGCTACTTCACTTTCCCAGAAAAAATCTGGTACCCATTTAAGGTTGTGTGAACCCGGAAGCCATTGCTCTTGTCCTTTGTAGTCCAGTTCACTACCCACTGAGCTATCATGGCTCCCATTTAATTTGTATGCATTTATTTTATTGTTCATTTTCCCAACACACTGTTAAATAAAGATTTATTGATGTTTAATTGGTTATTGGTTATGGAAAGCCTCGGTATCACTGCAAACGAATTAAAATCCATATTGCTCAACCGCCCGTGCCAGTGGAATCATCCGAATTACTATCTCATCTCTTACAACTTTTCCCCTTCAAGTTCAAAATAACCAACCTTTGTACAGCATCCACACAATAATCAGTCCATACTGGTCACTGGTTGTCAGTTTCTGATGCAGCTCATTCCATGCAACGACTTGAACAACACCTGAAGTTGAAGTTCAAATTACATGCATCCTTAACTTGGAGAAAGAGAGGAACACATTATTTTTATATTATCCTTGTAGCATTTATCCCATTTTTATTTTAATATTATCCTTGTAGCATTTATCCCATTTTTATTTTAATATTATCCTTGTAGCATTTATCCCATTTTTATTTTAATATTATCCTTGTAGCATTTATCCCATTTTTATTTTAATATTATCCTTGTAGCATTTATCCCATTTTTATTTTAATATTATCCTTGTAGCATTTATCCCATTTTTATTTTAATATTATCCTTGTAGCATTTATCCCATTTTATTTTAATATTATCTTTGTAGAATTTATCCTATTTTTACTTTAATATTATCTTTGTAGCATTTATCCCATTTTTATTTTAATATTATCCTTGTAGCATTTATCCCATTTTTATTTTAATATTATCTTTGTAGCATTTATCCCATTTTTATTTTAATATTATCTTTGCAGCATTTATCCCATTTTTATTTTAATATTATCCTTGTAGCATTTATCCCATTTTTATTTTAATATTATCCTTGTAGCATTTATCCCATTTTTATTTTAATATTATCCTTTTAGCATTTATCCCATTTTTATTTTAATATTATCCTTGTAGCATTTATCCCATTTTTATTTTATATTATCCTTGTAGCATTTATCCCATTTTTATTTTAATATTATCTTTGTAGCATTTATCCTATTTTTACTTTAATATTATCTTTGTAGCATTTATCCCATTTTTATTTTAATATTATCCTTGTAGCATTTATCCCATTTTTATTTTAATATTATCTTTGTAGCATTTATCCCATTTTTATTTTAATATTATCTTTGCAGCATTTATCCCATTTTTATTTTAATATTATCCTTGTAGCATTTATCCCATTTCTTTTAATTTTCTGACATCTGTCAGGTTTTTACTGTGGGAGCTGAAGTATAAAGGTTGCCTGCACAAATACAATTGCTACACGATGTATAGGTCAGAAGAAAAAATAAAATCATGTTCAATTAGCATTTTGGGAATAAGGTGTTAGTGCCTATATTATTTTTGTTAAACCATAGACACATTTCTTCGGCAAGATATCCACTATATATCGTCCTTTTGAGCAGAAGACAGCATTAGTAAAAAGTAAGTAAAGTACCCCCGTCATGCCAAGTGGCGTATAGGGAAATATGGTGTTAGTGACCCTATATTTTACAGACCTTCAGCACATGATTTTTGGGGTAATGTGGTTGGTATTACGCTCGTGCTGCTTTACTTTCCCAGAAAAAATCCGGTATCCATTTAAGGCTGGGTGAACCCGGAAGCCGTCGGTTGGGATCGAACCCTACCCCTTGTCCAGAAGACAACATGTTGGGCAGAAATTTTGGATTCTTTGTGTCTGATATTTGTTAGCATCAGATCTTGCACAAAATTCTGCATTTATCTCTCCACTCAATCACGTTCAAGTTGAGTTGTTCAATGGCAGCATGGGAGCTGATGTCTGTTGTTGTTTTCTCTCATCTGTGTGTTCTTATTAGTGTTTCTTTAGGGTGGCCTCTTTTTCATTTACCCTCTGGTTCCCATTTGAAGGCTTGCTTTAAGATTTTCTTATTGTCCCATCTCATCACATGGCTAACATATGACCATCTTCGTTTCTGGGTCATAGATTATATTTTTGGATGCTTTGTCCTTTCTCTTACTTCTGCCACTAGTCTTGATTCATTCCATGGCATATGAAGCATTTTAATTATTCTCAAATGCATCCAGTTTATTTCTTTAGTTATTTTCTGGCTCTTGCATGTGCAAAAGACGATTAGAGGCTACAGAGATGGGATTTCTCAGAAGAATATTGGAATTTCCCTGGACAGCTAAAAAGACCAATGGGGAAGTTCTCAAAGAGGACAACACAAAAAGGGAGCTCTTAAAAAACATCAGAAAGAAGCAATCAACATTTTTCGGGCACATCATGAGAAGAGGAAAGCTGGAATACTTGGTTACAACTGACAAAATAAAAGGAAGGAAAAATTGCGGATGACAAAGAGAGAAAATACTGGGATAGCTTGGTGTCATGGCATGGAAAACAGTCAACAACAGAACTGATATGATGCACTGTAGATAGAAGATTGTGGAGGGACATGATCACCTACGCCAACCGGTATGGCACATGATGATGATGATGCATGTGTAAGTAAGGGTGGATAAAACATTTGATAATCATGAACTTTGTTTTTGTGCTTAGCAATTGTCATATTTTATCACAGTTTTTGAACAAGGTTTCAAGAAAAATTCAATAAAAATATATCTTTTACAATAAACAACATTTACGGTGTTACTGACATGCATAAACACATAAATATTGTTTCAAGTGGAGTTTTTGTTTTTATGCTTCTCAATTTTATTTTTAAATTTTTCAAGTTTTTCCGTTACTTTTTGCAATTTTCTTGAAAAAAAAAAATATATTTTAAAATATGTATAATAAAAAGTTAACTCAGTTCAACAAATTTTAATATCAAAAACATCACAGTAATGTTTGAGGTTAAAGCATTGTTAATACATGCACTCATGCCCTCATTATTTTTTTCCTTTAAAAACGCTTTGTAAAAATAGGGCTTTGATCAGCGGCCGAGAAGGCGAAAACAGCAAAGTGTGTGGTACACATGAGGCATATTCAGAACACAAAAGACAAATATGGCAGACCATACCGTGAAAGAGATTGGAGCCTCATCACGTAACACTCCAAAGAAAGCCATGGAGAGAAATTCTAACTACTGTATTAAGAAAAGATAACAAACGATGCATACAGATAGAGATGATACAGGCACTTGAAGATTTTGGCATTGAAGTGATTACAGACATATGCAACGACATATACCACACAGGATACATACCAAATGAACTGAAAACATCAACTTTCATTGCATTGCCTAAAAAGAATGGTGCAGTTGAATGCAGTGACTTTAGAACAATAAGCCTAATGAGCCATGTTACAAAAATCTTGCTAAAAGTTATACAAGGAAGGATTCAGAATAAAATCAATACTGAATTAGATGAGCAGCAATTTGGATTTAGGAAAAATAGCGGGACAAAAGAAGCCATATTCTGCATGAGAACATTAATCGAAAAATACACAGAAGTAAACAAACCAATATATGCCTGCTTCATAGACTACACCAAAGCTTTTGATAGAGTACACCACAAACAACTTATAGAATGCCTAAAAGAGATACATCTAGATGACATGGATATACGACTAATATGCAATCTATACTGGGAGCAAACAGCAATAATAAAATATAACAAAGAGTTCTCTACATCCATTGATATAAAAAGAGGAGTAAGACAAGGATGCATCCTATCACCAAGCTTGTTCAATCTATACACTGAGCAAATCTTTAAAAACATCATAGAGATGCCAGGCCTACAAATTAATGGAAAGATAATCAATAACCTAAGATATGCTGACGATACTGTACTACTAGCAGAAAATCCTAAAGACCTACAACAATTACTTAATGAAATAAACACGACAAGCAAAAAATATGGACTAGATATGAATATCAAAAAGACTAAAACTATGATCATAAACAAAGAAAATACTCAAAACCCACAAGTGGATATCAAAATTGAAGGAATAGACCTTGAGACAGTTCAGAACTATAACTACCTTGGACATACTATAACCAGTGATGGAAAATGTACAACTGAAATAAACAAAAGAATAGGAATGGCAAAAAGTAATTTTAATGTCATGAAGGACATACTAACATCAAAACAAATAACACCAGAGCTAAAACTAAGAATAGCAAAATGTTACATCTTCTCAATATTCCTATATGGTGCTGAAACATGGACATTAGACAAGAAAATAGAACAGAGAATTGAAGCCTTTGAAATGTGGATATATAGAAGAATAGGTAGAATTGGATGGAAGGAAAAGAAAACAAATGACAAAGTCTTAAAACAACTAAAAATGAAAAGAGAACTTCTGAACACAATTAGAACAAGACAAATGCGATTCTTAGGCCATGTTAAAAGACACAACAGCCTACTGAAAGTGATCCTGGAGGGGAAAATACAAGGTAAAAGAGGCAGAGGCAGACCAAGATTAACATGGACGAGTAACATCAAAAGATGGACAAATCAACCGATGACAACCTGCACCATCAAAGCAAGAGATAGAGCAAAATGGCACTCCATGGTAGCCAACCTTCGTTGCGGAGACGGCACTCAATGATGATGATGAACAAACGATGAAGTTTTAAAAACAACTGAAAATAAAAAGAGAACTACTAAATACAATTAAGACAAAACAAATGAAATTTTTGGGGCATGTTAAAAGACACAACAGCCTACTAAAAGTAATATTGGAAGGAAAAATACAAGGTAAAGAGGCAGAGGCAGACCAAGACTAACATGGACGAGTAACATCAAAAGATGGACAAGTCAATCTATGTCAGCCTGCACCATCAAAGCAAGAACAGAGTAGAATGGCGATCCATGGTAGCCAACCTTCATTGCGGAGAAGGCATACAATGATGATGATGATGAAAAACAGGATTTTGAGTCAGTACAGTATGAGTTCATCACTGATTTAAACATATATTTTGATCATACTATAAACTGACCCCAGAAACTGGGGTTAAACAAGGATGTATTTTATCGCCCTTGTTATTTGAGTTGTTATGGACTTCATATGAAGAAATGCTGCACTGGTAATAAAGGCATCAAATGGATACAAGGAGCCCATTTGAAGGACCTCGACTTTGCTGATGACATAGTTCTCATCAGCAGTCAGATAAAAACGATGCAGGAAAACACAAATGAACTATCATCAATAGCCAGCAAAATTGGGCTTGAGATCAATGATGAAAAGACTAAAGTCATGAAAAGTTTAATTCCAACAGATGACAAAATATACATGGAAAACCTCATCAAGGCCAGCTCCTTGTCGTGGGGATGGGGCTTAACAGTCACCAGGGACTGAAAACTAAGACTGGCCAGGCCTTCCTACAACTGAGCAAGACCACAGTCTGCTCTAGCAAGTTCAAGTGCTGAAGTCGGAGGCAACCAGCCAAAAGGCGCACAACAATCAGGATGCCACGCACTCAACGCATATGGAAGTATGTCTATAACCGCAAATCGATATGGCACTCGCCCTGTGATGGGCACTCAGGCAGGTGCAGCGCCGGGCCCTCAGCCTCGAAAGGGCCCAACCTCTATTACTGGATGTCCTTCTCAACCGCTCTGTGGAGTCAGGGGGCGAGAGAATAGAGCTACTGGCCAATCCAAAATAAGACCACTTAAAATAATGCACTGGAATGCTGAAGGCATCAACAGCAAAAGAGATGGGTACAGTAAAAAGATAGAATTAGAAAATATCCTGCATGAAGAACAAATAAGCATATGCTGTTTGCAGGAAACCCATCTAAACAACGACATAGCCTTGAAGATTAGGGGATACCAGTGCTACCAATCTGACAGAATAAATAGACAAAAGGGTGGAATACTGACTCTTGTAAGGAACAACATTAATGCATGTCAGATTGAAGTGTATATGGATGGGGCGGAATATCAAATACTGCACCTCAGGACAGGAAATACAGACTTCCACCTACTTAACTACTACTGTCCGAGTGACCGCCCACTAGCACTAGACACAATTACATTAAAAGAAAGAATAATTGTATGTGGAGACTTTAACAGCCACTCACAGAGCTGGGGCTATGAACATATGGACAAGAGAGGTGAAGAGCTTGAAAATTGGCAGGATGACAATGGCTTATACTATTAAACCAGACAACAGATCCACCAACATTCTACTCCAGATCATGGCATACCACATCTACACCAGACCTTGCTTTCCATTCACCAGACCTGGATTGGAATATCACACGAATTGTTGGGAAACAACTTGGAGGCAGCGACCACCGACCAGTCTTTTTAGTGGTGCAAAATGAGGCCATCAGGGAGAGCAGCACTCTCTCCAGATGGAATTACACAAAGGCAGACTGGAAAATGTATCAACACTACACCAGTGTACTGACTAAAGATATAAATACAGATAGAGACATCAACAAAATAGTTGATGAATTCAGTAGACTAATAATACAAGCTGCCAGTGAAACAATACCTAGAGGGGCACGGAAACACTACAAACCATACTGGAGTAGTGAACTAGAGGAACTGCACAATGACATGGAAACATCTCGAAAGCAAGCAGAAAATAACCCTTGCCAAGAACACCACAAAACTACCAGCATGCTAAAGCCAAATTTCAACGGGCTAAACTACAAGCCAGACGGAGAAGCTGGAAAGAGAAAACAGAGTCCTTGAATCTTGAACGAGACACAAGAAAAGTGTGGAAGCTTGTAAAACAGCTGAATGATGAAGGTACAGAAAGGAACACCAAAATTACACTGAAGAAGGATGGAAACATTCTAACAGGTAAACATGCAGCAAATTACTTTGCAGACTCCTTTGCAAATGACAATAATATTGAAATTAGCCTAGAAAAACGACAAGAGACCCGTTTAAAACACAAAATGCAAGACACAGAAGAGACCACACATGAAGTAATGGAAACACCCATTACACAAAGAGAGCTAGAGCTGGCAATATCCAAATTAAAAATGAAAAAGTCACCAGGCAATGATGGAGTGTCCAATGAAATGATTAAGAACTTGGGAACTGCAGCTAAAGCAAAACTACTGCAGATCTACAACATTTGCTGGATCACAGGTAGAGTGCCACAGGCATGGAGAGAAGCAATTATGATACCATTACTAAAGCCAGGAAAAGATGGTTCAATGACATCCAGCTATAGACCAATTAGCCTTACAAGCTGTTTGTGTAAAACAATGGAACGTATAATCAATCTCAGACTGCAGTGGTACCTGGAAAGTGAAAATCTCCTTGTCCCACAACAAGCAGGCTTTAGACAGTGTTACTCTACCGAAGATCAAGCAACCTATCTTTCCCAGGAAATTGAAGATGCGTTTCAAGAAAAGAAACTGGTACTAGCAGCATGGATAGACCTAAAGAAAGCATTTGATAAGGTATGGAAGGAAGGGCTTTTGAAGAAACTGAGAAATTATGGAGTAAATGGCAGGATGTACAAATGGGTCAAAGCATACCTGCATAACAGGAGAGCCAGAGTGCAACTGGATGGTCTTAAGAGTAAGAAGGTCTTATTGCGCCAGGGCGTTCCACAAGGAGGGGTACTATCTCCAACACTTTTTCTGATCTACATCAATGACCTAGTTACTGAACTACCACATGGCATCAAAGTGGCAATGTATGCAGATGACTTGGTAATGTGGTGCACAGAGGAGTATGCAACAGTGGCCTCCAAATTGCTACAAAGAGCTATGAATGCACTGAATTCATGGACAAATAGATGGTGTATCGGCATCAATACAGACAAATGCAGTACTACACTTTTCACACTCTCCCCAAAACAAAAGCAGGAGCCATCTACATAAACAATGAGCCTGTGAAAGAAGACATACAAGCTACATATCTCGGAGTTACATTTGATAACAAACTATCTTGGAAACAGCAGATAAATAAGGCAACCCAAAAAGCAAGGAGGAAATTGGCTATTCTAAGAAAGTTGTGTGGAACCACATGGGGTGCGAGTGGGAAAATACTCAGTAAAGTTTACCAACAGAGTATACGCCCACATTTAGAATATGGATCATCCGCATGGTGCTCAGCATCAAACACCACATTGCAAGAACTGGATAAAGTACAAAACCAGGCACTTAGGGTCATCACAGGAGCAATGAAATCAACACCAATATTGGAGATGGAGAAATTGTGGAGGATACCACCACTGAGAGAACGGAGAGACACAAAGGTGCTGATACAGGCAGAAAATTTGTATGCATGCCGAGACATCCAATGAAGGACAGATTCCAAAATCTTGCATTGGGACGACTTAAAGAAGCAGCTTTATCCACCAAGCCAAGCGTATTAGTAGACAAACGCCAGACATGCCAAGAGTTGTTAAACCCTTCTGCCCATACCAGAACAGACTCCCTGGACAGATGAATCAGGATTATCATTCAAATACGGACAGAAGTGAAAGGAATAGTTGACAAAGAGGAACAAAATAGTCTACAGCGAAAAACAATAACTCTCAGTTTCCTGGATGAAGAATACCCAAAAGACCTATGGATTCGTGTGTACACAGATGGATCAGCACAGAATGCAGTAAAGAATGGGGGAGCAGGTGCATATATAGAGTACCCAAATAACACTAGGGATATGAATAAAATAGCAACAGGGAAATATTGTCACAATTATGATGCAGAAATACAAGCAATAAAGTTGGCAATAGAAAAACTGCTGAACAGTAATCTTAGCCCACAGCCTGTAGTGTTTTTGACAGATGCAAGATCAGTACTCCAGGCACTACAATCCAGAAAATTACCACATCTGCAGACCTTATTGACTGAACTCTGCAAGCACCACAGGGTTGCCCTGCAGTGGATCCCGTCTCACTGTGGAATACCAGGAAATGAGAAAGCAGATCAGTTGGCAAAGGAAGGTTCAACAGGCACACAACTAGATACACCAGTTACATACCATCATAAGAAACAGATAATCAAATCAATCAGAGGACCACAAGCCCCAAATCAGGATGCCTTTCATAATATGAATAGATATGAACAAGTTATCATTATACGCCTAAGAACAGGACACAATCGACTCCATAGTCACATGTATACAAAATTCAAGATCGGCACATCAACTACTTGTACATGTGGACAGGCACCCCAGACTGCTGAACACATACTTCAAGACTGCACTGAATATAGTAGACTGAGGAAAATCCATTGGCCCATAGATACAACACTACAGACAAAACTATATGGGCCACTGCAAGAATTACAAAAGACAGTAAAATTTATACAGGAAACGACATTGCAGATATAGACAATACTTCAGGCGAACGAAAGATAGATAGATAGATACATGGAAAACAAACCAGTGGAAGAGATCGATCACTTATCTATCTTGGAAGTCACATTGATCGAGAAGGGGATACAAGCAAGATATTAGAATCAGAATAGCTAAAGTAGCAATGTTTTTCAGAAGCCTTGAAAAGTTGTGGAAATCAAAACTCGTCAGCACAAACACAAAACTTAGACTATTCAAATCAAATGTACTATCAACCCTTACGTATGCGTGTGAAAGCTGAAAACTACAAGAGATATAGAAACAAAGTTGAACGCATTCGGAAATAAATGTCTAAGGAAAATACTTGGTATAGCGTGGAACAAATTCAAAACAAACGAGGAAATTAGAGAAATCACCAATCAACCACTAATATCTTCAGTAATAAAGAAAAGACGATGGTCATATGTTGAACATGCGATGAGAAGAGATAATAACCGAATAGCAAAGCCCTCATGTGGGAAACAACAGGTAAGAGGAAAAGAGGAAGACCCAGAGAGACACTGAGAAGAACATTGATGAGAGAGGCAAGAGCAGCAGGATTCGGCTCCCTCAATGAGATGGAGCTGCTTGCACAGAACAGAGACAAATAACGAAATTTGATAAAATATCTTTAAAAGAATTGAAAACTTCCAGAACAAAAATTCAGATAAGAGAGGGAGTATCTTGGTCTACGCCCTATGGGCCGGCTACAGCTTGAAAGGTCAATAGATTGATAGATAGAAACTGAACTAGCATTCACCTAAACTGAAGAAGTCTAGATAAATAAATCAGTGCATAGTATTTCTTTATCATTTATATATATTTCATAGTATAGTATTTCTATATCGACCAGAAAATATTTATACCAGATATGCTTAAAAACTTAATAAAAATAGTAGATATAAAAGACAGTGTAGGATAATTTGTTTTCTTCACATTTATATCTATTATAATTTAAAAACCATTACAAAGATCGTCACAAAAATTTTCACAAAATTATTAGATTTCACGTTTAACAAATAATTGATAAGGTATATTCTTTTTTTTACAAAATGGCAAAAAAAATATCAAAGTAAAAATGAAGGTTCCATCCAAGGCGTAAGGCAAATGGGGAATATGGTGTCAGTGCCCATATCTTTCAATGTGCAATGGCACAATATTTCTTTGGGTAATGTGGTTAGTATCAAATTAGGCCAAACCCAAAACTCTCAGAAAAATCTTTGGGTACCAATACTTAGAGGCTGGATGAACACCAAGCTGTGTTGGTTAAAAAAAAAAATAACCATATCTGAAAACTGAAACTTGACACTTTTGATTAGAAGTGAGTACACTACCACTCAGCTTGCGATTAGTGCTGGGCTATGAGGTGCAAAAAGCAATGCTACACAAACACTAATAAGTTAGAAGAAGAAAAATAATAAAATATTTTTAAAGACACATAAAAGATTTACCAGATGAACAAATGTTTATTTAAAATTGATTTTTCTACATAAAACCATAAATTGTAACACAAGCATAACTTTTTTTTTAAATTAATTTTGAAAGAGAAATTAATTTGACTAATTCACTAGAGCTGGTGAGTTTGACCTCTATGAAGTCAATGCCAAGTTTACAAAGGTATCTGTTTAGTATATAAGTTAGATGTATACATTAGAATGTGTGTTTGCAATAGTAAAGTGGCTTTGCTACAGTTTATTGTTCCATGTGGCATTACTGACATTCAAGCAGAATTGTCTCTCATGTTCAGGCACAATTCTGACGGTTTAGTTCCATGTCTAGAAATACTTTAAAAGTAAAGGTTCCCTCCACGCCTTGCTAGTCGTACGGGGATAAATGGTGTTAGTGACCATATTTTTCTATGACCATGGTGCATTTTTGGGTGTGGTCGGTATCATGCCAGGCCGCCTTTACTTCCCAGAAAAATCTCTGGTGCCCATTTTAAGAGACTGGGTGAGCCCTGGAGCCTTGTCAGTCAAAAAAAAAATGCTACTGATGGTGATCGAACTCGGACCCTACTGGTCAGGAAGCGAGCACACAAACCACTCAGCCACCGAGGCTCCCAATTACTTTAAACACATCTCAAAATCCTCAATATTTGTGTAGGTTTTTTTTTGTTTCATAGCATTGTGATTTCATAGCAGTAGGGTGATTTCATAGCAGTAGGGTGGTTTCATAGCAGTAGGGTGGTTTCATAGCAGTAGGGTGTGTATGTCATGGTTGGGATCGACAATACCAAAACTACTTCTGCTATGGACAGGTAAGCAGTTCAACCTATACCATGTGAATTAAGGACAATAGGACAACAGACAAGAAAATCACTGGAGGCTGTAGAAATGTGGTTTTACAGAAGAATGTTGAGAATACCATGGGCAGCTAAGAAGAGTATTGAAATGTTCTGAAATAAGCCAAAGTAAATAAGAGCTAATTCCCAATCTTAGGAAGAAACAATCATCATTTTTTGGTCATATAAAGAGAAGGGAACAGCTGGAATATATTTTGACAACTGGAAAAATCAAGGGACGAAGAGATAGAGAGAAGCTAAGAGAAAAGATACCAGACAGCTTAAGAGAATGGCTTGGCAGAAGGTCAACAACAGAAATAATAAATAACTGTTGAGATCGAAAGTTTTGGAGAAACATGATCACCTATGCAGCAGGCACTACTTGATGATGATGATTGTTAGTGCATCACAGATCTACATTAATACAAATTTGTCATACACACCTTGCCATGAAAAATAAAATGGTTTTTGATTACCTCTGATATAATACTCACCATTATGTCCCTCTAAAGCCTGATTCATAGACAAATTACTTGGAGCAGCCAAACCTTTCACTTGTGCATCTTTTCCTGTCAAATAAAAATTTAAACAATAGCTAGAATTAATATAATACTTCAAGCTTTAAACAAAAATTATAAGGATGCAGTCCTGAGACTGCAAACAATCTTGAATACAAAATCAAATATGTAAAAATGATAACCTAAAGTTTATAAGGTCTATTTTATGACAGCTAAGTGTATGAGTAAATAATGAGCTAAGTATAAGAAGCAAAACACACATCTTCATCCAGTGAAGTTAAATGAGCATGTGTGAGTTTTGTCCTGAATGATTTGATGTCAATTCGAACAATCGAATCATGTAAGCCACTTTTGGAGCACATACCATGTAGTACAAGGTTTCTTTATGTTCATATTAAATCACCTTAATTTGGTGCTTGTTTTTTGCATTTTGAGCATTTTAATATTTCAAAACCAATGAACAAAAGTTGTAAACACAAAGCCCAAAACTCCAAAGCCAGTCACATTATACAAGTAAAAATAATAATAGCTCATTTCTATGATGTTGAAATGATCTTTGCTGTGATCAACTTCAGGTTTAGTTTAGTCAATGGATCATCCCCATTGGACATCCATCATACCCATAAGTGCTTAGATCTCCTCCCCAGTATGTCTCTCAGTGTGGGAGACTGATGACTCCAGGTCTGTGTTGATTTGTTATTCGTCTGTGCTAAAAAATATAATAATATGAAATAATATTTTTAAAAAAGCACTGTGCATAGATAAGTACTGTGCCAATTGATTGTTCTAATTATTTCATTGGTTGCTTATCTATTTTGGGCCTTTTCTCAGTACCAAAGAAAGATATCAATGAAAATTAAAATTGTCTTGCTTGGTAAATTCATTGTAAAAGATCTTCAAGATAAAAAAAGCATGAAAGGTTCTTATAATGAGTTGCCATCATAGGATGCAAAGAGTGACATAAAAGTGAACAAATATATTACAGATATATGACAGACGAAGAATAAAAACCCAAAGCAGAATGCTAGTTTAAAACTGGATGCAGTGGACATATTAGGTTCAGAACATAATAACATGTACTAAGCAGAGAAGGTACTTTTGGGCTCACATACCTTCTGGTCTGTGATTATTACCTGCTTTCTTCAGCTAAATGCCTTAATAAGTCCTTGCCACCCATATATATAAATAATATGTGTGTGAGTGTATGTGTTTTTTTGTAGGTTTTTTTTCACTTCAGCTTGTAACATTTACAAACAACTTTGAAGTAAAGAAGAGGTTTTTTTTATCAGAGGCTGTTTCTTCTTACAGGAGTGAATGTAACCAACCAACAAACAATATACTGATCAGCTTATAAACTTTATGTAATCTTTTGACTGGACATACTATAACCAGGGATGGAAAATATACACTGAAATAAACAGAAGAATAGAAATGGCAAAAAGTAATTTTAATGTCATAAAGAACATACTAACATCAAAACAAATAACACCAGGGCTAAAACTAAGAATAGCAAAATGTTATGTCTTCTCAACATTCCTATATGGTGCAGAAACATGGACATTAGACAAGAAAACAAAACAGAGAATTGAAGCCTTTGAAATGTGGATATATAGAAGAATAGGTAGAATCCATCATAGTAAGATACAGAGCAGAATGGCGCTCCATGGTAGCCAACCTTTGTTGCGGAGATGGCACTCAATGATGATGATGAATCTTTTGACAGATCTGAGTGCCTATTGATTAATTGTGAGTGCAGTAACATAAATCCTTTAAATCAGTAAGCAAATCCACATCACAAGATATAAACTGACCTGTCTGGGTTTCCAGCTTGACAACTTTAAGCAAACCCTCATCTCCACCCACATGCAATGTAACCATGTTGTCTATTCCATGATACACACTGAAGCCTTGTATTATTAGGAATAGCAATCTGAAAGTATAATAATAATATATATCTGGTCTTCTATGTGTTCAGTGATGGTTGTTGATGTTTATAGTAACTGTCTAGCATGAGCAGCTTCTTTAATTGCTAGTTGTGTCAAATATGAAGTGGCAAGTATGGCTGACCATGAGCATAGACAGTTTAAAGTTAATGGGTCTTGTCTCTCTCTTTTCTAATTTTGATCTAATTTTATTTTTGAAAATCCACAATATATGATCCTTACATTTCATGCAGCATGTCTGAAATAAGTACTTTCAAATTCCATTTTTCCTGGCCCGTTTATTATGGAGCTAGTGCTGTGACCATGTCGCAAATCCTCCCCCCCCCCCACCTTTTTTTTGCAACTAAAAAGGAGGACAGAGTCCTTACATTCCAGACAGTAGCTGAATAATGTAGGCTGAAAATTATTGATTTATTTTAATGTAATAATAATAATAATAATATACTATATAGAAATTACTCTCACTGAGAATGTGAACAGAATGTTATACAATGTGATCATCATATCACTGGCCATTCAAACAGTTTGGGTGGATGTGATTGAATGTGTCTCTTGACATTAAATGAAACAACTGGAAGTACTAAAAAAAGTTATTGGAAAAAATGTTTGTCAAAGTGATGAGTATATTTAAAATAATGCATACATTTAAATGCAGATATATTTCTTTCAATATTTACAATTAAATAAGGTGTGCAAAGTAACTAAACGACGAATGGATATTTGAATTTAGTATTATTTCAATATTAATAAAATGTGAAAGAAATTCATCAGTTATTTTGCACCCAATAAATATATGACAGGAACATATCTGCTTATGGAAAACATCATGTCATATGCACTATTGTTGATAAGTGAATCTAAGAAAGGAACAGTGTTAGATACATGTGATAGCTCAATATACAATATATAAAAAAATATATTATGACAGAATTTAGCATCCATTTATAAATAAATATCTTCAGAGTTTTGGAAGGAATATGTCATTATTTCTATTATATATACATAATATATTAATATATTTGATATTGCTGCCCTACAAGAAACAAGACTCTCAGACTGTGGTTCTGTAAAGGAAGAAAAGGACTTAGAAGAGAAGAGACTCATGAAAAGGATGGTAAACCCTGTGGACCGCGAGCCTGACCTGTTCATTATGTGACCGCGTGTGTTTGTCAAACATTGGTAGAATTAGCCACGAGAGAAGCTGTTCGGCAAAAACAATACCTCAAAAAAATACGCAATAGCCTCCACTAGACCGTCTGACAAGACGAAAAAGGCCATTATATATATATATATATATACATATTTCAATAAATACAATTATAATCACCTTTTTACTCAGGTATACAAACATTTTTTGCAAACTACAGATTGGCCATAAATATTAAATATTAACAAGTGACTGTGCTGGTGGTACTTGATTCCTGCGGTAGCATAGGTAAACAATAGTTTGTTTGTCGGTAACGGAATTTCTCGTTCCTGGCGAGAACGAAGTTTTGTGTTGGATTCGCATTTTACTATCCGTGTTAACTTATTTAATTATTAATAATGATGAAAACAAACTTTATCATTCGATTGTTACATCCTGGCTACACCTGTAATAACACTTGTTGCAGGTGCTACTGAGTTAAGTGCTCTGTGCACACCGTGAGCTGTGTGTCTCATCCGTTTTGATCCTGTTTCGATATCACTCTTCTTTACGATGAATGATGATATCGTATGACAGGGAACAGTTGGCTGTTTTCACTTTCTGCGCGGTTTCGCCTTATGTCTTTTGGCGTGTGCTGAGACTGCTACGATGGGGACTACAGTTACCTTTCTTTGTTTGGAGATGAGTTAGTAATTCGGATGATTCCACTGGCACGGGCGGTTGAGCAATTATGGATTTTAATTCGTTTGCAGTGATACCGAGGCCTTCCATAACCAATAACCAATACACCTGTAATGTCACTTGTCCGATGGTAATATTGGGCTACAGTGCAACATACGTGTTCTGATGGCTGTAACATCATATGTGACCCGGAAAGTGCAGATTGTACGCGCAAGGAAACGTACTACGGGTCATACTGCACTCTCAGATGTCCGGACAACTGTTTCAAACGATATCTGTGTACAGTCAACCGGGAACTGTACATGCAATGAAACGTTCTCTACGAGTCATACTGCACTATCAAATCTCCGGACAACTGTTTCAACGAAACCTGTGAACAGTTAATCGGGGCCTGCGTCTCGTATGTCGATGATTCCCACGTTAAGAAGAGTCTGCCGACTACAACAAACCCAAGCATATGGATTCCTTAATGTGTTTCTGTGCTGGACATGGTTCATTTCTTGGTGCTTTTTTTCGTGAAACCATGGTTCATATCTTGATGTGTTTTCTGTGCTAGACATGGCTCATATCTTAGCTTGTGTGTGTGTGTGTGTGTGTGTGTGCGCGCGCGCGCTGGCCATGGCTCATATCTTGATGTGTGTCATGTTAGTATATCTCATATCTTGGTGTGTCCGTGTTGATCATGTCTCATATCTTGGTGTGTCCGTGTTGATCATGTCTCATATCTTTATGTCATTCTGTGTTTAGTCATATCTCATATCTTAGTGTGTATATGTGTTAGTCACGTGTCATATCTTTGTGTGTGCATGTCTGGGTTAGTGATATCTCATATCCTTGTGTGCATGTTTATGTTAGTCATATCTCATATCTTTGTGTGTGCATGTCTGTGTATGTCAATCTCATATCCTTGTGTGGCATGACAATATTAGTCACATCTCATAGCTTTGTGTGCATGTCTATGTTAGGCATGTGTCATATCTTTGTGCGTGCATGTCTATGTCAGTCATATCTCATATCTTTATGCGCATGTTTATGTTAGGCATGTCATATATCGTGGTGTGTATCAGTGTTAGTCATGCCTCGTATCGCTGTGTGCATGTTTGTGTTAGTCACATCTCATATCTTTGTGTGTGCATGTCTGTATTAGTCACCTCTAGTGACTCGGGCAGATGGTGCTCCGTAAACATGGGAGGGCCGACCATCTAAGGGCAGAATCCCCCGACAGAAAAATCATCTGCTGCCTTGCAGGAAGATTGGGGACAATCAAAGGCTAAGGTAAGAAAACTTGAATAAAATGCTGCCTCAAATCGGATGCACTGGGCCAATGGCGCAGAACACAGTGCAACGTTTTAACGGTGCTCAATCGGAGTGGATCTGGCAGACTCTAATTGTGATGTTCTGTCTGTGGGGGCGATCAACATACTTAAACTGACGGCTGACTTCATGTGAGAGTCTGGAATCCTGCTCTGATTGAGTCCTGATCGCAGAGAGAGAGAGAGAGATTCGATTGTTAGCAAACCTTATTATACTATATCTTGTATCCTCCAGCCCAGTGCGTTTATCATCAGCGGAAACAATTTTAACTGCCTCAAATGCTTTTGTTAACGCAAAGAAGCGATTGCTCAATATATAATAACAAGAATAAGTTAACATGTGGTCCTAAACTACGATCTACGATGACCAGGATTTCCTCCACAGGCTCACCTTATGTTAGGCTTTTTTAGTCGCCGGCTTTATCCAGATTCCATTCATAAATCTGCTTCAAACGGAGCTCATTATCTCATATAACATAGAATTATGGAAATGTACCAGGCAAACACCAGTGGATAAAGAGATACAGCGAAGACGATGGCCCTGGATAGGACACACACTACGGAAGCAACTGAGTGTATTACATAACAATACCTTTTTGGGAATCCCAGGGGAAAAGAACGAGAGGAAGACCAAGGAATTCTTGGAGAAGACAGATAGAAGCAGAGATGAAGATGATGGGAAGACATGGAATGATCTTAAAGGAATGGCAAGAGACAGAACAACTTGAAAGTGTTGTTGAAGACCTATGCTCCACTGGGAGCTAAAAAAGGTAGAAGAAGAAGATGTATGTGTTGTTTGTTGTTCCTGCTGAAGGCCTATTGAGCGGAAACGCCGTTCGCAATTGTGGCGTCCATTAATTACGTAAAACTTTAAAGATACCACTTTTTCTATTTGTTTTTCATTTCTCCTGGGAAAAAGGACCATGTGCTTGACTAAGAACAGAACCAACGTTCATTCTTTTTGGCAAACGATGCATTTGATTCACTTGTCACCTGCTTTTTTAATAAAAAACGAGCGACGTGTTTCTCATATCCTGTATATGCGTATGACTTTTTCACATGATTTTTCTTAGAAACAAATCTTGGATCATTTAGGGAAAAAGAACTTATTTTCATAAAATAAAGCTAGGAAACAAAGAAAGAAAAAAGAAGAAAATGAGCAAGTATGACTTAAAGAAGAAACAACATAATTTCATTACAAACTTACAAATACAACAAATAGCAAGCTAACAAATATAAATGTATATGATTTTAGCTTTACATTAGAAGAGGTACAGTGAGATATAATTTCTTAAACCCAACGTCCGATAACTTCGTTATCTTTAATCACTGTGTTGATGTATCCAGTCATATTTACTTCCTTTTCTTCCAAGAGTAAAAAAAAC
>JAVIAB010000041.1:56706484-56731484 GCA_032433765.1 Megaustenia siamemsis | reverse complement strand
TGCTGAGACCAAAGGTGGTTGCCGCAGAGAGAAATAATAGATACAAATCTCAACTGGTGTAGCCGCGATTTGAACCCACAACCTCTCTGTCTCGAGGCCGGCGTCTTGCCTCGAGACCAACAGTCCCCCTTCCTTATCATTTAATAATGTAAAAACTCCACCAATTTTATTCAGACAAGTTTTCATCCATATCGTTTAAGTATAAATACTCAGTGCACAAGTTTTATTCTAAAACATTGTTCATCATTATTATTTAATATAAACACGTACCTTACAACTTTTGATCATATACATTCTTCATGGGTATTGTTGGCGTATATAAACACTTGTCCCATCAATTCTATTTATATGAATTCACTATCCTTATTTAGGACAACAGACAAGAAAAATCACTGGAGGCTGTAGAAATGTGGTTTTACAGAAGAATGTTGAGAATACCATGGACAGCTAAGAAGAGTAATGAAGACGTTATGAAGGAGGACAAAGCAAAAAGAGAGCTAGTTTCCAATATTAGGAAGGAACACTCATCATTTGTTGGCTATGTAATGAGAAGAGAACAGATGGAATATATTGTAACAACTGGGAAAATTGAGGGACGTAGAGACAGAGGGAAACAAAGAGAGAAGATACCAGACAACTTAAGAGAATAGCTTAACAGAAGGTCAACAACAGGAATGATAAATAACTGTCGTGATCGAAAGTTGTGGAGAGACATGATCATCTACGCCAGCAGGCTTGGTACTTGATGATGATGATGATCCTTATTTATGACGTATATAAATACTTGTTTAATCAGTTCTATTGATATAAATTTATCATCACCACTATCATCATCATCATCATCATCATCATCATCATAGCTGATAAAGTATGAACAATTATCCACGTATTTTTATTTCTATAAATTCTTCACAAATATTATCTAGAAAGATCAGTTACCATCTTCCATCACTATCTTCTATAATCATCCCTATCTTCCATAATCATCCCTATCTTCCATAATCATCCCTATCTTCCATAATCATCCCTATCTTCCATAATCATCCCTATCTTCCATAATCATCCCTATCTTCCATAATCAACCCTATCTTCATTACCAATTGCTTAACCTGAAGCCGTGGTTGATCAAACCTCTCCATCACCATCATTTAGTGCCGTTTCCGCATCGAAGGTTGGCTACCATGGAGCGTCATTCTGCTCTGTCTCTTGCTTTGAAAGTGTAGGTTGTCATAGGCTGACTTTTCCATCTTTTTATGTTACTCGTCCATGTTAGTTTGGTCTGTCTCTACCTCCTTTACCTTGTATTTTCCCCTCCAAGATTACTTTTAGCAGGCTGTTGTGACTTTTAACATGCCTCAAAAATCTCATGTGTCTTATTTGAATTGTATTTATTAGTTCGCTTATCATTTATAACTTGTTTACGTTTGTTTTCTTTGCTTTCCATCTAATTCTTTTTATAGTTCTATAAATCGGCATTTCAAATGCTTCAAATGTATGTTATGTTCTCTTGTCTAATGTCCACGTTTCTACACCATACAGGAATGTTGAGAAGATATACCATTTTTCTGTTCTAAGTTTTAGCCCTGGTGTTAATTGATGTTATATTTTTCATGATATTGAAATTGCTTTTTGCCATTCCTATTCTTTAGTTTATTTCAGTTTTACATTTTCTTTCACTGGTTATAAAACCTCTCCCCGTCTCTCTATTTCTAAAGCTGTGTATTAACTTTGGTTTTATCTTCCAATTAACTACTTTCTTTATTTGCCTCGCACCTTCTTTCCCCGTTTCCATCTATCCTCTCTTCTTTCTGTTTCATGTTGAGTTATCACTATATATTCCAACTCTTTCCTTTTCCTTACAAGACGACCTAACAATGTTGATTATCCAAAATCACACCTTGATTTACCTGGAAATGCTAACCAGCTGGTTGATTGCAGAACTTCTTGATGAGGCTGGTGACTACCTTTCTCAACAAGTTGAGATACTGCCGCATTAGCTACTCGCTGTCCGTAAATTTTTCAACGAACACCTGTGAAACAGGTGGATTGACTGTATTAGACATAATAATGAGGTGTTCTGCACGTAAAGAGTAAATATCCCCGTCACGCCAAGTGAGATACAGGGAATATGGTGTTGGTGACCATAGCTTGTACAGACCTTCAGCACATGATTTTTGGAGTAATGTGGTCGGTATTACGCCCGTGCCGTTTTACTTTCCAGGGAAAAAAAATCCGGCAGCCATTTAAGGCTGGGTGAAACAGAGTCTGTCGATCAGAATCGAACCGGATGTGTAGTCCTTTGTAGTCCAGTTCACTAACTACTGAGCTGTACGGATCCCTGTTCTGCATCTGGCTCCCCGTGAGGACCTGATTTAACTATTTGTGACATATTGCGACTTACTTAACTCTTTCCCTACGTTTCGCCGCATAGTGCGTCTCTCTCAATTTGATTAGTGTAAAACGTCATCAAACCCTATTCTTTTTACATGTCTGGTATCATCTTGGTATTGGTGAAATCTAATTCTTTGTTCAATTATTAATCTAAAATTTCATATATATATATATAATATGTTATCTTTTAGATAAACATAAACATGCACATTAATTCTTAAAATCATGAAAAATGTTGTCTTCGAAATCCTTTCATTTCAATCGATAAAAAGGTTACGTACGAAAAGGAGCGTGCTGACAGATTTACCTGCTTGGCTGACGTCGATCGCGTATGGGCAGTAGATCATGCTGACACTCTGAATATACTCAGGGACCATGAAAGAAAAAAGAAATGACTTTAAAATGACCATGAATCGGTAGCCATTAACAAACTTTAGGAATACCATATCAAGGTAGGTAATGCCAGACAAGAGCGCTAGGCAGGAATCCAAAGAGGACTTATCAACCAACACCAACATTTGTGTGGTTAGTAGCTTAACAATGAGGGCCAGGACCGTGACTCGAGGGGTGCCCAATGTCTGGCCCACAATGTTAATCTCAACTCCTAACGTCCTACGGCAGGTGCTCTTTAGCTCTTACTGTTGGTTCACTCATCCACTCAAGCAAATTTGAACTACGTGACCTATCGTAGAGTTGTGATTGGGTCAGTTCCGGGTACACATTAAACTTTATACATTGCCTGTGTATGTTTCTTCTATTATTTTCACCTCTTGAGCGGAATGTGCCCGGCTGAATTTGTTTGGCCAAAACATTTTGAGAATCGTGTGCGTTTGAATTTGTTTGAATCTTTACGTGTTTGAGTTTGCGCACGAAGTTCTATTTTTAAAATAAACAAGTAAAAATAAAATGGTATTGAGCAGAAAAACTAACAGAAAGACAAGAGGAAAAAAAAAAGGTTCAGCAAAAGCCTTAATCAGTTATAGCAAACAAAGTATACACATTAAACACAAAAAATAAAAGCCAGAAAACACGCCACAACTATTAAAATTAGTGGAAAAATTGTGGAAAAGACGGGGCAATTATCTACAGGTACATGAATTTAAATATTTGGGAACTTTGTTAACCTCAGTCGGAAGATGTACAAAAGAGGTGAGATGCAGAATGGCTCAGGCAAAAGCAGCTTTCCAAAAAATGAGGAAGATACTATGCAATCCATTTTTGACAATATAAACAAGAAAAAGAGTTCCTAAATGTTATGTAGAGCCGGGCTTAACATATGGATGTGAATCATGGACAATAGGGCAACAGACAAGAAAATCACTGGAGTCTGTAGAAATTTGGTTTTACAGAAGCATGTTGAGAATACCATGAACAGCTAAGAAGAGTAATGACAACTTTCTGAAAGAGGCCAAAGCAAAAAGAGAGCTAATTTCCAATATTAGGAAGAGACAATCATCATTTTATGGCCATGTAATGAGAAGAGAACAGCTGGAATATATTGTAACAACTGGAAAATTGAGGTACGAAGAGCTAGAGGGAAGCAAAGAGAAAAGATACCGGACAGCTTAAGTGAATGACTTGACAGAAGGTCAACAACAGAAATGATAAATAACTGTCTTGATCGAAAGTTGTGGAGAGACATGATCACCTACGTCAGCAGGCCCGGTGATGATGATTATTATTTACGTAGTCTTTTAAAAGATTAATAGACAACAGGGCAGACATAAAGTTGTAACTAGATCGCTTTAGTTCAGTTCTTTGTAGTCCGCTTTCTATGAGGAATATATCCGGGCTACAAGATCCGGGCTATCCTTCAGTCGGGAAAATTAAACAATAAAAAAAATGGTATGTAAGAAGCTTCACGTGATAAGTGGACGACACAGACTAAACGACGTTTCGGCCCAATAGGCCTTCATCAGGAACAAACAAAAAAACACACTCACAAAAGTAATAACGAAACAACCAAAACAAAAACAATCGAAATGTGTACTTTACTAGTACAATACCGCTGCTAATTAATGTTTGTATTTCGTCCTTAGTGTTTACTTTAGTTTTTATATCATAGTTAGTCCTTTCTATCCTTCAGTCGACCCACTAAAAAAATGGGTACTTTACTAGTACAATACCGCTGCTACTTAATGTTTGTATTTCGTCCTTAGTGTTTACTTTAGTTTTTATATCATAGTTTAGTCCTTTCTATCCTTCAGTCGACCCACTAAAAAAATGGGTACTTTACTAGTACAATACCGCTGCTACTTAATGTTTGTATTTCGTCCTTAGTGTTTACTTTAGTTTTTATATCATAGTTTAGTCCTTTCTATCCTTCAGTCGACCTACTAAAAAAATGGGTACTTTCGTGGGTCAGAAGGTGAAGAAAAAGCAATCGGAGAGAGAGAAACAAAAAGAGAAAGCGAGAGAGAGAGAGAGACAGATAGAAACAGATAGAGTGAGAGAGAATATCGGACCATCCCAAGCAATGAGTCCAAAAGAAATTGAGACCCTTTATTGTACCCCCTCATGGCAGCAGTATTATCGAAAACTTTCACCTCTAAGATTGCATGGAGATAGAAAGATATTGAGAGAATGAGAGAGGGAGAGAGAGAGAGAGAGAGAAAGAGAAGAGAAAAAGAAAAAGAGAGAGAAAGAAGAAGGAAAAGAAATAGAAGAGAAGAGAGAAAGAGGGAGTGAAGATGAAAACAATAAAAAGAGGAGAGAAAAAGAGGGGAAAATGAAAAAAACGAAAAAAACGAAGAAAAAAACGAAGAGAAAAAGCGAGAGAGAGAGAGAGAGAGAGAGGAAAAAGAAGCAGATATAGCGAGAGAGAGAGAGAGAGAGAGAAGAGGGAAACGGAAAAGAAGAGAGATAAAGAGGGAGTGAAGAGGAAAACGAAAAAGAAGAAAAGAGAGAGAAATAAGAGGAAAATAAAAGGAAGAAAAGATCGTGTAGAGAGAGAGAGAGAGAGAGAGAGAGAGAGAGAGAGAGAGAGAGAGAGAGTAATGGGCTGCGTTCCCGAAAACATGTGTTCAAATTAAGTTAAGGCCATATACCACTAGTAGACATTGCTCTACCACAGCCGATACCTGTCTAATTCTTGGACCGCCATTCATACCTGGTTATCACCGGCGACTCCTATTAGACCTCTCGTATAATCACAATATATAATACACTGGTACCCATCCTCTCACGTCTCATCACATCCACATTTGACTCCAGTCATCCACACCGTGTTCTTCTGGGCTATATCAGAGATAAGTCTTACATTAATTTACCCAGATTTTTTTGCTTACACATTTTATTACATGTTCATTATCATCATCATCATCATCATCATCATCAAGTACCGAGCCTGCTGATTTAGGTGATCATGTCTCTCCACAACTTTCGATCACGACAGTTATTTATTATTTCTGTTGCTGACCTTCTGCCAAGCCATTCTCTTAAGATGTCTGGTTTCTTTTCTCTTTGCTTCCATCTACCTCTTCGTCACTCAATTTTCCCTGTTACAATATATTTCAGCTGTTCTCTTCTCATTACATGGCCAAAAAAATTATGATTGTTTCTTTCTAATATTGGAAAATTTGCTCTCTTTTTGCTTTGGCCTCTTTCAGAACGTTTTCATTACTCTTCTTAACTGTCGATGGTATTCTCAACATTCTTCTGTAAAACCACATTTCTACAGACTTCAGTGATTTTCTTGTCGCTTGTCCTGTTGTCCATGATTCACATCCGTATGTTAAGACTGGCTCTACGTAACGTTTAAGAACTCTTTTTCGTGTTTCTATTGTCAAAAATGGATTGCATAGTATCTTCCTCATTTTTTGGAAAACTGCTTTTGCCTGAGCCATTCTGTATCTCACCTCTGTTGTATATCTACCATCTCACCTCTGTTGTACATCTACCATCTCACCTCTGTTGTACATCTACCATCTCACCTCTGTTGTACATCTACCATCTCACCTCTGTTGTACATCATATAGAGGTGAAGGTATTCAATATTACTGCTGCCACGAGGAGGTGCAATAATATTCATATTACATGTTATTTACTTTTATTCACATAATATGTATTAGTAATGGTTCCCTCAACGCCTTGCTAGTCGTATATGGTGTTTGTGGCCATATTTTTCAATGACCACGGCACATTTTTGGGTGATGTTGTCAGTATCACGCCAGAGCGCCTTTACTTCCCATAAATATTACCCAGTACCTATTTCTAGAGGGAGACTGGGTGAACCCTGGAGCGTTGTCAGTCCGAAAAAAAATTCCGCCACTTCTGGGGATCGAACCAGGACCCTTCTGGTCATAAAGCAAGCACACTAACCACTCAGCCACCGAGGCTCCATAATATGTATTAATCGATATGTATTACATCTCCCTTTTATTTTATCATCTCATTTCTTATACTTCTTTTTATCTGTCTTTGACTTACTTATCCCGCTCATTTCTGATGTAGTAGAGTTTATCATTATTATAGTAATGTCTTGTACTGTTACTGTGTCTAGTACATTACTGGTCTAGTAGAGTTTATCATTACTTTAGTAATGTCTAGTACTGTTACTGTGTCTAGTACATTACTGGTCTAGTAGAGTTTATCATTACTATAGTAATGTCTAGTACTCTTACTGTGTCTAGTACATTACTGGTCTAGTAGAGTTTATCATTACTATAGTAATGTCTAGTACTGTTACTGTGTCTAGTACATTACTGGTCTAGTAGAGTTTATCATTACTATAGTAATGTCTAGTACTGTTACTGTGTCTAGTACATTACTGGTCTAGTAGAGTTTATCATTACTATAGTATTGTCTAGTACAGTTATTGTGTCTAGTACATTACTGGTCTAGTAGAGTTTATCATTACTTTGTTGTTCATTTACATTTAGGGTGAAAGCAAAGAAATACACACCTTCTTTTTTTTCTCTTTTCTCCTTTCAGTGATACCGAAAAGTTGTCGTGGTTTATATTATTTGTCGTTCTTGAGCTGCTCGAACTGTCTGAATTAGTGATTTTCCTTTGTTGTTACATGTCTCTGTCACAGCATCTATCCATCTACTTCTGGGTCTTCCTTTTGGTCATTTTCCATGCATTCTCGAGAACGCCTTTGATGGTGATAGGTGCGGATTCATTCTGACTTGGTGGCCCAACCATTTAAATTGTTGTTGCTCTATATATTCTTGGCACGGTTTTATTCCTACCATTTTTCTTATGGTTTCATTTGGTATTCTATCGCTTCTTGTGTTGTTTGTTACTTTTCTCGAGTATCGCATCTCACATGTATTGGTCTTTCTTAAATGTGATTTAGAAAGGGTCCATGTTTGACTTTCATAGCACAAAGTTGGTTGAAGATGCTATTTCTCATTTGTTGTTTAGCTGGCATAGAAATGTTTGGATGTCTTAGCAATGGTTAAAGCTGGTATGTGACAGCATTTGCTTTTTGTATTCTCATGTCAATTTCTCTGTCTAGTTTTCCTTCTTCTGTAAACATTGTGCCCAAATACTTGAATTCCTCTACTTGTTTTATTTCTTTATCTTTGATAATAATGTTTAATGGGTGTCTTAATTTGCTTATATATGGGAAACAACAGGTAAAAGAAAAAGAGGAAGACCCAGGGAGACACTGAGAAGAACATTGATGAGAGAGGCAAGAGCAGCAGGAATCGGCTCCCTCAATGAGATAGAACTGCTTGCACAGAACAGAGACAGATGGCGAGATTTGATAAAATATCTTTAAAAGAAAACTGCTAGAACAAAAATTCATATAGGAGAAGGTGTATCTTGGTCTACGCCCTATGGGCCGGTTACGGCTCGAAAGGTCAATAGATAGAGAATTTGCTTATTCTCATTGCCTCTGTTTTTGCTGTGTTAATTTTCATGCTGTAATTTGTGCAGCTTTTATCTTAGAAATACACATCAATGAATCAAAATACGAAGCTGAGCATACAGAGAAGATTTTTTCTTATTTTCCTTCCATTTCTCTTTCTAGTTGGATTTAAAATAAAATTGTTTATCTTTCATTTTAAATACATATTTGTACGTGTGTTGCATGTTTGTTCCTGTTGAAGACATACGCACCAAAACGTCGTACTGGTTTGTGTTGTCCACTTGTTACGTGAAGCTTTAAACATACAGTTTTTTATATTTTTTAATATATATATATTTATTTTTAAATTTTTTTTTATTTCTCCTTTTAAGTTTATCTTGTTACATGAAGCTTTAAACATACAGTTTTTTAATATTTTTTTCTATATATATATTTTTAATTTTTTTTTTAATTTATCCTTTTAAGTTTATCTTGTTTCATGAAGAATGCCACATGTTGGCCGAAACATCAATATTGTGTTGTGTTCCTTCTCTGTAAAGCTGTCCCCATACCTTGTAGGAGTGTACGTTACACCCCACCACTTGCTCCTGTGACCATATACCCCACTTTCTCATTACATCAATATTTCAGAATACGTTTACCGAAGTCTAATTACAAATTTAACTGCGGTGAGATAGAATGACAGAGAGGGAAAGAGAGAGAGAGGTGAGAGAGAAAGAGAGAGAGAGAGGTGAGAGAGAAAGAGAGAGAAAGAGAGAGAAAGAGAGAGAGAGTGCAAAAGAGAGCGAGAGAGAGGTGGAAGAAAAATAAGAAAAATTGAGAATAGCGGGTCATGATTCCTAAAAATTGTGTCTTTGTCTCTAGATCGGTCACGCTGACATAAACAGGTTAGGAAAACAATCTCATCATTTATTTGCCACAAAAACACAGTAACAACTGTCTCAATGGCACTTGATAATGATAACATCTGTAGCGAGAGATATCACTACGCCCCGGAACAGAAAAATAGTTCTTGTCTCTTCTCTGCATGTTATTAATGGGATCTTTTCTGTTTGCGTCCTCTTGTCTTTAACTTTGTGTTCATTTTATTTCTTCTGCCTGTTATTGTGCATTGAGACTGAGTGCATTTTTATGAAAGGCAGAAAGTGAGAGTGAGAGAGAGGTCTTTCTTTTATTTTCTTTTCTTTCTCTCTATCGCTCTTTCTGTCTTTTTTTTTTATTTCCTTTCTCGTTTGTCTTTCGGCGTCCAGAGGAGATATGGTTTGTGGTCTCTTGGCTACTTCTACTGTAATACCTCCAAATGCTTCAAGTATTCCATGTATCCACCTATTCCTTGATCGGCATCTTAGTCCGGTGTTCCCGCATCGTTTGTCAGTAAATCGCTGAATTAGATTGAGTTTTTTTATGTCTTAGAAAAGGAGATGCTGAAACTATATACAAACAAATTGAGGAATTAACAAGAAGAAAAACGCAATAAAAAATGGATGTTTAAGATTAAAGGAAGGAGAACTGTTGATTGATCAAGAAAACATAAGGGAACGATGGACAGAATACATTAAAGATCTTTATAATGATGAACGAACGGAAGTAAATATTAAGGATAATGGAGAAGGACCAGAAATACTCAGAGAAGAAGTGGAAGACGCCTTGCGAAATATTTGCAGGCAAAGCTCCTAGACCAGATAATATAACTAAAGAAGAGATTGAAGCCATGGGTGATTTTGGAATAGAAATAATAACAAAAATATTGAATGATATCTATAACAGCGGATATATACCAGACGACATGCTCAAATCAATATTCGTAGCCATACCAATGAAATCGGGTGCGATTGAATGCGATGATCATCGCACAATAAGCCTTATGAGTCACATGACTAAGATATTACTAAGAATCATCATGCGAAGAGTGCGAAACAAAATCAGTCCAGAAGTTAGCGATGAACAGTGTGGTTTTGTTAGAGATAAAGGAACTAGCAATGCCATTTATACCATAAGATCTTAAGTAGAAAGAGCCATTGCGGTGAAAACAGATCTATACCTATGTTTCATAGATTATACCAAGGCATTTGATCAAATAAAGCACCAAGAAATAATCAAAATTGTAAAAAGCATAAACGTAGACAGCAAAGATCTAAGAATAATAAAGAACATGTACTGGCAACAAACAGCGGCCATAAGAACCGGAAACCAATTGGGAATGTTTCAACAAATAAAACAGGGTGTTAGAAAAGGTTGTGTGCTGTCACCAGATTTGTTTAATATTTATAGTGAGATTATTGTAAGATCCATAAGGGACATGCCTGGAATAACAATTGGAGGTATAATATAAATAATCTATGGTATGCTGATGATACAGTCTTAATCGCTAAGAGTGAAAATGAGTTACAATAAATGTTGGACATTATAGTCAAAGAAAGCAAAAATAAAGGACTCAGCCTTAATAGCAAAAAGACAGAGGTAATGGTATCAACAAAGAACAAGTGGAACAATATTAAAACAGGTAAATGAATTTAAATATTCGGGAACTTTGTTAACCTCAGACGGAAGATATACAAAAGAGGTGAGATGCAGAATGGCTCAGGCAAAAGCAGCTTTCCAAAAAAATGAGGAAGATACTATGCAATCCATTTTTGACACTAGAAACAAGAAAAAGAGTTCTTAAATGTTATGTAGAGTAGTCTTAACATATGGATGTGAATCATGGACAATATGACAACAGACAAGAAAATCACTGGAGTCTGTAGAAATGTGGTTTTACAGAAGAATGTTGAGAGTACCAAGGACAGCTAAGAAGAGTAATGAAAATGTTATGAGAGTGGTCAAAGCAAAAAGAGAGCTAATTTCCAATATTAGGAAGAAACAATCATCATTTATGGCCACGTAATGAGAAGAGAACAACTGGAATATATTGTAACAACCGGAAAAATTGAGGGACGAAGAGATAGAGGGAAGCATAGAGAAAAAATAACAGACTGCTTAAGAGAATGGCTTGGCAGAAGGTCAACAACAGAAATGATAAATAGCTGCCGAGATCGAAAGTTGTGGAGTGACATGATCACCTACGCCAGTAGGCTCGGTACTTGATGATGATGACTATTTATCTATCTATCTTATTAACTAAACGAATCAACTAACTATCCAATTAATTATCTAATTAAATAAACTAATGAACTAATTATCTAAACTTATCATCTAACTATCTAACTTAACTTATCAACTAACTTTTTAACAATCTAAGTATCTAAATTAACCAACTAACTGTTTAACTATCTAATTAACTAAACTAATCAACTAATTAACTGGCTAATTAACTAATTAACTGAACTAACAAACTAACTAATTAACTGGCTAACTAACTTGCTAGGTGACAAGTTAACTAACTGGTTAATAAACTCACTAGCTGGTTAACTAACTGGTTAACTAACTGGCTAACTAATTAACTGGCTAACTAACCGGATGACCATCTAATTATTAACTAACTAACCGACTAATTAACTAACTTACTTACTAACTAATTAACTAAATAACTAACTAACCAAGTAACTTACTAACTAACTAATTAACTAAATAATAAATTAACTGATTAACTGACTGACTAATAAACTAACTACATAACTGACTAATTAATTAGCTAACTAACTAACTTTCTCACCTACTAACAAATTAACATACCTACTAACTAATTAGCTAACTTACTTATTAACTAGTTAACTAACTAACTTGCTAACTATTGAACTTAGTTATTTGTTTAGATTATCATCATCGGAACTTGGACAACAATCCATAAGAGCTCATATTTCGTCTCCAGCAAATCTCGCAGTGTGAAACGATAACTGGTTCACAAGTCAACCTACGTTCCCTTGGTAGCTCTCCTGAACATAGGCAGTATCCCTCTTGGCCAACATGAGGATCCGGGAGACCCACCAGGCCTGTAGACACACGAACAACAACATCTTTTAGCATCTCGCCCTTCGTTTTGAGCGTTCTGTTGAGGATATACAATCGCCCATTATATCTAAACCGGGTTAGTGTCTCTTCATTGTTTGGTAATATAACATTGTAAAGGGTTATTTCAGTTTATTCAACATAATCACGCCATTCCATTGCTTATTTTCACGCTCTAATCTTAGCCGAAAGTTTTTGGACAGCTAATATAATGTTATAGATCATCACCGTTATTGTTTTGTTTTAGGCTCCACTCTCTGTGCTTAATATTATATTATGTTATATTATATTATATTATATATTTTTTATTGTATTGTGTTGTGTTATGTTATGTTGTATTATATTATATTATATTGTATTGTATTGTATTGTATTGTATTGTATTGTATTATATTGTATTGTATTGTGTAGTGTTGTGTTGTGTTGTGTTGTGTTGTATTGTGTTGTGATGTGATGTGTTGTGTTATGTTATGTTATGTTAAATTAAATTATATCACATTATATTGTACTGTACTGTATTGTATAGTATTGTATTGTATTGTATAGTATTGTATTGTATTGTATTGTATTGTATTGTGTTGTGTTGTGTTGTGTTGTGTTGTGTTATGTTATGTTATGTTATGTTATGTTATGTTATATTGTATTGTATTGTATTGTATAGTATTATATTATATTGTGTTGTTTGTATTGTATACTAGAGCATTAGAGAGAATGATGGAAAGAAAAGTAAATAGAGCGATAGAGAGAATGATGGAAAGAAATGTAAATAGAGCGATAGAGAGAATGATGGAAAGAAAAGTAAATAGAGCGATAGAGAGAATGATGGAAAGAAATGTAAATAGAGCGATAGAGAGAATGATGGAAAGAAATGTAAATAGAGCGATAGAGAGAATGATGGAAAGAAAAGTAAATAGAGCGATAGAGAGAATGATGGAAAGAAAAGTAAATAGAGCGATAGAGAGAATGATGGAAAGAAAAGTAAATAGAGCGATTGAGAGAAAGATGGAAAGAAATGTAAATAGAGCGATAGAGAGAATGATGGAAAGAAATGTAAATAGAGCGATAGAGAGAATGATGGAAAGAAATGTAAATAGAGCGATAGAGGGAATGATGGAAAGAAAAGTAAATAGAGCGATAGAGAGAATGATGGAAAGAAATGTAAATAGAGCGATAGAGAGAATGATGGAAAGAAATGTAAATAGAGCGATAGAGAGAATGATGGAAAGAAAAGTAAATAGAGCGATAGAGAGAATGATGGAAAGAAAAGTAAATAGAGCGATAGAGAGAATGATGGAAAGAAAAGTAAATAGAGCGATTGAGAGAAAGATGGAAAGAAATGTAAATAGAGCGATAGAGAGAATGATGGAAAGAAATGTAAATAGAGCGATAGAGAGAATGATGGAAAGAAATGTAAATAGAGCGATAGAGAGAAAGATGGAAAGAAATGTAAATAGAGCGATTGAGAGAAAGATGGAAAGAAATGTAAATAGAGCGATAGAGAGAATGATGGCAAGAAATGTAAATAGAGCGATAGAGAGAATGATGGAAAGAAATGTAAATAGAGCGATTGAGAGAAAGATGGAAATAAATGTAAATAGAGCGATTGAGAGAATGATGGAAAGAAATGTAAATAGAGCGATTGAGAGAAAGAAATATAGAGACAGGGTTTTAGAGAGTGACAGAGAAAGTGAAAAGTAGAATTATGGAGAATGTGATAGAGAGACAGGTGGAGAAAACGTATACACAGAATATTAGAATGATGAAAGAGAAATGTAGAGAGTCATAAAGAGAGCAGTAAAGAGAGCAATGGTAAGAAATGTAGATAATGATACAGCCAATTGTAGAGAGAGTGATGGAGAGAATGGTGTAGAGAGTGATAGAGAAAGTGATAAATAAAGTAATAGATAAGCAATAGAGCGCAAGAAATGAAATCTTGTACACGGTCAGTTTTGACAAACAGTGAGACATTAAGAGCACCCCAGACTGTAAGAAACACATACACGTAGATACACCTGTCTCTGTGGCACTTGATGTTGATGATAACACACGTAACATATTCACACAGCGACACAGAACGTTATTGTCTACATCCGGTCCTTTATAACGCAGTATCTGCAATACATCGCTTCAAATCTGATGTTTTCTTTGGAGTATTTGTTTAGCTTATACTAGAGGAGAGAAAGAAGAGAGAGAGAGAGAGAGAGAGAGATGGTGGGAGTAACAGTACAGGGTAAGAGAAGGAGAAACAAAGAGGTAAAAGAGAGATGGAAAGATAAATAGATAATCTTACAGTTAGGAATGGGGAGATAGAAATAGAAAAAGAGAAGTGGAGAATGAGACAGATTTCAGGGAATGTAAGAGAGATTCAGAGAATGCATCATTGGGAGAGTGGAAGAAAAGAAATAGGACAAAAGACATAGAGAAACAGAGAAAACTAGATTAAGTGTTGAGGAAGAGAGAGAGGAACAGATAAGTTAATAGAGGAGAATAAAAGAGGATCGTAATATATGAATTTAAAAGAAGAGAGAAGCGGACAGAGGAAAATAGGATTATAAGCAAATGGGGGGTAGAGGTGTAATGAAGAGACATGTTATAGAGATATATTACTGTTCTGGTGGCGTTGATGGAAATGTCTTTGTCATCATTCACTGTGGTTTTGAAGTGGCTGATGAAACCAGCAATAGTCTTAAGTGTCTGCTGCAATTAAGACATTGTTGAATCATTAATAACATCAGAAGGAAGTTCCACAACAAAAATAAAAAGCAGAATAGCTCAAGCCAAAATAACGTTTCAGAAAATGAAAAATATCTTATACAACAAATCTATGTCAAAAAAGTGAGAAAGAGTGTTTATCGGTGCTATATAGAACCAATTCTGACCTATGAGAGCGAATCAATGACAGTAGACAAACAAATGAAAAGACGATTAGAGGCCACAGAGATGGGATTTCTCAGAAGAATGTTGAAAGTCCCCTGGACAGCTAAAAAGACCAATGAGGAAGTTCTCAAAAAACACAAAAAAGGAGCTCCTAAAAAGCATCAGAAAGATACAATATACATTTTAGTTTGTTGAAGACATATGCTCCACTGGGAATTAAAGAAAGTAGACGATGAAGAAAAGAAGAACAATAGAGCTTGTCAGAAAGCGATCAAAAGATTAGCAATAGGGATAAAAAGATTAAATGCCACGAAAAATTGGTGGCACAATTCCTGCAAGACAGTAAAATTACAATTACTGAGGACAAGTATCTTCCCGGTAGCAACATGTGGTTGCGAATCATATACAATCTCGCAAAAAGGCAAGGAAGAAAAATAATTCATTCAAACAAAATGCTACAGAAAAATCCTTAAGATACGTTGAATAATGAAAATGAGCAATGAAGAAATATTAATTTGGCTTATAAACACCATTCTACACAGAAAATTTTAAAAATATGACCACGTCAAAAGACACAGCAGGCCGAAACGAACAATAATGAAAGGTATGGTTCTTGGGCAACGCATCATGGGCAGACCAAGAAGAATATGGTTTACAAACATCAAGGAGACCTTGAACATGACAACAGAAGCGGGTGATTTTGGTACAGACAGATTATTTCAGACGGGTTATGGTGAGTGCAACGTTCTGCAAGGGACATTCGACCTAATGACGATGATTATAAAGATCGTTTCAGACTCCCTCTGGTGTAAGACATCGACATCTGTACAGGAAAGTCCCATGCTCTAATACTGCCACAAGCGGAAGGAATTATTCACTTCGAAATTCGTGGTTCTTTCATGCTTTTACCTTCGTCTGGTCTCTAGATAGTGATATCCACTGTGAAGCCCTCTCGAATAAATGCGAAAAGTTGGAAATTCCGTGTACACTCGTGCACGTTATAGAATCACTGATAGATAAAATTAGAATATCCCATACCTTTTAGCTCCATGTGGAGCATAGGTCTTAAACAAATACTTTCCAAGTCGTTCTGTTTCTTGCTAATCTTATAGTATCATTCCATGTCTTCCCCGTGGAGAGTGACGGGGAGAGTGAGAGGGACGTGGAGAGTGAGAGTGATGCGGAGAGTGAGAGTGACGTGAGGGTGAGAATAACGGAGAGGGTGAGAGTGTCGGGGAGAGTGAGAACGACGAGGAGAGTGAGTGTGACGGGGAGAGTGAGAGTGATGTGAGGGTGAGAATAACGGAGAGAGTGAGAGTTTCGGGGAGAGTGAGTGTGACGAGTGGAGAGTGAGAGTGACGTGGAGAGTGAGAGTGACGTGGAGAGTGAGAGTAACGTAGAGAGTGAGAGTGACGTGGAGAGTGAGAGTGACGTTGAGAGTGAGAGTGACGTGGAGAGTGACAGTGTCTGAGCTATTGAGAATGGCGTGGAGCGTGAGAGTGACGAGGAAAGTGAGAGTGATGGACAAAATTACGGAGAGAGTGAAGGGGATAGTGAGAATGATTTCGTGAGAGCTTGACGTGGAGCGTGAATTGAAGAGTGTAAGTGATAGGGGGAGTTAAACAGATTGTGAGAGAGACGTGAAGAGTGAGAATGAAAGGAGAGTGAGAGTGAAGGGGAGAGTTAGAGTGAATGGGAGAGTCAGAGAGAAGGGGAGAGTGAGAGTGACTGAAAGTGATGGAGAGATTTAGAGAGGCGGGGAGAGAGAAATTGGGAGAATTAGAAAGACGGGAAGCGTGATAGATAGACAGAGAAACAGAAAGACAGACATATAGGTAGACAGACAGACAGGCATACAAACAGACAGATAGACAGACAGACAGACAGACAGAGAGACAGACAGATAGACAGGTAAATAGATAGATAGATAGACAGACAGACAGACAGATAGATAGATAGATAGATAGATAGATAGATAGATAGATAGATAGATAGATAGATAGATAGATAGATAGATAGATAGATAGATAGATAGATAGATAGATAGATAGATAGATAGATAGATAGATAGATAGATAGATAGATAGATAGATAGATAGATAGATAGATAGATAGATAGATAGATAGATAGATAGATAGATAGATAGATAGATAGATAGATAGATAGATAGGGAAATAGAGAGCTAGAGATAGATAGAGAAGAGATAGATAGAGAGAGAGAGAGAAAGTTAGAAGGAGATCGAAATAGAGAGAGGTAGATATAGTGAGAGAGAGATAGAGAGAGGGATAGAGAGAGATAGAGATAGATAGAGGTAGATAGAGAGAGTTAGAGAGAGAGACAGAGAGAGCTACATAGAAATATAGAAAGAGTTAGAGAGAGATAGAGATATATAGAGAGATAGAAAGATTTGGAGAGAGATAGGAAAAGATAGAAAGAGATAAATAGAGTTCGAGAGAAATAAATACAGAGAGTTATATATATAGTGAGAGATCGAGAGAGATAGGGAGATATAAAGATAGAGAGATAAATGATAACGACTACAACACTAAATGTGTCTACTATACACCTTCTCTGACTCCTAGCTATTCTTATCAAAATCATTATTAGGCAAATATCTAAACATCTCGCTAACACCGTGATTTCTAAATTCTCCCTCTATATCTCGTTTAATACGAGACTTTCAGATATCCTTGACACTCGTTCTAGTTTGTGCCTTTTTCTTTCATCACTTAAGTTCGAAAAGGTAAGGCTAATATTTGATATTGTGAAATCAGCGGTCGTCCCTGTCTATCATGTGGCCAGGCATCGATTTATTGCATGTTCCAGCTAGCACAAACCGCATCCATCTATCCATTCATCCACACGTCACTCCTGATCTCTCCAGATCAAATCTACGTCATTCATTCGACTTTTGATTCATGTCATTGTTTCACTAAATCTTTATAGCCGTGTCCATCAAATATTTGTGATGAAAATCTCTATCTTCCTTCTTCTTCTTCTTCTTTTCTTCTTCTTTGTCGTGTTCTTCTTCTTCATATTTTATCTTCTTCTTCCTCTTCTGCTTCTTCTTGTACTTCATTTTTATTTCTTCTGCTTCTTCTTTATTTTTATTTCTTCTGCTTCTTCTTTATTTTTATTTCTCCTGCTTCTTCTTTATTTTTATTTCTCCTGCTTCTTCTTGTACTTTATTTTTATTTCTTCTGCTTCTTCTTGTACTTCATTTTTATTTCTTCTGCTTCTTCTTTATTTTTATTTCTTCTGCTTCTTCTTTATTTTTATTTCTCCTGCTTCTTCTTGTACTTTATTTTTATTTCTTCTGCTTCTTCTTGTACTTCATTTTTATTTCTTCTGCTTCTTCTTTATTTTTATTTCTTCTGCTTCTTCTTTATTTTTATTTCTTCTGCTTCTTCTTGTACTTCATTTTTATTTCTTCTGCTTCTTCTTTATTTTTATTTCTTCTGCTTCTTCTTTATTTTTATTTCTCCTGCTTCTTCTTGTACTTTATTTTTATTTCTCCTGCTTCTTCTTGTACTTTATTTTTATTTCTTCTGCTTCTTCTTCTTCTTCCTCATTTCTTCTGTTTCATCTTTTTCTTCCTCTTCTCCTTCTTCTTCTTTTTCATCTTCTTCCTGTTCATCTTTTTCTTCTTTTTCCTGTCCATCTTCTACTTCCTCTTCCTCTTCTTATTTTCCATCTTAGTCTTCCTCTTCACCTTCTTCTTCTTTTTCTACTTCCTCTTTTTCATCTTCTTCTTGTTCATCTTTTTTCCTATTCTTCTTGTTCATCAGCATCTTCTTCTTCCTCTTCTACTTCTTCTACTTCTTTTTTCATCTTCTTCTTCCTTTTCTACTTCTTCTACTTCTTTTTCATCTTCTTCCTGTTCATCTTTTCTTCTTTTGTCCTGTTGATCTTCTTCGTCGTCGTCTTCTTCTTCTTCTTCTTTTTTCATCTTATCTTCCTCTTCACCTTCTTCGTCTTTTCTTCTTAATCTTCATCATCATCATCTTCTTCTTTTTTCTTCTTCGTCGTCGTCTTCGTCTTCTTCATCACCATTTACCTATCACCGTCAAGGGAGATATAGTTTGCTGTCTTATGCTCTTCTGTTGGCTTCTCCTGGTGTTATGTTTAACAGTGTTTCCATATATAATAATCCATACATTTTGTGATCGACCTTTGAATCTGGTGTTCTGGTAACGTTCATTAAAGGCTCGGTATTTTGTAGGGAGTCAGTAGTGGGCGTGTAGCTTACACTTGTACAAGGTATGGTCACAGGCTTACAACAAAGAAACACAACAAAATACTGACGTTTTGGACTGCATATGGCCTTCTTCAGAGAACACGGGGAACAATAACAAACAACGATTCGTTGTGTTCCATTTTGGACTTTCTGTTGTATCATGACGCCAAATCAGCGTATCCGTTGTTTCTTTATATATTCAAACTCAGAAATTCTTCTTCTACCTTTCAGCTCCCTGTGGAGCATAGGTCTTCAACAAACACTTTCCAAGCCGTTCTGTTTCTTGCCAGCCTTTTAAGATCATTCCATGTTTTCCCCATCATCTTCATCTCTGCTTCATTTGTCTTCTCCAGGAATATTTTGGTCTTCCTCCTTGTCTTTTTCCTTGGGGATTCCAATAAAGGGCCTGATGTGTAACACTGTCTGTTGGCTTCTGCAGTGTATGTCCTATCCAGCGCCATTGTGCTCTGCCTTTCTGATCTTCTCGTAATCTGTTTAGTGTCGTTCGCCCAACACATTACATCTCAGTAGTGGTTATTGTTCTTATTGTTCTTATTGTTCTTATTGTTCTTATTTTTCTTATTGTTCTTATTGTTCTTATTTTTCTTATTATTCTTATTGTTCTTATTTTCTTATTGTTTTTATTTTTCTTATTTTCTTATTGTTCTTATTGTTCTTATTGTTCTTATTGTTCTTATTGTTCTTATTGTTCATATTGTTCTTATTGTTCTTATTGTTCTTATTGTTCTTATTGTTCTGATTGTTCTTATAGTTCTGATTGTTCTTATTGTTCTTGAGTCTAGAGAAAGGTCTGGCAGTGGTAGCACACAAGTTTGGATAAAGAAAGTGCTCGTTTTAACACTGGTGTTAGTATTTTGTGTGGACATCTATAGTGGCTTCTGTCTAATGATTCGACGAGCTGTGTTGTATCTTGAGTCTGTGAATTGTTGTTTGTTCCAAAACTTTCCAGTTATTTACATTCCTTCATTTGTTTTAATTGGCTGACATCTATCGTTAGAATAATGTATAATGTTCTCTCCCAGACAAATGGGAGCCGCGATAGCTCAGTGGTTAGTGAACTGGACTACACAGGACAAGGGGTGGGGTTCCATCATAAATGACGGCTTCCGGGTTCACCCAGGCTTTAATGGGTACCGGATTTTTTTCTGGGAAAGTAAAGCGGCATGGGTGTAATACCGACCACATTATCCCAAAAATCATGAGCCGAAGGTCTGTAAAAGTTATGATCATAATCATCATCAAGTACCGGGCCTACTGGCGTAGGTGATCATGTCTCTCCCCAAATTTGGATCTCGACAGTTCTTTATCATTTCTGTTGTTGACCTTCTGCCAAGCCATTCTCTTAAGCTGTCAGGTATTTTTTCTCTTTGCTCCCCTCTTTTATCTCTTCGTCCCTCAATTTTGGCAGTTGTTACAATATATTCCAGCTGTTCTATTCTCATTATATGGGGAAAAAAATGATGAATATTTCTCCCTAATAGCTCTCGTTTTGCTTTTGCCTCTTTCAAAATGTTTTCATTGATCTTCTTAGCTGTCCCATGGTATTCTCAACATTCTTCTGTAAAACCACATTTCTACAGACTCCAGTGATTTTCTTATCACTAACACCATGTTCCCTATACGCCACTTGGCGTGACGGGGGCCCTTTACTTTTTTTTTTTCTTAACGTGTTTTAATTGTCTGCCATCTATCGTTAGAATAAGATATGATGTTCTCCCAGACGACGTCATCGAAATGGTTCCCTAGACCGGCCCTGCGCTAATCTTACGGTCTGCTGTTTGATGTGCGACGGGGATAATTTGACGACTAACTGTGTGTCTATATGTTCGGAAGTGGAGTCAACAACGATGGTCTAACATCATCAAGTGTTACGACGATCATCATTTTCAAGAGGACGTGAATTACCGGTATATGGGGATAGGCGCTGGGAACAATTGAAGGCTTTGCATGAAAAGTGTTCCTTGTTGTAGTTTCTTCATATTCCAAGTCGCATGTCTGTGTTAGTCACCTCTAGTGACTCGGGCAGATGGTGCTCGTAAACCTGGGAGGGTCGACCATCTAAGGGCAGAATCCCCCTACAGAAAAGACCATCTGCTGCCTTGCAGGAAGATTGTGGACAATCAAAGGCTAAGGAAAGCAAACCTGAACAAAATGCTGGCTGAAATCGGATGCACTGGGCCACTGGCGCAGAACACAGTGCAACCTTTTAACAGGTATTCCTGCAGAGTGGATCTAACAGGCATAAACAGACAGCTGTCATTGTGTGAGAGTCTGGAGTCCTACTCTGATTGAGTCCTGATCGCAGAGAGGGAGAGAGTGTTCTCCCAGACAAATGCTCTTTTGCGATGATCATGATCTTCGTCTTTTTTATTGTGATTTACATTGTGTATTTAGTCTCTGTGCTGTTAAGTCTTTTAAGTGTTCTTGTAGGTCTTCTATTTTCCCACGCATTAGTGCCTGATCAGTGAAAGTAACGGGAAATTTGGCTGCAACAGGAAGTAATGATATTAAATTCAGAAGACATACTGCGCAGGAGAAAGGAGACGAGATCGGCACCACAAATACATTTATTTCATTCTGTGGACAGATCTGTCTATCCAATATTGGCAGATTCAGCCAAGGGAGAAGGTGTTCAGCAAAACATCATCTAGCATTAAAAAAAAAGGTAAAGTACTCCCGTCACGCCAAGTGGCGTATAGGGAATATGGTGTTAGTGACCATAAATTTTACAGACCTTCAGCACATGATTTTTGAAGTAATGTGGTCGGTATTACGCCCGTGCCGCTTTACTTTACCAGAAAAAAAAATCCGGTACCTATTAAAGGCAGGATGAATCGGAAGCCGTCTTTTGGGATCGAACCCTACCTCTTGTCTTTTGTAGTCCAGTTCACTAACCACTGAGCTATCGCGGCTCCCATCATCCAGCATAAAACACTAATATTTTACCAAATTTCTGACTTATCATGAATGCGTTCTATCAACCGGCCATAAAGTGCCTGGTCCCCCGTGTGGCTATCGTGGCCTATGAGGTGTGATACACACTCAAAGGTATTGTGACAGTTTTATAAGGAAGGAACACAACACTGACGTTTCGGCTTGTGGCCTTCTTCTGCATACAGAGACAACGACAACAAACGGTGAAGCACAATTATCTCTAACTACATGTCGGATGATAAAGTAAAGGGAGAGGTGGATGCAGAGAGGAAAAGTAAGATGGTGAGATAAGCATAGAAATGGGAGACAAACACTACAAGGTATGGCTGAAGAAGGCCACAGGCCGAGACGTCAGTATTGTGTTGTGTTCCTTCCTTGTAAAGCTGTCACTACACCTTGGAGTATTTATCACACCCCACTACTGGCTCCTTGCTACCAGCTTTACCGCAGCATTGCAATTATTTGCCTGCCCCCAATCGAGGCCTCTACAGTGAGGGGACAGAGAAGAATAGTGACTGTTTCCAGCACGCGTGGTTTGCAATTGTCGCCTGTGCAATCGATTAGGCTGTGTACGGAGCAACCCTGTCAACGGAATTTCCCGATGCATTTTCTAAAAGCTGTGACAAGTGGTGGGGCGACTGTTTGGAATTCCTGACTGTAATGAAACTGGTTCCATGGATAGCATATAATAGAATAGAATAGAATAGAATAGAATAGAATAGAATAGAATAGAATAGAATAGTATTGTGCATGACCGTATGTGAATAGAATCTCCTTAATTTCTTTTATATTTCGTTCGAACCTCAATTTCTTCCTTCCTTCCTCATTTCAGAACTTACTAGAAACCTGGTAGGAATGTTTCTTTGGAGCATAACTGACAGACTTTATCACCCTTCTTACCGGTGGATACCAAATATTTGTAATTATGTCCACCAAATTGTTATAATTATGTCCAAAACATCTTTATAATTATGTCCACCAAATTGTTATAATTATGTCCAAAACATCTTTATAATTATGTCCACCAAATTGTTATAATTATGTCCAACACATCTTTATAGTTATGTCCACCAAATTGTTATAATTATGTCCAACACATCTTTATAATTATGTCCACCAAATTGTTACAATTATGTCCAACACATCATTATAATTATGTCCACCAAACTGTTATAATTATGTCAAACACATCTTTATAGTTATGTCCACCAAATTGTTATAATTATGTCCAACACATCTTTATAATTATGTCCACCAAATTGTTATAATTATGTCCAACACATCTTTATAGTTATGTCCACCAAATTGTTATAATTATGTCCAACACATCTTTATAATTTTGTCCACCAAATCATTGTTACGTTTGGGGAATCATTGGAGGAAGAGGTATGTATTACAGCACTCAGAAAAAAAAGACAAATAAACACCAACAACAGAAACAAAACAAAGAACAACATATGGTCCGATGTTTTTTTTTTTCTTTCTGAGTGCTGTAATACATACCTCTTCCTCTTATGATTCCCTGAATTATGACCTCGGAAGTTTCCCTCTATAATAATATTTATTTACTATCATTTGTCTCCATTGTTATGCTTACTTAATTCGACACCAATTTTCCTTAAATAACAAACATATATGATTATGTTCACTGAACCATTGTGTTTATGTCCGACTAATTTCAATGTTTTTGTCTACAAAATTTATCCTTTTTTTTTGTGACAATCAAACATGTGTAGTCATGTTATGTTATGTTACGTTATGTTATATAATGTTAGGAACGTCACCCCTACACTCTAGACATATCCATACATTCTCCAACCTTCTCCTACAAAAACTAATAACCTCCAAGAATAACCCTGACCCACGTGCACGAACTCCGTTGCACGGCCTGTGATCCATAAATTGTACGGACGCGATCCTGGTCACATTTCAATGCTTGAAACCTAACGTAAAAGCAACATCATCTATTGAGTTATACCGTTGCACGCTGTCAGATCTGACACGCCCTGAAAGACACCGCCAGATCTGACACGCCCTGAAAGACACCGCCAGATCTGGCACGCCCTCAAAGACACCGTCAGATCTTGCTCATGCTCTGTAATTATGTACACCGCAATCTATGTGATCATGTCTGTAATTCCCATATCTGACTTTTATTTCTATGATTGTGTCTATCATATCTGGTAATTATGATATCGCCTAATTATCACACGGGAGTCGCGATAACTCAGTGGTTAGTGAACTAGACTACAAAGGACAAGATTTAGGTTTTGATCCCAACCGACGGTTCCGGTTCACCCAGTCTTTAAAGGGTACCGGATTTTTTTCTGAGAAAGTAAAGCGGCACGGGCGTAATACCGACCACATTACCCCAAAAAATCATGTGCTGAAGGTCTGTAAAATTTATGGTCACTAACACTATATTCCCTATACGCCACTTGGCGTGATGGAGGCACTTTATAACATTTTAAAACTAATTATCACACGCTGCCACTGTTAATGTTAATTTGGAATTATGGAAAAACTACCAGTCAAATACAAGTGGATAAAAAGATAGAGCGAAGACGATGGCGCTGGATGGGACGCACACTTGGGAAGTCAACTTAGAGTGTTACACAACAGTCCTGTTTTTGTGAATCCCCCAAAAAGAGACAATGAGGAAAACCAAAATATTTTTGGAAAAGACAGATGGTAGCAGAGATGAAGATGATGGGGAAGACATGGAATGATCATAAAAGGATGGTAAGAATCATAACGGCTTTCAAAGTGGTTG